>JH719946.1:207097-349184 GCA_000231845.2 Tetrahymena malaccensis 436 | reverse complement strand
GTTAAAGAAATCATTTTTCCAAATAAGCTTGCTGTCTTAGTATCAATACCTTAGTCTTCATCAATTTTCAATAATTTAGTTAGCTAAACAACTTATTAATATGTGATTTAGCCAAATTAAATGTTGCTCATCAAATATTAAAGAGCTTGATTTGTAAATTTAATATTCTTGATAAAGTTTAGTAAGCTGACATTTTTATTTTTTCCTACAGTATTATTGGCCATGTATTACTTGAAATCAGGGAAATCTCTATCTAATATTTGAGTGATAAGCGTTTCAAATTGATCAAATTCGTACTTGCCTCTAAAAAACTAAAGAATTATTTTAAAGTCTTCAAAATTTATTTTTTTCAATTTTTCCTTATTATTTTCTAAGTACTTAAATTCGATATTATCTTCAAGTTAAAACTCACTAAATACCTCATGAAGATCACAATCGTCTGTTGATAAAACAAAAACAATAATCTGATTTAATTTTTTAAAAGCCTTCTTATCAATCTATGTTAATATTATTTAATAAATTTAGAGATTGTTTTGACTTTTAACAATATTTTTACCTTGTATTAATTTAGAATCATTCTTATGAATCCCTAGTATTGCAGCATAGTATTTTAGTTAAGGATAAATTATATTAACCCACTTAAATCTTCTGGGGACATTCTCATTTTCTTTGAGATCATTTAAAAATATTTTAACTGTATAAGACTATCCCAATCTGATTAATTTATGAAATTTCCATGTTTACAAAGTATTACATTTAAAAAGAATCTTTAAAATTCCTTTGATACACCATAAATTCTTTGTGAATTAACCTACATATTTTCTATTTAGCCTATTTTATTGTTGAATATTTTTTCAAATAAACATAATAGATTTTATACTATAATTAGCTTTTTTTAAGACGTATTTCCTTTATTACTACCTTTATTATCTAAAACTAGATGTATAAATTCAGCCAACCTAAGATGGCTCTCGTCCCCTTTAGTTCTTTCTCTTACCCATTCTAAAATATCTTTAATCACATCAACTGGAATATTTTATAAGTTGCTTCTAAATCCTAAAATGAAGTAAGCAACAATTGATGACAATTTTTTAATGTCAGTTTAATCAGCTTATTAACTGTCTTTGAATATTGAAGTAAACATATCTTTAATTTAATTTATATCTGGAGTCTTTTGCTCTTAATTAAATGAACCAATAATAAGAAGAAGGAAATCACAAAAATCAATAAGACTAAATTCACAAATATCAAATTTATCTTCTATTTTAGAGTCCTAAATAAACTTTTTAAGCATTCTTAAAAGGTCACTTCTTGACAGTTATTTGAAATTTGTAAAGGCCTCTATTACCAAATTTAATAAGCTGGCAAATTTAGATAACTCTTTTACACTGGAGTAAACTGGTATGGATTGAAATTCTTACAAAATGTTAATGAATTCTTTCAACATTCCCTTAAATTATTTTATTTTTACAAAAATTTCTTAAAATTGAAAGAAAAAAATATTTACTTCTATGTTGGATTTTTAACCTTCATTGAAAATGTTATATATTCCCATAAAGATAGTTTGTAAAGCTTTTTAGACAATTTGCTCATTTATTTAAGCTTCAGACTAATTCAAACTTCTGAGCTTTGATTAGTATAATTACTTAAAATCATATCCACCGTTCTTTTTTTAAATACTCAAGTCTTTTTTGAAATTTTTATCTGCTGATTTTTTTGTTGAATTATATTTTTCTTTAGAGAAAGGGAATTTAGACAAAACTAAAGATGATAGTAAGTAACTTACTTACTATAAAATTTTACTTATCTTTTATTACCTACTTTAATTATCTTGTTATTAGAATTCAAATATTAACTTTAAAATAGGTCCTGACAAGATTTGAAGTTGTTGCACAATATTCCTATCAACTTTTTATCCTAATTTGTTTTTGATTTCTAAATTTAGGTCTGATAGAACAGTTATTAATTCTGTCTTCAATCTAGCATTTTAATTACTTAAAATAGAAAAAATCAGTTGTGTTAGACTATGAGACATGATAGGTAGATATTATTTGAGCTAAATATAAATTTTCGTAAATTAAATTAATTAATAAAAAGATAAATTATTTTACTTATTATTAAAGCTGATGTTTAGAATTATCTTCTAATTTTTCCATTATACTCATAGCATATTATTTGAGATCTTATGCAATTTATAGTATATCATTCCCCAGATGAGCAACTGCTTCTGGATCTCTAACCATCATCTCTACATTATCTTATATATTTTCAGATAATTTTGGATCTATTAAACCATAATGAGCTGCCTCTGAGCATAGTTTTTTAATTTGATCTGTTGGGACAAATTAATCGTTTTTACCTCTAATGTCTAGCTTTTTTAACATTTCTTTAAACTACTTCTCATTTACACCCTTCTAGTAACCTGTTAAGAGTTTAACTCCTTAATCCAATATCTTTTTAAGCATTCTGTTTTTATAATTTAAGAAAAAAAAATAGTGAAAGGACCTGATGCTTTGCTGAATATATAAATAAAATATACTAGTATTTTCTAGTAACTAAAGTAAGAAAAGTAGCAGCTGAAGTTGCGTAAGGTAAAAATGCATTTGGATTTATTATAGCACTTAAAATCATCCAAGTTCCTATCAAACTTAAATAGACACCAATCCCATATAAAACTAATAAAACAATTATCCACATTATCTTAGACGTTAATTTTCTGATGTAACTTGATGAGTTATAGTTTTGAAATTACCTTTATTGAGGAATTGCCATAAAAATATAATAATGAACTAAATCAAACGAAGAAAGTCCTAAAAAAATGAGTGAGATAATTGTAATAGCTATAATTATATTGCTGTCTGACATTAATTTGTAGGGAATAGAGGAAGGCTCTTCTAAAATATCATATCTTTTTAAAAAATTTAAATGATTACTGAGTTAAGTCAAATTTAAATTATTTCATAAAAATAAAAAATCAAGGAATGAATTAAAGCTTTTAAGAATTTTTCTTCAACAATATAAAAATAAAAAAAAGACCTCCAAATAATAAATATATTATCATAAAAATAACAGTGGGTTTTGATTAGCTTAGAATAATAATTTTTAATAAATTAAAAATAAAAATTTTACGTGAAAATTAATCTCTAAATAGGAACTGAAGAATAATTCGATTGAAGCATCCTTATATATATAATAAGTATCATAAAAGGACATCCTAAAAGTATTACTGAGCCTAAGTGAGCTAAAACTGTTACAGCATCATAAAACCACCAAAAGTCTGGAGAAAATAGTTCTTTCTTTACTTCATCCATTTCATCAGTTTAATATTGTTTTCCTTGAAGATTTTTTGAGAGTAGAAGCTTAAATGTGTTATTAACTCTGTTTTTATCTATAATAAACATCATCTTCTTTTGTTGAAGATTATAGCTTGGATCTCTCTCTATCACTTAAAGGGGATCATATTTAGTTTCAATACCAAAGTCTCTTTATAACTAACCCTCACTAATAGTTTATTTAGGGATATGGTTTAGCATACAAAAATCCTAAATAAAAATAACGTTTAATACATTTATTTGGTAGAAAAATTACATTGTAATATTAGTCGAATGAAATTGAATCAATTGTATCGTTTGGAAATTTAGTAAGTGTACATGAAGATTCTATAAAAAGCTGTAAAGAATCTTTATTCTAAGTATCTGAGATAGATACTGTTTTTCCATCATATTTGATATAAACATAAGACTGAATTAAAGCATCATATTTATTCATTATCTTAAAGCCTCTTTTTTGTAATTAAAAAACACTATCTTCATCATCTAATTTTCTTTCAAGAACTTAATTTAGATAACAATATTTTTCATATAGTCCTTTCAACTCAGATCCAACTATTGAGTCTTTTTCTAAATTATGAATAATATCATCAGAAGCTTTTTCATTAATTTGGACTTATTTGAACAGCAATTTATAAAATTCGCTGATAGAATTTTATCTAGCTTTCTAAAAAAGTATGACAACTTAATCAATATATGCACTTAAAGGAGGAGACAGTTAGATTAAGTTAAAAAAAAGTTTAAGAATACCTTTAAGAGAGTACTCTATTTTAATAGCTTCTATTTATTTAACATATTCAGGTTATTACTATTGCTAATTTATGTTTTTTAGTAATTAAAAATGTTTAGATTTTAGATAAAAAATAGAATAGAATAAAATAAAATAAATACTGCAATCTCTTCCTCTATTTATTCTTCTAGATCTTCATCACTATCAAGTCCTCTTTCATTTTAAATTTATTGGCTATCTAAAATTTAAGAATAGGTATCTATATTAGAAATGTGGTTTAATATGTCTATATAGTTGACATTAATTATGTAAACTATTCCAACTATAAGGATCAATCCTACTATTCCAGATAATACAAAGCTCACTATTATTGCCGCTTCTAATACTCCTACAAAAATATTTAAAGATTAATTATTTGTAGTAGATTTAAATAAATTACCGCTTTAAGATACATCCAAATATGTAGTTGAAATTTGACCATCATTGCTTTTATTAAAATCGATCCAATCATCAACATAATTATCGCTTAGAGATATCTCTCTTAAGCGTCTATATGTATCAAATTAAGTGAATTTAATTGGCGGTAAGTTGATTGACGATTACCAAGCTAAAGAATAAATGAAATATGCAGAATTTTGCTATGATTTAAATGATGACTTTAGTAATTCTTTAACTGTATTAAGTCTTTTTTAGCTCAACGAATTTACATATGGACAAAACCCTGGAGCAAGAACATACTGATTTTCATACCTTTTAGAATTAAGCAGACTCACTGTTAATGTCGCTAGCCAGTAAGGCTTAAAATAAGAATAAGCAGGATTGTATGTTATCTTTAGATTAAAGAGATAAATTTTTCAATTTAAAGGATAAAAACAAGAAATTAATTATTACTTGCCATTATGAGTATGTATTTGATTCAGTCTATGGTGATCCAAACCTCATAATAAAGATTGGATCATAGACATTTGGATTACTTGCTATCTCCATTTAACTTTTCAGCTGGTTAAGGGAACTAGTCGAAAATTAGATTTAATCTCCATTTTTCCCATAAATAGTTTAATCATAAACATACTACCCATTTGGAATCTAATCTGCAGCTTATCCTTCTTTTTAAAGTACATTTATGAAAAGATTTCCAAATGTATTTTTTGCAATAAGATTTTGATTCCCTCCTATATTTGAAGGAATTGTAATGGAACCTGAAATACATCTCTCAGCTACCATATTTTTAGGATCTAAATCAGTTTCCCCATAAGAAAAGACTATTATTTTAATATTTTTTGACAATTTATAAAACCTTAAAAATAATACCTAAAGTGCAGCTTGTGGGATTACTAGTAATGGAATTCTGAATTGGAGTTTAAGAGTATGTTGAAACACAGTAATATTTATTCGTTAGTTATACAATAGCAGTTATGCTTTATAGGCTTTGTATAATTATATCACCCTCTGAAGTTTCAACAGAAGCTTTTGAAAATTAGAAGTTATTAACTTCGAAATTTCCCTAAAAAGTCAAAAATGAAAGATCCTAAATGAATTTAAAAAAAAATTAAATGTAAAGCAAGATTAAAAAATCATTAATTAATGGATGAACTTACTTATACTATCAAACTTGGTGAATTAAGATATACTTAAGGTCCTTATATATTTAATGATAAGAAAGATATGTTAGATGAGTCAATTAAAACATCACATTATTTATCTAAGCAATTGATGGATAAATTGCTCAATTATGTCTTTCGATATACATAGAATGCGATCTCACATGATTTATAATTTGCATTGTTACTGAATTAAAATTACTTTTAAGAATTTTTTTCCTAATTTTGTAAAAAATTATTTTAGTTAAATTATTAATAAAAAATGTTAATGTATTTACCTAGTATGAGTAATTTTTTTTGTAAGGCTGTGGGTCTGGAAATGAATATGCCATTAGTATATTTCCATCAATCGTTGCAGGTAATTATGCTCTTGAAAGGTAGTTTATATCAACATTATCTTTATTTTCTTTATCGATTATTTTGATAACACATCTATTTACTTGTATTTGTATTTAGTCATTTTCTTAAATTAAAATCTAACCTCTACTATATCCTAAACTACGAAAGAATATTATAAATAGAGCTAAAATAATAACCTCTATAGCCAATAATAAAATTATTCTGCATAATTTTCTTTTAAACAAGATACTAAAAGTACTTTTTTAGACCTTTCTTGATTTTTTGAATGTTTTATTAGTGATGTATTTTAATATTTTGATTGAGTGCATTTACTTTTTATCTACAATTTTTTCATCTATTTGTTAATTAGAATTCAAATTCAGATGCTCATCTTGCTAATTATCAAATTTATCTATTGCCTAAGTCTATAAACCAGTTTTTAAATCGAGCTATTTAATATTTTCAGTTATATTAATTTGGTTATCAGCATTTTCATTTTATTAACTTTTAAGATCTTCATTTTTATCACTCTGAGAGCATAATAATCTTATTTGCTCAGTTATCTAGATAGATTATGAACAATCTTAATCCTATTTATTAGCATTAGATTCTTCTTTAGATTTGATACTGAGTTAGATCGCTAGCTCTTATTCAAATATTTAAGACTAATCACTTTTCTATGAATCCATCTTGAATTGTATTAACCTCCTATATTGGAATCTTTTCCTTTATTAATTTTTAAAATATTCCTATCTACTTAAGATTATTTTTAATTTCTTAAATTTTGAATAAAACAATTTCTACAAATTTTTGATACCAATAATTAATCTATGATTCAATCAAATAAACATATTTTGTTAAAATTTTAATATTTTTAATTAATTTCATATTTTATTGAAAAAAGCATTGAATTTTAGTAAAAATCTTAAATAACAAATAGAAGTAAAATTAAAGAATAGCCTCATTTTATTAATTACCTATTTAAGTAAAATTCATAATATTTTGCATTTAGATTAAGTGAAATTTAGAACAATTAATTTGTTAAAATATCTTAGATATTCAGTATCTTTGAAGGTATTAAATAATTTTGAATTTGAAAAATTGAAAAAAAAATTAATATATCTTAAATTTAGTTAATTCTATTATATATTGAAAAAAATAAATTAAAATTTTTCTAAAAATACTTAAATTTAAATATACTACTAATTCCTGTATTGTTTTGTGATTTATGTAGAAAATTAAAATTATTTTTATAGAATTATAAAATGATCAGGTTCCATGACAGTTAGTTAACTTTAAAAATTTAGAAAGTCATATTACATAAAATAAAAAGTAAAAATACATATTTTACATTTTTAAAAATATTGTATTATCCTTAAAGATTTTAGAGTATTATATTTAAATTTATTAATTTTATTGAAAAAGTAAATTAGAATAACTCATTTACAAATTAGGTAATTTTATTAAGAATTCAATATAAATCTAGCTTGTGTTTTAACATTTTTGTATATATTTATGGTATAGAACTTTTTTTAACATCACTAAAAAAAAAGGTAGATATTTAGAACTTAGCAACAGGTTTTTAATTTAATTATTAATTTATTAATAAATGGAAAGCCCCATCTAACAGCTTGCATTAGTTTCACTTACAATTCGAAAAGGCATATATTTTCTAATTCATCATATTGCTTTTTTAATAATTGTAAGAGATTCAGAGAATTATCTTAAAATTTTTATAATATATAAATTTGATGAAAGTAAAAACATAATTAAAATAGAAAAAAAATTATGTAGGTTGAGTAATATAATTTAAAATATATAAATTTATCAAAGTTTATAAAATGTTTTATTTGAAATTTAAATTATTTTTTGTAATTTTATTTTTATCAATACTATATTTGATGCTAACAATTTTTTTTTGTCCAATATTTTATGATTTGCTCAATAGGAATTTAAAATTAAAAAGACTCTATTTATTGTTGTTTCTAATATTAAAAATTTTAAAAACATATTAATTTCTATAAATCCAAGAAAAGAAATCGATTTTTTAATTTAAAATTTTATATGTTGATAAAAAATTAAAATAATATCTTTTTTATTATTTTTAAGCAAACAAAGATACAAATTTAATAATTAAATGCTAACAATATATTAATATATTCTATAAAAATTTGTTAAATAAAAAATTGTCAATATATAAAATATGATATTTAAAATACCTAATCGAAATTTAATAATAACCTCATACTAAAAATTTTAAAATAGGTTATTAAATAAAGCTTGAAGATATGCAAGAATTTTTATTTAAAGCCATATAATATGAATTTCCATTTATATGTCTAATAAATATTTAATTTATTTTAGAAATTACAAATTAAGATTACTAACATAGTATCTATGAATTCATATAAATCAAGTGTAAATTAATAGAGTAAGGCTATCTAAAAAAACAAAAATATAATTATCATCCAAAATTAAAAAATAAAATACTTTTTTTTCATGAAATTTTTATAAAAATACTTACTATAACATTTTGGTATTATCCATTTTACAAGAAGAGACAATAATTTATTGGTTTTTGTTAATATTATATTTAAATATAGTTTGCTTTTAAAAATTTTATAAGCAGAAATACTTACTTAAGGCTTTTATTATATTTCTTTTATTAATTAAATCTTAAATGTGTCTTTTAAATTCTGATGATAAAATAAGGAAATTACAATAATTAACTAAAATTAAAACTTAATGAATAAATTTAATTCAATTACTTAAAATGACTTCATAACCAACTTTTTATGTTAAAATTTAATTTATTTCTACAATCAATCAATGTTTATCTGATTATTGACTCAGCTGTATTTCGACAGCTATGACTCAGTTCTTTCTTTTAAAATAAAAAACATAATTATTAATGGCAGTTTAATTTGGTATATTTTGTATATATTATTTAAATTTGTTAAATAAATTTCCTTACCAAATCTATCAGTTTGCTTTAAATAGCTACACAAGTTCAGTATAAAACTTATTAATTTAATTTAAGAAAACAAAACAACAAAAAAGCTAATAAATAAAAATACTACAAATGAAAGTATTACTTTTGATTGCAGCTCTTATTTGCATCTGTAATTGCTAGTCTGTCTAACAATGTCCTACTGATGGTAAGTTGATGAAATGCTCACTTTAAGAAGCTCCAGTTTGCGGTATTACCATTACTTATAATGGATAGGCTAAGGTTAATTTTGTGAATCATTGCATTGCTTGCTCGATTGGAAAAGTAGCTTTTACAGTAGATGGAAAATGTGAAGATTATCCTGGAGAAGCTAAATTTTGTCATCCTGCATTAACCAATTCTTAATGCTCCAAAGAATATGCCCCAAGTTGTGGATATTTCAATAAAAATATTCATTGTTTGGTTCCTCCTTGTAACATAGACTCAGCTAATGCTTGCTCAGCCTGCACAACTGAAAATGTGATCTATACTATAAAAGGAAAATGTTCAAAAAATTGATAAATATTCAGTATAGAATATAATTTGATTTCTTATTTAGTATTTTGCTTGTAAATCAAATTACATATCAAGTATGATAAGACTTATTAAATTTTTTTTACTTCAAATAAAATCCTCTCCCCAGAAAAAAATACTTAGATTTTTCTTTTTCAAAACCTAATTCAATATCATCGATTTGATTATAAAATTTTAATTTCATTACTAATTTATTTCTTCCTATCTTAAACAATTTTATCTATCTTCATTTTTTATCAATTAAATTTTTTATTTATTTAATCTAAGTTATTATGAGTTTTAATATTTTGAAATCTATCTATGAAAAAATAATTTGACGAATAACTTTTTTTATAATAAAAATATTCTAAAGCGTATAGTAAATAAAGTTAAATCTTTAAAAATATTGATTATATATGATAAATATTAAAATTATTCCTCACATTTAAATCTATTATTTATTTTCTAAATTTAATTTTACATACAAATATAAAATAACATATCTTATTAACAAATTGATAAAGGAATGTCAAAGTTGCTTTGAATTTAAAATTTGTTCTATCTCTTTCATAACATTTTTAATGCTTTTTTCATTCAAAGTTTGTGATTTATCTTCTTAAGATGCTGCTGTACCTGATGCTGCAGCCATTGGGATGATAGAATTTATAATAGCACCAAAAGTTCCACCTAATGTAAATGCTTGAATTCCTAAAAATATGAACACAAAAAGTAAAATAAGTATTAGTACTAGTGTACCTAGTGATAATGCTAGTAAAGCAGCAGATATTCCTAGTTTCTCTAGCGACATACTTATTTTTTTTGTATTGACATACTCAAATGCTCTTTCAAATTCATCTTCACTTAATAAGAATTATTATTTTTAACTTGAAGTTATGGTCGTCTTTTTGATAATTGCAAAAATTTCATTCGCTCTATGCTAACTAAGCTAAATACCTAGAATTTTAAAGAAAAAATATTTGATTATTAATTTATATTGCTAATTTATTTTTACCTATTCTATTCAAGAAAGTACAAAAAGTATCGATATTGATCATACCATTTTATCCTTCTTAGTTGACTAAGGCTCTAAAAATATCCTAAACATTTATCTAAATTATTTGTTTAAATATTATTTAGATTCATTATAAAAATAATTACTTTTCCTTCATTAAGTCTTTTAAGAATATCCTTAGTTTAGTCATCTAAAACTTATTAAGGAGCCGCTTTAATTTGTTCTAGTGAGCTACGATTTTAAAAAACAGCTAATTTTTAAGTAGTAGTAACAAATTCTTATATTGTCTTCATATCATTTTAATTAAAGAGGTTAAATTTGCTGATCAAATTAAAAATACTTGAAAGGTCTCCTTAAATAAGCCCTATCAAACTTTATACTAACTCTTAATTAATAAACTCTTCTCCAGCTATTTGAATTAGTAAGCTAAGATTTTAAACTATTTACTAATCTTACAGACTAATAGTTGGACAATTAAAAATTGTTGAAAGTAATTTGAATATGAGATAAAATTGCTAACTTATTTAGTTATCTTCTTATTTTATACCTAAATAATCTTTCAATTCAGTCTCACTCACTAAAAAGTTAATCAAGTTCTATTATGTTAAATTTAGTTTTTATTTTTTTTTAATAATTAAAATATTACCTTCACAATATTATCTAAATTTGTTGTATCGTTAGTTTACAAATTATTCATAGCTTCTCTGATAAACTAAGGTATTTCATTACCAGTAACTATTTTGAAACAATTTTATGATAGGTTATAAAACTCTGTATTTAGTTATTTATTTTTTTCTTCTTAACTGATCTATAATTAATAAATTAGCATAATTTTTGTAAAGTGGTAAAAAAATTCTGCAAAATTTTTAGAAGTTTCATTAAATTATCCATCTTTTTAGAATAATTAAAAAATAAAACTATCCTTATTAGCATTTTGAAAGTAGTTTTCTAATTTTTTTTCAGACTCATGTCCTGAAATGAAAAATTCGAGGATACATAACATAAAATCTGGGACAGGATGTACATTTCCAATGATGTTATAGATATCCTATTAGAAAAACGTAGCGATACTGCAAGTAATATTCGTTGCAGGTAAATATTCTGATAAAATATTAAAACTAGTAGAAATATTAGCTAAGGAAGTTTTATCAGAAGTTTTAATAACTTCTAAATCATCTAAAAAAGATATGTCTTAAAGCCCATTTTCTATAAATCTTTTTTTAATAAAAATGAAATTAAAATTATTATTTAAACAGAATAAATAATTCTCTTTTGCCATTTTAAATTCGATTTTTCATGTTAAATAAATAAAAATAAGTTAATTTACGAATTAAATTGTTAAATGAGATTTTTATAATTGATGTCTCCATTATCTAAAGAAACAGATACAGTATTATTATTTAATGCATTAGATTTAGATTCAAGTATATCAACGATATTTGCAGTTAAAAATGTTAAGGTGGTTGCTATTGATTATAAAATTTTAGATGATTGGAGTGATTCATGGTTAAAGTTTGTTGCAGATATTTTTTTCCACATATAAAGAGATCTTAAAATCAAGCTAGTTTGTACATTTTAAAATTTCTTTTTTAATGATTCTTACTAACCTTCTTTATTAAAATATTGATCTAAAGAAATATTTTTTCCAAACATTTTCTAAGCATCCTATTTTTAAAAGTATTAAATTTCAATATCAAGGTAATTTAATTTCAATTACTTAAAGCTATATTAGAGCATCTAAAGCTAAAAATCCTCTGTCACTAGTTACACCAAGGAGTAAATCAAAATATTCTTTTCTAATATTCTTTTCAATCAACCCAAATTACTGTAGACTTTCAAACCCATTTTTTATCTTGAAAAAAATAAATAAATATATATATAATTAAAAAATAACAAATTTATTTAAAATATTTACAGTTGGATCTTAAATAACTTTATTTATTTCTTACTGTTTCAAATTGTGTAAATTGGGTTTAAATATGGTCAAAATTTTCACGATATTAGCTTAGCTTTGAGAAAGATTGAAAGTGTAAAGCAAAAATTAGCTATTTAATAATAATTTAAATAAATATATAAAAATTTAATCAATATTAATTTTAACTTTATTAGCTCTTCTTTTTAATTAAATAAGAATTTCCAAGAATTATCAATAATGCAATTCATAGCTTCAATCATAAATTCATTTTTTTCTTTATTTTTACCTTCTTCTAGTAGGTGAGAATATTTTTGTACAAATAATTGATCATTATTATTTTTTGCTTTTTGTACCTATTCTTTAATAACCTCTTTACATAATTTGAAAACAATTTTTTAAAGCATAAATTTATTTTCCTAACTATCTGGGGAGAGCAAAATTTATTCAGCTATATTCATCTTACATGGCTCAGTTTTTTAGCTTTGTATGCACAACTTTTTATTTTGAAATAATTATAATTCAAAGTTAAAAAAGTTTATTTACATAATCAAATGAGTAAAACATCTAATAAAGAATTTAATAGCACTGTGAATATTAAAATAAAGGAGAGAATTTTGTAAGATCCAAAATTGTATCAAGCCATCCATTATTTATGTGAATAATATTTCGAATAACCCTAAATCAAGCAATAAAAAAAGTGTTAAAAATTATTTTCTCTAAAACATTACCTTTTATTTGTTTCAGAATATGAAGTTTGAGATAAAAGTTATTCATAATCCTTGATATCAAAGTTATATTTATCCAAGAATATTTTAGCAAAGTTTTTTAAAAGTTTTGGATTTATGTTCATACTTTCACTTATTGCTGATAAATCATATTCAAGTGTGTCAAAAAATAAAGAAGTAATTTGTAAAATTGACTTTTTATTGCTATTCATAAATTAAGTAGCTTATGAAATTTATCTACTAAATGTTTCATTATCAATCTTTTTATCGAATGAAGACCATAGTGATCCTGATAATTAAAGTATGTTAACAAATAATTTCAAATCCTATTACAAATAATAATATTAACTTCATAATATTGCAAAAACATTTATTGTACTTCTGGATAGTTCTGTATCATTGCACTATTGTTAAATAAACACTCATAGTCTTATTTAAAGAATCCTAAAAGGGTTTAGGTATGAGGTGATTATACTAATTCTAAATAGAACTTTTCTTCTTTTGATACTTGATCTCCTAAACTCTTAAACAACTCATTTTACTACTCAGGATGAAGAGAATTCAAATTAAAAAAATTTTTCACAGAAGTATCTATGTATTATGATCTATTTATTTTTAAATAAATTAACACATTAATTTTATTTATTAAACTTAACATTATTTTTATTACTCTATAAATGAATCAAACTCATCAATTAACCTGTTCATATATTATTTAGATTTATCAGTTCTAACAGATAAATTCAAGTTTGAGAAAAAGTTTAAACTAAATCTCTTAATTATCTATTCACTAGGCTCTTTCAAGATAAGTGAAGGTTCCTCTTTAGCTATTTCTTTAATTATCTAACCGAAATCTTAAAACAAACTTTAAATTTGCTCAATTTTCAAATTAGTTTTTTCTTCATTACTTTATAATTTAACAAATTTATCTCTAAAAGCTCCATTAGCTATTGATTTTATAGGAGAGTGAGACAATATCTCATTGCCATCTAAATTAAACCCACAGCATAAGCCCTACATTTTTAAATAAAAATAATTAATTAATTCTTTATAATAATAAAAATGTCAATATTAGCCAGTTTTAATTAATATTGCTCTTTTAAAAATTCAAATTGTTTAATTTCATTTTTGAGGTAATTATTAATTAAGCTAATTTAAAATATCATTAAACTAAAATTATTTAGGTACCTTAATCATCCTTTAGAAAAAGAAAAAAAAAATACCTCACCATAATTTTAATTTTGATTTTTCTTATTATAGCTAAGCTAAAACGAAAAATTTATTTGTGATTTGTTTTTAAATTATTAATTTATTTTTCTAAAAATATATTTATTTAATCTAGATATGTTTCAGTTATAAATAAACAAATATAATTTTTTACTATAATAGGATGCATGTAGAACTTCTAAAAGTTAGGATTTTCCAACTTCATAAAATAAAAGATATCAAAAGTAGTTAAAAGAAAATCAATCTCATAACTGACTTAAATCAAGTGGTCCTATCCTTTATCATTATATGAAAATAAAAATTTTTAACTATCTTGTAGTTGTGTTAAAGTGCTTATAAGAAGAAGCTATATAACTCCATCATGTTATAGGCTTTAAGAGAAATGAGCATTTTAATTTGCTTTTTTTACACTTTTTGGTTACTTAAAGCACATTTTATCTACATTATTATATAATTCATAAATAAAATCATAAGAATTCTGCTATTTCCCCCTATTTTTAGCAATTAAAATATTTATAATTAATCATAAAAAAATTAAAATACTCTATTTCATCTATATATTTTTGAGCAGCTCTTTCAAATAATTTATTAATATCACTTTTTTAGTATTTTTCTTTCTCTTTTTCATCTGAAATTGTATTATATTCTTCTTCTGCTAAGCTATTCAATATTAACTAAGGGAATTAACAAGCTTAGGCTAACTCAGTTACTCTTGTTTTTCATTAAAAAATTATTAGCTTTAATTTATTTAAATAATAAGATTACTTATGAGCATCTTTAATAATTAAATTTAATAGATATTCTCCTTAAAATTGAACTATTTTTTTTCCAATCTCAATATATTGTTAGGTTTCACCTTATTCTGAATATGTCTTATACATTTGTATATAGTATTGTAGGTAGGAGATCATTTCTTTTACAATAGTTGCTGTTTATCGAAGTTAAAGAATCATAATCAGAGTTATTGCTGGATTAATCTAATAAGTCATATCGTATTTATAAGTATAGTAATATCTTAATACATATTAATCCCAAGCAAAAAAATCTCCTGACATAAGTAAAATCCATACTGGACTTAATTGAAGTTCTTTATAAAGTAAATACATAGCATACTCAAATTTGTTTGATTTTTAAATTTGCAAAGCAGAGGTTTTAGCTTCTGATTACACTTATTCACTGGACTCCTCTTCATCGTCATCATCAAAATATTCTTCATAATCTTGATTTTCTGAATTTTGTTTTTTCTTAACTTATGTTTCTTACTAGTAAAGCTAGTAAATATCTTAATAGATTTTGTCAATAGACAATTCACAATATCTCTTTTATATAACTCTTTAATAAAAATATAAAACTTGTAAAAAATTGATTTAAAAAAATTTACCCAATAAAACCTTAGAAAATAGATATTATTTATGGGTTATTACTTGTCGCTAATTAAAGTAAAGTATTTTTACTGACGAAAGCCTCTAGTAATATAAAGTTTTTAGTTAAGCAGAAGATTAAAGAAGACCAATAGGTTTTTATTTCAAAGCTTTTATGTATAATATTTTAGTTTAAAGAATTAGTTAATAACTTTTTATTGTCTTCTATATTTGTAAAATCATCAAAATCCTAATCAAGTAATAAAAGATTCTGTAATGCTTCTATATTTACACTTTAAGGTAAATTAAGCGATTCTTATAGTTATTGAGATTCTTATATTTCAATCATTTAATAAAAAAGCTTTATGCAATTTCTAAGATCTTTTAAATCTAAATTTATGTTTTTCAATACAGTAATTACTGAAGAACTGTTTTTCATTTCTTCAAATGTTTTATTTATAGATTAATAATCTTAAGCACATTTTATAGTATAAATATACTAAAATAATTCCACAACGTCAAGAGGAATATTGAGTTCTCTGCTAAAAAAGGAAGTATTTATGGGCAAACCTCTTGATAAATTGATGTATTATTCTACTTCTTTGTCAGAAACAGTCACATTGTTTACAAAATTTTCTTATTATTTTTAGCTTTCATTTAATGAGAACTTTGTTTTATTTTTTATAATCTCCATAAAAATTTGTGTTTTTGTGTCAGAATTTCCATCGGGAGCTACTTAATTCGATTTTATTCCTTATTAACTGACTTCCTTTATTAATCTCTGTTCCTGGTAATCAATTTATCTAAAAAGTTTGATTAGAGCAGATGAAAATTACTATGTATTACTACAAAATATTGCTTGAAATGCCTAAAAAAACTCAATTTTAATATCTAATTATCTTGATAAATATTGTTCAATAGAAAGTTTAGATGTATTGTTTTTATTGTTTTAATTATCAATTATTTTTATAAATATTCCATCTGCTTTACCTTCTAAATAACAAAACATGCAAGCTATTAACAAAATATATTAATTACCAGAGTCAGCTAAATATTGAAGAAGAATTTAAAGCTTGACTGCACTTTTAGTATTTGTAAACATATTCACTAATCCTTAAACACCCAAAAAATTTTCTTAAGTAACATATTTTTCATTCTAGAGAAGTAATTATATAAATTCATTCTTTTCTTAATTCATTTGAGAGTTAAAAACAAATTTAATCAAGTTGTTCATGCTTTTAGGGATTTCTTAGTTAGTTAATTGCAACAAGAATTAAATCGTTTCTATAGTTTATGGAATTTGCATGTCTACAACTATGCTTTTAAGTAAAGGCAATGGAATTTTATTTTAGAAAAGAATTTAATTAATTTTGATAACTTAATTTTAGTAGTCATCTATTTCTTTAGCATTAAATACAGAATGACTTATAAATTAACTATAATTAATACCACTGATTTACATCTAAAAGCAGTCATTAAATTAGCTATATTTTAAAATGAAAATAAATTTTTTATCAATATAATAATAAATTTTATTTACTCAAATAGTTTATCATCAGGGCAAAATACCAACTGCAAAAAAGTCTATACTATTTTCTCATCCAAATTAATTATCGTGGCAAGATTTTATACTTGTTCTTTGAAAATAGTGGATGATGAAGTTATATTTAAACCATTTAAATTTGTTAAAGAAATCATTTTTCCAAATAAGCTTGCTGTCTTAGTATCAATACCTTAGTCTTCATCAATTTTCAATAATTTAGTTAGCTAAACAACTTACTAATATGTGATTTAGCCAAATTAAATGTTACTCATCAAATATTAAAGAGCTTGATTTGTAAATTTAATATTCTTGATAAAGTTTAGTAAGCTGGCATTTTTATTTTTTCCTACAGTATTATTGGTCATGTATTATTCGAAATCAGGAAAATCTTTCTTTAATATAGCAGTGATATGTTATTCAAATTAATCAAATTCGTACTTGCCTCTAAAAAATTAAAGAATGATTTTAAAGTCTTCAAAATTTATTTTTTCCAATTATTCCTTATTATTTTTTAAGCACTTAAATTCTATCTTATCTTCAAGTTAAAAAAACTCACTGAATACCTCATGAAGATCATAATCATCTGTAGACAAAACAAAAATAACTAGCTGATTTAATTTTTTAAAAGCCTTCTTATCAATCTAAGTTTTTATTGTTTAATAAATATAGAAATTGTTTTGACTTTTAACAAAATTTTTACCTTGTATTAATTTAGAATCATTCTTATGAACCCCTAGTATTGTGGCATAGTATTTTAGTTAAGGATAAATTATATTAACCCACTTAAATCCTCTGGAGACATCCTCATTTTCTTTGAAATCATTTAAAAGTATCTTAGCTGTATGAGGCTATCGAAATTTGATTAATTAATGAAATTTCCATGTTTACAAAATATGATATTTAAAAAGAATTTCTAAAACTCCTGAGATACACCATAAATTTTTTGTGAATTAACCTCCATATTTTCTATTTAACCTATCTTGTTGTTGAATAATTTCTCAAATAAACATAGCAGATTTTAAACTAGAATTAACTATTTTTAAGGTGTATTTCCTTTATTACTACCTGTATTATCTAAAACTAGATGAATAAATTCAGCCAATCTAAGATGATTCTCATCCCCTTTAATTCTTTCTCTTACCCATTCTAATATATCTTTAATCACATCAACTGGAATATTTTATAAGTTGCTTCTAAATCCTAAAATGAAGAAAGAAACGATTGATGACAATTTTTTAACATCAGTTTAATCAGCGTATTGGCTATCTTTAAATATTGAAGTAAATATATCTCTAATTTGATTTACATCTGGAGTCTTTTACTCTTAATTAAATGAACCAATAATAAGAAGAAGGAAGTCACAAAAATCAATAAGACTAAATTGGCAAACATCAAATTTATCTTCTATTTTAGAGTCCTAAATAAACTTTTTAAGCATTCTTAAAAGCTCACTCCTTGATAATTATTTGAAATTAGTATAGGCCTCTATAACTAAAGTTAATAAACTGGAAAATTTAGATAACTCTTTTACACTAGAGTAAACTGGTATGGATTGAAATTCTTACAAAATTTTAATGAATTCTTTCAACATTCCCTTAAATTATTTTATTTTTGATAATTTTAAATAAAAAAGCTCAAAAATTTATCAAAATAAGTGTTTTACTTCTATGTTTGATTTTTAGCCTTCATTAAAAATATTATAAATTCCCATAAAGATAGTTTGTAAAGCTTTTTAAACAATTGACTCATTTATTTAAATTTCAGACTAATTAAAATTTCTGAGCTTTGATTAATACAATTACTTAAAGTCATATCCTCCGTTCTTTTTTTATATATTCAAGTCTTTTTTCAAATTTTGATCTGCTGATTTTTTTATTGAATTATATTTTTCTTTAGAGAAAGGGAATTTAGACAAAACTAAAGATGATAGTAAGTAACTTACTTACTATAAAATTGAACTCATCTTTTATTATCTACTTTAATTATCTTGCTATTAAAATTCAAATATTAACTTTAAGATAGGTCCTGATAAGATTTCAAGTTATTGTACAATGGTTTTATCAGCTTTTTCTTTAAATTTGTTTTTGATTTCTAAATTCAAGTCCGATAAAACAGTTACTAGTTCTGTCTTCAATCTAGCATTTTAATTGCTTAAAATAGAAAAAATCAGCTTTGTTAAACTTTGAGACATGATAGGTAGGTATTGTTTGAGCTAAATATAAATTTTTTTAAATTAAATTAATAAATATAAACTATTTTACTTATTATTCAAGCTGCTGCTTTGCTTTATCTTCTAATTTTTCCATAATACTCTTGGCATATTATTTGGGATCTTATGCAATTTGTAGTATGTCATTTCCAAGATGAGCAACAGCTTCTGGATCTCTAGTCATTATCTCTATATTATCTTATATATTTTCAGATAATTTTGGATCTATTAAGCCATAATGAGCTGCTTCTGAGCACAATTTTTTAATTTGATCTGTTGGAACAAATTAATCGATTTTACCTCCAATGTCTAGCTTTTTTAACATTTCTTTAAACTACTTCTCTGCCAGACCTTTCAAGTAATCTGTTAAGAGTTTAACTCCTTAATCCAATATTTTTTTAATCATTCTGTTTTTTATTATTCAAAAAAAAAAATTGTGATAAGGGACAAAATTCTTTGAGGAAAGTATAAAATAAAATATACTAGTATTTTCTAGTAACTAAAGTAAGAAAAGTAGCAGCTGAAGTTGCGTAAGGTAAAAATGCATTTGGATTTATTATAGCACTTAAAATTAGCCAAGTTCCTACCAAGCTTAAATAGACACCAATCCCATATAAAACTAATAAAACAATTATCCACATTATCTTAGAAGTTAATTTTCTGATGTAACTTGATTAATTATAATTTTAAAATTATCTCTCTTAAGGTATTGTCATAAAAATATAATAGTGAACTAAATCAAAAGAAGAAAGACCTAAAAAAATGAGTGAGATAATTGTAATAGCAATAACTATAGTGCTGTCAGACATTAATTTGTAGGGAATAGAGGAGGGCTCTTCTAAAATATCATAACTTTTTTAAAAATTTAAATGATTATTGAGTAAGAAATCCATTAAATTTTTAAAAAATTTTTCTTAAGGAATAAAAAATGCAAGAACAATTTTAAAGATATTATTTAATTAATTTTTTCCTCATTTTTTTTAGAAAGAATATTAATTATTTTAGATTTATAATAATCACTCTAAAATAAAAAGTTTACGTGAAAATTAATCTCTAAATAGGAACTGAAGAATAATTTGATTGAAGCATCCTTATAAAGATAATTAGTATCATAAAAGGACATCCTAAAACGATTACTGAACCTAAGTGAGCTAAAACTGTTACAGCATCATAAAACCACCAAAAGTCTGGAGAAAATAGCTCTTTCTTTACTTCATCCATTTCATCAGTTTGAAATTGTTTTCCTTTGAGATTTTTCGAGAGTAGAAGTTTAAAGGTATTATTAACTCTATGTTTGTCTATTATAAACATCTTCTTTTTTTGTTTAAGATTGTAGTTTGGATCTCTCTCAATTACTTATAGGGGATCATATTTGGTTTCTATACCGAAATCTCTTTATAACTAGCCCTCACTAATAGTTTATTTGGGGATATGATTCAGCATACAAAAATCCTATATTAAGATAACTTTGTAATAAAATTTATTTGATAAAAAATTACATTATAGTATTAGTCGAACGAAATTGAATCAATTGTATCATTTGGAAATTTTGTAAGAGTACATGAAGATTCTATAAAAAGTTGCAAAGAATCTTTATTTTAAGTATCAGAGATAGATGCTATTTTTCCATCATATTTGATGTAAGAATAAGACTGAATTAAAGCATCATATTTATTCATTATCTTAAAACCTCTTTTTTGTAATTAAAAAACGCTATCTTCATCATCTAATTTTCTTTCAAGAACTTAATTTAGATAACAATATTTTTCATAGAGTCCTTTTAACTCAGAACCAACTATTGAGTCTTTTTCTAAATTATGAATAATATCATCAGAAGCTTTTTCATTAATTTGAACTTTTTTAAACAGCAATTTATAAAATTCGCTGATAGAATTTTATCTAGCTTTCTAAAAAAGTATGACAACTTAATCAATATAGGCACTTAATGGAGGAGACAGTTAGATTAAATTAAGAAACAGTTTAAGAATACCTTTAACAGAGTACTATATTTTTATAGTATCTATTTGTTTATCATATTCAGATACTTGCTAATTAATGTTTTATAATTATTTAAAATATTTAGCTTTTAACTATAAAATTAAGTAAAATAAATACTGCATTATCTTCCTCTTTTTGTTCTTCAAGATCTTCACCACTTTCAATTCCTCTTTCATTTTAATTTTATTAACCACTTAAAATTTAAGAATAGGTATCTATGTTAGAGATATGGTTGAGTAAGTAGATATAGTTGACATTTATTACATAAACTATTCCAACAATAAGGACTAATCCTACAATGCAAGCTAATATAAAGCTAACTATAATTGCTGCTTCTAATACTCCTACAAGAAAATTTAAAGATTAATGTTTAGCTGCTAAAAAAAAAATTACCGCTTTGAGATACATTCAAATATGTAGTTGACATTTAGCCATCACTATTTTTATTAAGGTCAATCCAATCGTCTACATAATTATCACTAAGAGATATATCTCTTAAACTGCTATATATGTCAGATGAAGTAAATTTGATTGGTGGTAAGCTGATTGACGATTACCAAGCTAATGAATAAATGAAATATGCAGAATTTTACTATGATTTAAATTACGATTTTAGCAATTCTTTAACTGTATTAAGTCTTTTTTAGCTCAGCGAATTTACATAGGGACAAAATCCTGGGGCAAGGACATATTAGTTTTCATATCTTTAAGAATTAAGCAGACTTACTGTTAATGTCCCTAACCAGTATGGCTTAAAGTATGAATATGCTGGATTATAGGTTATCTATAAATAAAAGAGATAAATTACAAACTATATATTTATATATTTTTTTTATGAAAAATTAATTATTACTTGCCATTATGAGTAGGTATTAGACTCTATTTATGAAGACCCAAATCTCATAATAAAGATTGGATCATAAACATTTGGATTACTTGCTGTTTCCATTTAATTATTCAGTCTGTCAAGTGAGTTGGTGGAAAATTAAATCTAATCTCCGTTTTTTCCATAAATAGTTTAATCATAAACATACTAGCCATTAGGAATCTAATCTGCTGCTTATCCTAATTTTTAAAGTACATTTATGAAAAGATTACCAAATGTATTCTTTGCAATAAGATTTTGATTCCCTCCTATATTTGAAGGAATTGTAATAGAACCTGAAATACATCTCTCAGCTACCATATTTTTAGGATCTAAATCAGTTGTCCCATAAGGAAACACTATTATTATATTAGTATATTTGAAGACTTTATAAATTCATAAAAATGTTACCTTGAGTACAGCTTGCTGGATTATTATTAATAGTATTCTAAATAGGAGCTTAAGAATATGTTGAAACACAGTAATATTTATTAGTTAGCTATACAGCTGCATTTATACTGTATAGACTTTGTATAATTAAATCGCCCTCTGAAGTTTCAACAGTAGCTTTTGAAAATTAGAAGTTATTAACTTCGAAATTACCCTAAAAAGTCAAAAACGAAAGATCCTAAAAGAATTTTAAAAATAATGTAAAACAATTTTAAAAAAGCACTAATTAACAAATAAACTTACTTATACTATCAAGGTTGGTGAATTCAGATATACTTAAGGTCCTTATATATTTAAAGATTAGAAAGACACATTAGATGAATCAATTAAAATATCACATTCTTTATCCAAGCAATTTATGGTTAAATTGTTCAATTATGTCTTTTGATACACATAAAATGCGATTTCACATGATTTATAATTTGCATTATTATTGAATTAAAATGACTTTTAAGAGTTTTATTACTAATTTTGTAAATAATAATTTAAAAAATTAGTAAAAAAGTTAATATATTTACTGAGAATGAGTAATCATTTTTGTAAGGTTATGGATCTGGAAAAGAATAGGTCATAAGTATATTTCCATCAATCTTAGCTGGTAAAGATACCCTTGAAAGATAGTTTAAATCAATTCTATCTTTATTTTCGTAATCGATTACTTTGATAACACATCTATTTACTTGAATTTGTATTTAATCACTTTCATAGATCTAAACCTAACCTCTACTATAACCTAATTTGTTAAAGAAAATTATAACTAGTGCTAAAACAATAATCTCTATAGCTAACAATAAAATTATTCTGAATAATTTTCTTTTAAACAAGATATTAAAAAGACTTTTTTAATATTTCCTTGATTTTTTAATTATCTTATTGTTGAAGTACTTTAATTTTTTGATTGAATGCATTTATTTCTTGTCTCCATTTTTTTCATCTATTAGTTAATTAGAAGACATATTTAGCTCTTCGTCTTGCTAATTATCAAATTTATCTTATGCCAAAGTTTACTGGTTAGTTGGTTAATCAAGCGATTTGATTTTTTGGATTTGATTAATTTGGTTATTAGAATTTTCATTTTTTTAGCTTAAAGAATCTTCATTATTATCACTCTAAGGACTCAATAATTTTTTCAGTTCAGTTGCCTAGTTCGTACACTATTAATCTTAATCCAATTTATTATTTTTAGATCCTTCATTAGATTTAATACTGTATTAGATTACTAGCTCTTATTCAAATACTTAAGATTTATCTTATTTCTATAAATCCATCTTGAATAAAATTAATTTTCTTTATTAATATAGTTTCCCCTATTACTTTTTAAATATTCCTCTCTTAATTAAGAATGTTTTATAATGTAAAATTTAAATTAAATTTATTTCAACAAATCCTTCGTACTTAATATATGGACTAATATTTTCAAATAAGCATATTTCATTTAACTTTTTATTCATTTTAATTAATCCTATATTCAATAATCAAACAAAATACAAACTTTTATTAAAATCTCGTACGGCAAATAAATATGATATAAATGATAAATTATCTATCACTTCTATTATTTATCTCTTCATTCAAGTTCATTAATAAAATTGCTTATACTTAAGTTTTATTTAAATTTAAATAAATTAATTTAAAAATTCATGCTACACAAAATATAAAGAATAAATACATATTTTATTTTTTTTCAACTTTCTATTTAATGATATTGGTGTATTTATTTTATATTAGCTCTATATATGATAGTATTAGTAAAAAAATTATTCGGTTAAATAATATAACTGCTATTTGATATCTTTCAAATTTTGAAGGATAAGATATTAGGAAATAAATAAGAGATTGGGAAAATAAATCTCATATTTTTTATTTACTTATGAATAAATGATAATTTAATTTAAATACCTTTTAACTTCACTAAATATTCTAAATAGAAGTTATTTACCAATTTACTATTAAGCTAAGTATACACTGTGCTTTTTTGTAAATATAAGAAATTCAGAGATTGGTCATAAAGTTTATAATTAGTATTTTGAAAAGTAAAATTCTTATTAAAAATTTTGGATACCTTTAAATTAAGTAGTATTTTATATACAATATTTGATTTCATCTATGTTTAAAAAATATAAATGTTGTCATGTTATTTAAAATATAATCTCTAAAATGTATATTCAAAGTATTTTTTCTTCATATAATTTATATAAATATTCTTTCTATTATAGATGAGAATATTATTTATTTATAACTAATATTTTAAATTATAAAAGCATAAATATTTACTTAGTGCTTTTAATATAAATTTTTTTTCAATTAAATCTAAATAAAAACTTTAAAATCTTTTAAATTCTGTAAATCTGGTGATAAAATAAGGAAATTACAATAATTAACTAAAATTATAATACTTAACATTCAATTAATTCAATTATTTAAAATGATACACTCAACAATTTTGTGTTAAAATTATATTTATTTCTAAAATAAATTAATGTTTATTTTATCATTTATTCAACTGTATTTCAACAGCTTTGACACAGTTTTTTCTTTTAAAATAGTAAAAATAATTATTAATGGTAGTTAAATTTAGTATAATTAATATATTATATAAAATTGCTAATATAAATTTCCTTACTTAATCTATTAGTTTGCTTTTAATAGCTGCACAAGTTCAGTATAAAAGTTATTAATTTAATTAAGAAAACAAAACAAGAAAAAAAAAGTAAATAAAAATACTACAAATGAAAAAATTACTTTTGATTGCTACTCTTATTTGTATCTGCAAATGCTAGTCTGTCTAGCAATGTCCTACTGATGGTAGGTTGATGAAATGCTCTCTTTAAGAAGCTCCAGTTTACGATATTAGCATTACTTACGGTGGATAGACTAAAGTGAATTTCATAAATTATTGAATTGCTTGTTAAATTGGAAAAGTAGCTTTTACAGTAAATGGGAAAAGTGAAGATTATTCTGGAGAGGTTAAATTTTGTCAACCTGTTTAGCAAATTCTTAATTCTCTAAATAATATTTCCCAAGTTGTGGATATTTCAATAAAAATATTGATTGTTTTGTTGCTCCTTGTAACATAGACTCAACTAACGATTGCTCAGCCTGTACAAAATGAAAATGTGATTTATGCAATAAAAGGAAAATGCTGAAAAAATTGATAAATATTTAATATAGAATATAATTTAATTTACAAGTAAGTAAATCAAATTACATACATACATACCAAGCATTTTTAGGCTCATTGAATTTTTAACTTCAAATAAAATCCTCAGCCAAGTAAAATTTAGTTAAATTTTTTTTTCAAAGGTTCATTCAATTTCATCAATTTGATTACATAAATTGAATTCAATTACTAAATTATTTCTTACTATCCCTAAATTTTTTTCTCTTCATTTAAAATTATTAATATTTAAAATTAAAATTCTATTATTTTTTATTTTTTTATCAAATTTTTTCTTTTATTTAATTGACATAAAAATTATTTAATAATTATTAAATTAATTTTTTTTGTTTTTTATTGGTTTTGTATTGATTTATTTTGTATTGCTTTGTGTATACTATTTTTTCTTATAAATTTTTATCCACTGATCTATAGATAAATGAAATTTAATTAAAATAATTATTGATATTTTAAATAAATTAAAAATTACATAAAAAAAACAAAAATAAAGCTATTATATATCTCATTATTTTTATTAATTATATTTTTTAAATTCTTTTAACAAAATAATTTCATATATAAGAACTATTAGTGATAAGAAAGAAAGAGTAAAAAATATTATTGAAAATTTTTATTATTATTTATATACTTATGATGCTCTACTTAAGTTATTATTATGGATAGACTAAATTTATTGGTATTAAGATCTCAAAATATATTTTTTATAAAATATTTTGATTAGAATGTTAAAGAGAATAAAAAAAACACATTATATGTAGTTTTTGTCTTCTTTTTTTTTCCAAATAAGCACATAAAAATCATATTTGTATAATTTATGAGATAAAGAGCAAAAGCTTATCAACAAATATTAAGTATTTTCATTTTAAAACTTCAAATAAACTATTATAATATGATAAATTAAAGTTTAAAAGTTAAAATATTAACAAATAAACATAAAATAACTTTATATTATCATAGATGATACTTAATAATCAAACCAAAAAGCTGCCAGATGGTTTTTTCACTAACTTAGAATTGAAGACCATGGCTTTTTTCAATTTTTATTTTTTCATTTCGTATTCATTTTCAATATCCATTTATTCTTAGATTGGCTTTACAATCTAATTTAAGAAATTGCTCTTACAATTGCTAATCTCTTCTTTGTTTTTTTCAAACATGCATTTAGTTAATTTACCAAGCTATCTTTCAAACAAACCATATTAAATAATATCTCTAACTTCTGATTAGCAATTAGATTAAGCTTGATTCCAGTAGTATTCTATGCCTTAAGCGCTTTCAGAATTCTTATTAGCAGCTAATACTGTTATAACCTATTGTTAAAAAACTAGATGGAAGCTTTTACCTGAAAGTCTACCTAAAACTTATGGAGAGCTAACCAAAATTAATGCCAAAAGCAAAATAAATGCCTTTACTTTCATTTGATATTTTATTAATATTTTTGTTTGAAATTAATATTCGTTTTTTCTAAAGCTTTTTCTTTTTTATAAAGCATAAAATCATTAATTAAAAACGTATCAACCAAAAAATGGTTTGCACTATATTTTATTAAAATACAAACTCAGAATTCGTATTTAGATACTAAATTATCACTTTTCACTGTTGTCATTTTTAAAAATAATAATTAGGATTTTAAATAAATTTATTGAAAACGAAGCAACTATAAATTTACAATTTAAGATTTATCAAAATTTAAAATAGATATATAAATAAAAATAATTTTAAACTATAAAAATTAATATTCATATTTATTTATAAATATCTTATAATATCATAATTAAATCAACCTTGAAAATTCAAAACTAGATCAACTCTATTTTTATTATTCTTTCTACTATTTATATGCTAATTGTTAAACCTTGTTAAATAGCAAATTCAGTTTTTATCATTTTTAAAAATAGATTTTTAGAATGAAAAATGATTTTATTCAAATATGATATAAAATTTTTAAATATTACAAAATTCAATTTTTATTAAATTTTTAAACTTAATTTTTAAGAATGAAACATAATTTTAATGAAATATTTATTTCCACAAAACATTAATTTCTAAATATTTGAATAATTATAATTTGTTTTTGGTGTGCTCTAAGAAAATAAGTAAGCTCTTATTTTGATTATTATTTAATTAGTAAAAAATTTTAAACTAAAAATTATTCCAATAAGATATTATTGTGCTCTCTAATAAGTAGAATTTACTTATAAAATATTGAATTCTTTCCTAATTCCGTAAATATATATTAATCAGAATGAAAATTAATAATATGAAATTATGTATTTTTTTTTAAATAAGAAAATTGATTTCTAAAAAAAGAAGAAATTTTTTTTTATACTTCTATAAATTAATTACTAATTTAAATATTTTTATAATAAAATTTAATCAATTATTAATATTAAATGATGTATAAGGTGGGTAAGCATAGATATCAAAACCTCCACAAATAAGATAGTTGGGAGCATAGAAAAGTTTGAAGAAGCACTCGTTGGTATTAGCAAACTTTCTGATGTAATCATTGACATAACAATTATAGAAAGAATTGTTTTCATTGATATAAGCATCAGGATTGCCTTTATTAATAATTCTTATCACTTAGTTGCAATCATCTGAAGATCTTCCACTCATTGTTATTTCAAAAAAGGCTTGTAAGTATTCTTAGAATTCTTTAGATTACATACAAGAATGGGCAGGAGGATGTGAAGCTATGCATTATTCATATTGTTTCAAAGTAACAGGTACTAGATTTGTAAGATCTATATTTTATGATTAAGTGAAGTAAACTCCAGCTCCAACGAATGTTAATACAATAAGAACCAAAAATGTTTTTAGACTCATTATTTAAAAAAATTATGTAATTTCCAATTATTAATTATTATTTTATTATAAGATTAATTAATATTTTTGTCTTTTAAAAATAAATTAACTCAATAATTTAGATAATATTTGCTGTTATTCTCATTTTCAATAAAATTAGCTTTTATTTTTTAGGCTACTAATAAAATGCCTCAATCTTTTTTTAAAAATTTTTCTTAATTAATTGCTTTGATTACTTTCACAAATCTTATATAATGGAAATAAACAATCAGGTAAATTTTATAATTCTATTGAAAATTCAATTACTAATATGGAAATGTTTTATAATTTTTATTATTTAGTATTGTATTAGTTATAATGTTCCATGAATTCCTGTATTGAACTAAGAATTTTCAATAAAATAAATATTAAAATAAAAATAGTTTAATCTATTATAAAACAAAAATAAAAATAATGATTCAAGACAAATTATAAAGAAAGATGTACTTGTTTTAAATTTAATATTCTTTTATACTTATATTTAGGATTTAGGATTTGGTTTTTATATTCACTCCTAATAAAAAATATTGGGAGATTTAAAATTATAATCTTACTATTTTAAAAGCTATCTAAAATAAGTAGAATTGTAATCATTATTTTTTAACAACATTTTTAATCGATAAATTCTAGTATAATAAGAATTTTATATTATCTTTTTATAAATAAAACATAAGACTCAATTCGGTAATTTTGTAATTTATGATGGATATATGCATCATTATCAAAATTAAAAATAAGAAAATTTCTTATCAATTCTAAATTGATAAGTAAATTTATGAGAAAATAGCTATTGATCAGAATACTAATGCAATTTAATTTGCTAATAATTATCAGAATTAATTTAATACGATCTTTCATATCATTTTTGAAAATTATTTAGAACTAATTTAATATTTTTGATTTAAGCATTAAAATAATTTAGGTGGGGTTTGTTATATAGTCATAAATTCATTTTAATATGAAATTTCTTTTCATCAATCAGAAATATTAAATGTAAAAATAAAAAGAGTAAAAAGTTTAGTGGCCACCCACTTATTTTAAAAATATTTTTGATATAATAATACCAAAATTAAGTATTTTAAGACTAAATTTAATGTTTCATTATAAATTTAAAAAAAATGATATCTCAATCTACCTACATATATTCTTTTTAAAAATGTACAGCCTGAGCAAATAAAATAAATATTATATTATGAATATTATTTTTTTAGCAATTTCAAATAATATTAAAATTTTAGATTGATGTTAAAAAAAATAATATTTCATTCAAAAAATAATTATAAAAAAAATTTTGATTTTTATTAATAAAAAAATTAAGTATTTATTTTTTCATAAATCATTTTTCTCATTAGATTAAACATACACAAGTGCTTTGTAAATGGTTTAAGGATAAACATTTTTATTTAATCAATTATATATTTTTATAATTTACCTATTCAAATTAATAGTTTATTTTAGTTTATCGAAAATACAATGATAAATTTACAAACATCACCCATACATATTTCACTGTAATTTTTACACATAATGTATTTACTTAACGAAAATATCTAAAACTGAAAAGATTGTTTAAAATTATTAAATATTTTTAGCTAAAATAACTATGTAGATAAGAGATAATATTTGCTTTATAAATTAAATAATTTAATAGTTTTAATTTTAAATCTAAAAAACAATAAAAAACTAAAAATTAATTTTATATTTTTTCGAATCATATATAAAATAGAATATTTTTATTACTATAAATTATAGATAATTTTTAATCAAATCATAATAAAAACTTCAACTATTTATGTCAAAAGTGGTATATGGAGGATATGCATACTCACCAAAGCCACTGCAAATAAGATAAATTGGGGCATATTAATTCTTAAAGAAACATTCGTTAGTATTTGCTAATTCTCTGATTTATTCACTTACGTAGCAGAGTTAGTAGTAACCGTGATTATTGATTAATTCATTAGGTTAAGCTGAGTTAGAATATCTTACAAAATCAGCACAAGATTAAGAAACATTAGAACTTGTTTTTTCAATGAAAGATTTATAAGTTTGTTGATATTCTTATGTACCAGCACAAGGAACGTTTAAGTGATCAAAATAGGCTTTATTTGCGCAATTAATGTAATCAGTAAAGCTCAATTATGTTTAGTTCAGCAAACTTCTTTAAGAGTGCAATAAAATTGTGCCCACTGCTATTAAAGCCAAAATAGGAAGCAAAATTACAAATTTATTCATTATTTTCAAATAGCAAATTTTTATTTTTTTTTAATTGTTATCAATTATAAAAGCTTAACAAAATAGTCATGCTTTTAAACTACAAAAACTACATCTAAAATTCTTTATAATTAAATTAATATATTTGATTTGCTTGAAAACAGAAATGAGTTGAGAATATAATTCTACCTCAGCATAATTTGATTTAGACTTTTAAAGTGAGACTGTTATAAAAGAACTAGACAACAAATTTACACATCTATAATTACACTAACTATAAGAAATAAAATTTGTATTATAATAACAATATTTTAATTTAAACAGTTTAAAAAAAATTATTTTGTATTTTTTTTTTGGATAAAAATAATTTCCTTAAAAAGAAAAACTGAAAGCAAACTAAGTATTAAACATTTTTGGATATTTTAACTATTTTAAAAATGGTACAATATAAAAAAAATTTCCTAATCTCTATGAATTTAAGATACAAATTTAGATAAATTAAAAATTTTCTTTTATAAATAATTGTTTTTTTGATATGAGCAGCTTAAGTAAAAATTATTACTGTAAACATATTCTTTAAAGAATAAGAAAATTTTAAATTTTTGAATAAAAAAATTTTATAGTGTAATTTCGTTAAAGCTTACTCAAATGGTTGTATTAAAAGCTACTTTAGCTATGTGTTAACATTCTTATATTTCAATTGAATCTTATGGTAATTCCAAGAATCTTTTTAGCATTTTGGTAAAAATAAAAAGAAAAATTCTTCTAAAAATATTTTTCCAATTTATTTTGTAGTAAAACATAAACAGTCAATAAATAGTTGCTATAAAAACACTATGATATAAAATATACTATTTACATGTATGCACAATATTATTTTAGTGATACTCTTTTAGGATTTTTGCAAAAAAATTTGGAGATAAATAGAAAAAATGCATTTTAGAGATTGTTATTAATGCCATTAAGAATTACCTTAAAAGATTAATTATACTTTAGGTAAATTTCTTTTATTAATTTAAAGGTAAAATTTGATTATGAAACTTTATGGAAGTGGATATTTGGATTTGTATTTTGAAAATAGTAATTGACTATTTATTTTTACTTTTATAGATAAATTAGGATAAAAGCAAGTTGAATTTTAAAATAAGTAGTGAGTGACATATTAAAAATAAAATAAAGTTATAATGCCACATTGCATAACTTTTTTATAATGATTAGAGGTATTATTTATTATTAAATATAATGTGTGTATTTAATTAAAATTTATTTGAGTAAGCAATGTCTACTATCAAAATAATAATTATTGTTTGAGAATTTATGAGCTTGACTTAATTTTAGCTAATTAAATCTAAAAATAATGTATGGAGATGTTACTTACTTTATTTAATTTTAGAATAATAGCTACATTTTCATTTCATACTTATATTTTTATTATTTAACAGTCTTACTTCTTAAAAAATAATTTCAAAATTTGATTTGATAAAAAAATCCTAATTTTGTTTGGGAAATATAGTTAATTTTGGTGTTTTGTCTCATTATTTATTTTAAATACAAATATTTTAAAAATACTTTAAAATTAAAATATCTTTTCAATATTGATTAAAAAAAATTGTTAAATATCATAAGAAAGTAAAAATTAAAATATTTACTTATAAACCTAAAATATTATTTTTAAATACGCCCATTTTTCCTATTAGAAAATATCTAAGAAAAATAAAGATATTACACTCAAATAAGAGAATTAATATAAAACATATTAAGTTTGTGTTATTTTAATAGTTACCATAGATATTTATGACCTAATTCGTTTTAAATTAAGACAATAAATTAATTTTGATATGTGTATATTTTTAAAAGCTTTTGAAACATTTATATTATCATTAGAAATTATAAAATATGTACCTGAAACTTTGCATTCAAATTAATAAATAAATAAATAAAAAATGACATCATAATTATTAAACTTCAGAACTAAATTCAATTTATTTTATTGATTTTCCATAATTAATTATATAAATAAATAAATAAAATAATAACAATAAAATTAATATACATACAAATAAAATTAATATACAGACAAATAAAATTAATAATATATACTGTCGGTGATCAAATTACCTCCTTTTTATATATTTAAAATGAATTAGTTTTTTTAAATTTGTATTGGGAAAAATATAAAATTTAGCCTAAATTTCAAAGTATTTTGATATCACTCACATTAACATTTCTTAATTAATAATATATATATATATAATTATTAATGTTATATTATAAATCTAGTTTTATTTTATATAAAAATATTAATAAACACACTCATTTGCTTTAACAAAGTGTAATTTGAATGTAAAGAAAAAATAAACAAAATAAAATTTAAATATTATTAAGTTATTTACTTTTCTATAGAAGTCAATAGATAAAAAACATTTCAAATCAAAATTTTAAAAAGATTATTATAGTTATGAAAGCTTAAATTGTGTTCTAATTTGTGACAAGCTCTCCTTTTTTAATTAAATAATATATATATATATAATTATTAATGTTATATTATAAATCTAGTTTTATTTTATATAAAAATATTAATAAACACACTCATTTGCTTTAACAAAGTGTAATTTGAATGTAAAGAAAAAATAAACAAAATAAAATTTAAATATTATTAAGTTATTTACTTTTCTATAGAAGTCAATAGATAAAAAACATTTCAAATCAAAATTTTAAAAAGATTATTATAGTTATGAAAGCTTAAATTGTGTTCTAATTTGTGACAAGCTCTCCTTTTTTAATTAAATAATAAATTGTTCATAACTAAGTCAATAAAATTAAAGAGAAAAGCTAGTTATTCAAAATTCTTAAAATACCCTTAACTAATAACAAAAATTTAAAAATAAAATACAAATACATTCACAAATCATTTTTATATGAGGATAAAATTCATATTTTTATTTTTATCTTATGTATTTTGCTACGATTAGCGATTATACGATCCTAACCTTCCCATATTTGAACCCTTTCCTACTGCAATTATTGATTTTTAGACGTTATGCAACAATGGTTCTACATTCAATATTGCCCTCTTTAATTCTAATTAAAGAAATATGGTGGCTCTCAATCTACAGTTATGCGGATTTGCAATTTATGATGTAACTCATATTGGAGATGGTATCGAGCTTTTAAAGCATTTTTAATACTAACCTCTTAAAGACTAAGTTATATCATTGTCTATTACAGACTCAGATAAATTTCTTTGGGTTGGATATTCCACAGGCATCATTGAAATATATGATGTCTCTAATCAAATTTTCCCTCTTGTTTATTCTACTTAAATTACTTATAAGGATAATTTGGACAATTTATAATAGGTTATTTAATTTACAGATCTCAATTTAACTTTTATGACTTGCCTTAATAATTTCAAGTTTATAAATTGGTAGAATAATAATCTTTAAATTATTTAAACCTTTGATTTTCCTGATTGGAATATTGCTAAGATTAGATTAGCGTTGAAATAGTCTGTTTTGATAGCATAAGGTTTTCTTTCTCTTAGCTTTTATTAATAATCTATTGAAGACTTATAGAAAGGTAACCTTAATTTGATATGTATTTATACTCCATCCGCTGCATATGATTTGTGTGCTTTTGAGGTTATTTAAGAAAGTATCCTTGTAATATAGATTGATTTATACTAATATATTATGATAGAAATCAGTAAATACATCTAATCATATGATGGCAAATCATGTGATCCTAACTAAATAGTTTTGCTTGATAGTTACCCCTCAAATCCATAAGGAGGTTAATTCGTTCTTTCTTTTGATCAAAAATATCTATACACTCAACAAAGCTCTATTGGGGTATTAATTTTTGATGTCAGCTAAAAAAAGCTAGAGATTTTCCAGATTGTTTCAACAGGAGGAACCAGCATGGATATTTAGCTCAGTAAAGATGGCTAACATTTATTTTATTCGAATTGGTTCAACACTTAGATATTTAAAGTTACAACCCCTAATTTAAATTTAGATGTTCCAAATTTACTTTTAAACTAATACTAGCTGACTAGTTATAACTTTTTCAAAGGAGAAGGAGGTAGTTTTGACAATCAAATCATATACTAAGAGCCTTAGAATATACTTTATATGACACGTAAGGATTAAGGTAGTGCAGTTTTTGAGTACGAAGGAGAAGGAATGTTGAGTGAGATTTCTTTATTAGATTATGGGTTATCTGATGCGTCAGTTGCATATCAAGCGAATATTCCAGGGACAACTCTATTTTACTAAAGTAGAGAAACACAAGGATTACAAATAGTAGATTATAAAGATGTATATAATCCAATTGTTTTAAGGACAAATATTACTCTTGGTTTACAAAATGTGAAATTTGAATAGATAATTTTTAATAAAGCAGGGACATTAGGTTTTCTTGCGAATATAATTTAATTAATAATAATTAGTATTGAAGACTATCTTAATCCAAAAGTGATATCAACATTTGAAACATCAGTTTACCTAGGAGGAGATTAGAGCTTATACAAATTTTCTATTTCGAATGACGAAAAAACGCTCTTATTGTTCCCTGAGTTATATGGAATTGTATTTGCAGATATAGAAAATCCTAAAAACCCATTATTCCTATTTAAAATGTATCTAGGGCAGATCTATTTCTTACAGTAAATAAAATATTTAAATCATTTATTAATTTTTTTTAAATAACTAACTTTAATCTTGCTTTAATTTATTTTCTAAATATTTAATGACTAAAAAATAACCATTTATTTATCTCTATAAAATTAACTCTAATTTTTACAACATCTTATAAAAAAAACCTTTAGATTGTTATTTTTCTTTATGAAAAATACATAATTTTTAAAATAAATTTGAATAATGAAAAATTTTAAAGAAATAAATTTAAAAGATTAGGCTATTCACAATACTTGATTAAATAAAGAATTAAAATTATACTAAACTCTATTTCAAAATAATATACTAGATTCAAAAACATTGAATTCATAATGAATTGTAATGTATTACTAATAAAAGACTTAAAAATTAATTAAAAAAATATTAAATTTAATAAACCTGCAAATTTCATTATATGATTTTTTAATTTAAGGATTTTTGCTGGATTACAAATATTCCAAATTAATCACTTAAATAATATTTTACTTAATAAATTTTAGTAAATCACAAATAAATAACTAAAGAATAAAAAAATTAAAAAAATTAAAGAAATTAAAATTACAATTTATTTTTTTTAAATGGTTTTTATTTTAAAAGAAATTTAAATTTGAAATATAAAATTGGACATTAAAAATTAATATTTTTATTGGTTTTAATTGAAAAATTGATTTGTTTTTTTAATTGAGATTAATAAATGAAGCATCTATTTAATTTATTTTTAATATTTTTAAAAATCATATTTGAATTTATAATCCATCATTTTTTATTCAAAGCTTAACATTTCCACAAAAGAAAACATTTTTAATCTTAAGTTTAAATTTATAAATAAATAAAATTTAACCCAACCAAGGTTGATAAAAATTTAAGATAATTTTGAAATTGCAATCAGTCAGTCATGAAATATAATAATTAGTTTATTTTTTAAAGATAAACAATAGATAATAATTACCTTATTTGTGGAGTCTCTTTTTAAGGTGTTTTTGTGTATAAGTTTAACCCAGATCGCTCATTGACTTTCATATCTTCTGTTCTACTGAAGGGAGTGATTTACTTTTAATGGCTAATATATAACGATAATTATTTAATAGTAACAACAGCAGAAATTGGTTCTGTTTTATTAGTAAATCTTGTTGATAAAACCAATCCTGTTGTATCTTAGATTATCAATTTTGCATAAAATGATCCTGTATACTGGCTACTCCCATCAAAAGATTAATCATTTATTTTTGCATCAGCTCAGTAAGCACTTTACTAATTCTTTATCCAAAGCCCAATCATCTTTCATTCTCAAATCTATAAGTTAACACCAATTGAAAATTCAAATTAAGTTTCTAGATAATTGATATCAACTAATTAGACCTTTGAAGTAGGCGATTAAATAGAAATATATCTTGTAAACATTTTTTAATCAAGAAATTTATATATTAACAAAGCTCTCTACTACATAAATTTTGTAATTAAGGACTTACCAAGTTGGATGTCATTTTCTCCTTCAAGTTAAGTTTTAACAATTTAGGTAGCAAGAGAGTCTCTGATAGCAGATCGTGATGGGCTGTATACTTAAAAATCCTTATAGCAGATAATATTGCTGAGCTATTAGTAATTAGAAGATAATGTTTTTTAAAATAATATATTGGGCATATCCGCATAAGACTCCATCAAACTAAAAAAAATTTGCATGAATGTAGGATATCTAGATAAATCTGGTTTTGTTTCTCCTTCATACTCTCCTAATAACGTGTTTAGCTTAGGAATTGATTATTAATCTTTTTAATTTCTACAAAAGTGGAACAACACAGAGAATCAGCTTCAAACAGTTTTAAATTTTATCTAATTTAAGTTGAATCAAAATATCATTAATTATGTTATCTAATTTTATACAAAGCCATCTCTAGTAGTTAATTTTAATAATACGTAAAATCCTATTTCATCAAATTAAGATTCATTAACAGTTACAATATCAATATCTAATGGTCTATTTGTTTCTAAATTGTATCCTGGCATACTTGTTTTGATTAATTCAGAGTAAAATATTTTATAGCTCTAAGGTTCAGTACATAGCATAAACTCTGTTCTTCAATAAAAAATAAGCTTATCATTCAACTAAACACATAACGCTAACTCTACAATCATTTAATTAGCTGTTGAAGATAATATTAATTACAAATATATAACAAGCATAAAGCTCTAGGATGCAAATTTCATCTCTTTTTAAGCTCAAGTAGAGGTAAAAACAAGATTATAATCTGATTTTAACAATTAATATGAAAATGGAGAAATCGCTGTTTAAACTCCATTTAATTATAAAATGAGTGACCAGGTTTTTGAATGTATTGGCTCTCCTTAATTAAAATTAGTAGCAAAAGTTAAAAAAGCAAATGGTTAATATTAAGACATTTCTAGTGGATACTGGCTAAGTTTTTCATCAAATGAGAGAACATTTTTTGGAACTCCTTCACTAAGTACATTTCATTCTGAATACACTATTTAAATCTCAGCAACTGATGGTTATACTACTGCATAAGATGAGTTTATAATTAAAATAAATATATTACCTTTTTTCGTGATCATTTAATTGCTAGTCTAAATTTTAGGTCCTATTTTAGGGATTTTTGGAATATGGAAGTATAGAACTGTATTTTATAACATAATATTTAAGTATAAGATGATTTACACAAAAGAAATAGCCTATGTTTCAGAATATTTTGAAAAAAATATTTACATTACTGATAATTAATTGTTAATAGCTAGACTTATCTGGAAATAAGTTAGAAATTAACTGAAGTAGAAGTATGTTTAGTAGTAAATAGAATATTTAATGACAAGATAAAATAATAACATTTAAATAAATTAAAAATCACCTAATTTTTCTTAAAGAGATTGTAGTTTATCATTAAGTGAAAAATAAGTATAATCATTTTAATTTTAGAATTAATAAATAAAAAATTTCAATGATCTTGAAGTTGAATCTTAATATGACTAAAAGTCTTTTTTAAAGCAAAACGGTTTGAATTAAAAAAGCTTATTTTCTAATAGAGTATCTGTTATGAACATTGAACAAATTAAACCTTTAATAATTTAAATAAACAAAGTAATTTTAAGCAAAACATAAATTTAGACTTTAGAAGTAAGAGTAATAGTGAAACTAATTCAAGAAGTATATAAAAAAGATTAACTAAAAGTGTATCAAAAATTTATAGATAAACTTCTAAACTGTAAAATGATTCAGAGATAAGAAATAATTTATTAGATGAAAATGGAAAAATTATTGAATCTACTATTTTTGATTTGGTGATGAAAAATTTGGAAAAAATATGTTCAGAAAATAAAAACATCTCTGAAAAAATTATTTAACAGCTAAAAAATAATAAATCAAGGATTTATATCATGATAAAGAGTCTTGCAGTAGAATACTTTGTTGAATGCTCACCTGTTTGTAAGAATATACTTCTTATGTTGGAGTAAAAAGCAATTCATACATATAAGAAAATAGATTGGTATAAAGCATTTTTAAATTTAGAAGCTTAATCCATTTCAGAGAATGTATTTCCTATTTATTAAATCAACTAAGAAACATTTTAACAAGCTTTTGAAGATATTGTGTTTGAAATATCAGATTCAATGTAAAAAAATGAAGGGATAAAAGATAAATCATCTATTTACAATACAAGCCAAAAATGTATTAAGTCTTTTTATTCTAATTTGTTTTTATATAAGCCTTTAATTCAAGATTATTTATACTCTCTTTCTTTGGGTATTTCTTTCAAAGATAATAAAATGTTTTCAGTCTCAAAAGGAGAATGTATGCACTGTAGTCCATTGCATATTCGCTCAATTAAGTGTTTTGAAACCAATAAAGTATTTGATTGCTGCGTGAAAGCTCAAAAATTTTTAGAGATTAACTATGTAGAAAAAGGTTTATCTGAAAATTAAAGACTACCTGAATGGATGTAGGTTGATTTCCAAAAATCATAAATAACAATTAAAGGTACACCAGATTAAAAAAGTGTTGGCTTATCTAGAATCAAAATATTTGATTCAAAAGGATACCTGCTTAGGCAATTTGATATCTAAATTTCTGACAAGAGAAATTTAAATGAGATATTAAGTTTAGTGTAACATTAAAATAATAATTACTAGTAAAAAAATTGCTTAAATAATCCTCTAAGTATAAGTGATAAAATATAGTAAGATAACGAATCTTCACCTCATTTGTTTCTTTAAGAGAAATATTAAGAAAAATAGAAAAGTGGAGAAGATTTAGATGAAGAGCTTGATATTTGCTCTTAGAATATCAAGTCTCAAAGATTCAAAACTTTTAGCAGAGATTAGGATAAATAGTAAAAGCAAGAATAAAATCCAAATATAAATTTATGAAAACCAAAAATAATTATAAACATTTTATTTCTTTGACATTTGTGTTTGTCTATATTAACTAAATAATAGTCAAGTATTTATGAGCATCTAATTTATTCCACATATTATTTATTAGCAATAGTTATCAAGGACTCTTAAATTATTTAATTTAATTAGATTATCGTTATTTTTTAACGATAATCAATCTGATATTAATTACAGCTTTACTTTCAAAACCAATTCTAAAAATTTGAATTTATAGATTTTTCATTATTTTTAGTAAATGCTTAGAACTCAGAATTATAAATTTCAGCTATCTTTTTCAAACCAATAAGAGCATTTTTTTAAATTGTAATTATTATTCTTTTAAAAACAAAACAAATTTTCTCAATCTGAAGACAAACCAATAAAATTTTAAGGCAAAAAATTTATTCCTATAAGTAAACTTTTATTTTCCATCTTCAAGTAAAGAAAAACTCCTTTAATAATTTGTGTTTTTTCTTCTGTATGTGTTCATTAACTAAATTATTGCAAAGTATTGATCACCATCTATTTTATTCCAAATATGATTCGTGATTGTTATCAAGAACTTTTAAAATATTTATTTTAAAAACATTATAATTATTTTTTAATTATAACAAATATCAATTATAAAAATTTGAATTGATAGCTTTTAAAATAATTGCTATTTACAAATGAAAATAATATATTTTGATAAAAATAATGATATTTTAATTGAAAAAATAAATTTCATTATATATTATATACTTAATTTTGATTTTGAGTAAATGCTTAGAGTCTAACTTTTTAAGACCATTATGAGCATTTTTTTTAATTTTACTTATTATTCTTTTGAAAACAAATCAGCTTCTCTGAATTTCAAGACAAACCAATAGAATTTTAAAGTAAAAAAATTTATTCTTATGAATAAAATTTTATTTTACATCTTCACATACAGAAAAACGCTTTTAATAATTTGTGTTTTTATTCTTTATGCGCTTATTAACTAAATTATTGTATAGTATTGATGATCATCTAATTTATTCCAAATATTATTTATTAGTGATTATTATAAAGAACTTTTAAAGTGTTTATTTTGATAAGATTATTATTATTTTTAACGATAACCAATATCGATTCTAAAAATTTGAATTAAAAGCTTTTTAAAATAATGATTTGCTATTTTAACATGAAAAATCATTTTTTTAATAAAAATAATTATATTTTATTCAAAAAAATAAATTTACTTACATAATATAAACTAAATTTTGATTTTGAGTAAATACTTAGAACGAAGAATTATAAATTTCATCTAACTTTTTTAAACCATTAAGAGAATTTTTTTTAATTGAAATTATTATTCTTTTGAAAACAAAGCAACTTTTCTCAATTTCAAAATAAATGAATAAAATTTTAAACTGCATATTTATTCTTACTAATAAAATTTTATTTTAAACCTTCACATAAACAAAAACTCATTTATTAGCTTTAATTAAAATTATGATATTCTTATTTTTTAGATAAAATTAACATAACTAAAATTTGTTTATGGATAATATTTAGAACTACCAATTATAAATTTGATTTCTAGTTTAATTAAATCTATAAATTTATTTTTAAATGGTAATTACCGCATTTTCTTTTGAGATTTTCCTCCATCTGAAAATTTCCCATAGTATTAAAATTTTGAGATTACTAAAAAGCATTATTTCTGAAATTTTTGGGGCATGAAATCTCAAAGAGAATTACAGTATCACACTTTTGAAAAGCAAACAACTTTTCTTATTTCCAAAGCAAATTAACAAAACTCTAAATAATTTTTGTTTTTTCTTCTTAATAGAATTTTATTTTTCATCAGTTTGTAAATTGATCAAAAGAAAATTGGTTTAATAAATTATTGACAAGAGTAAGAATATTGTTATTTTTTAGATAAAATATTTTAAATAAGTAATTCAAACTTTATTTTTCATACTTAGTTTAAATTTACAATAAATACTTAGTATAAAGAATTATAAATTTAATAAATTTGTAAAATGCAGAAAACAAATGTATTTTTTATTCTTTTGAAAAGCGAACATTTTTTAATTTTCAAAGTAAGTAAATAAATAGAATTTAAAGGAATTTTATTTATTCTTATGAATGTGATTAATTTCCTTCTCCTTTTATTCTACAAAGAAAAATTAATAAAAGTTGGACTTTTGATGCTTTTAGATGATGATTTAATTAAGTAATTAAATTCAAATATCAGTAAATTTTATTTTTCTTTTATATTTAGATGATTACAATTTTATAATCAAATAAATAACGAATGTTATTTTTATTTTACTTATCGTCCTTCTTATTATTGAAAAGTTGATTTGAAAGAAATTTTTCAATAATAAATAATTTAAAATAATTGATTAAGGATTAATATTTAGTAGAAATTAATATTTACTTTAAATTTTTGCTCCATAGCTTAGGTGAATAAAGAACCATCTTTTTAGTAAAAAATACTTTAGGTATCTTAAATGAATTTTTAAAATACGTTATTAACACTATTTGCGCTCTTTTTAAGTGCATTATGCTACGATTAGAGTCTTTACAACACTAATCTCCCAATATTTGAACCTTCCCCAACTGCAATTATAGATAGTAGTCATCTATGTAGTAATGGTTCTACTTATAATATTGCACTCTTTAATTCTAATTAAAGAAATATGGTTGCTCTTAATCTATAGTTGTGCGGATTTGCTATTTTTGACATAACTGATATAGAAGTGAATATACAACTTTTGAAACACTTTGAGTACTAACATCTTAAAGATTAGGTAATATCATTAAGTATTACAAACTCAGACACCTTTCTTTGGGTTGGATATTCCACAGGCATCCTTGAAGTATATGATGTATCTTAATCATCGTTTCCTCTTGTTTATTCTACAAATATCACATATCAGAACAGCTTTGATAACTTGAATAAAGTTATACAGTTTCCAGATCTTAATTTGACTTTTTTAACATGTCTTAATAACTTTAAGGTAATCAATTGGAAGAATAATAATCTTTAAATTCTGAGAACCTATGATTTTCTTGACTGGAATATTATGAATATGAGGTTAGCAATGAACTAATCTGTTTTAATAGCTTAAGGTTTTCTTTCTCTCAGCTTTTATTAACAGTCTATTGAAAACTTAAAATAAGGTAATCTTAATTTAATTTGTTCTTACACTCCCTCCGCTGCATATGATTTAAATGCATTTGAAGTTATCCAGGAAAGTATATTAGTAATTTAAATTGACTTATACTAATACATCATGATAGATATTACAAATTACATATAATCCTATGATGGTAAATCTTGCGATCCAAATCAAATAGTCTTCCTTGATAGCTATCCATCAAATCCTTAAGGAGGTTTTTTCGCTCTTTCATTAGATTAAAAATATTTATACACTCAACAAAGCTCCATAGGTGTATATGTTTTTGACGTCAGCTAAAAAAAGCTATAGATTTTCCAAATTATTTCAACAGGAGGAACCAGCATGGATATTTAGCTCAGTAAAGATGGATAGCATCTATTTTATTCGAATTGGTTTAATACTTAGATATTTAAAGTTACAACACCTAATTTAAATTTAGATGTTCCAAACTTACTTTTAAACCAATATTAGCTGGTTAGTTATACCTTCTATAAAGGGTAAGGAGGTAGCTTTGACAATCAAATTATATACTAAGAACCTTAGGATATTCTATACATGACACGTAAGGATTAAGGCAGTGCAGTTTTTTAGTATGAAGGAGACGGAATGTTGAGTTTGATTTCATTATTAGACTATGGGTTACCTGATGTGTCAGTTGCCTATCAAGCCTAAATTCCAGGGACAACTCTATTTTATTAAAGCAGAGAAATGTTAGGTTTACAAATAGTAGATTATAAAGATGTAAATAATCCTATTGTTTTGAGGACAAATATAACTCTTGGTTTATAAAATGTTAAATTTGAATAAATTATTTTTAATAAAGCAGGGACATTAGGTTTTATTGCGAATATTATTTAATTAATAATAATTAGTATTAAAGACTAACTTAACCCACAAGTAATTTCAACTTTTGAAACATCAATTTACCTAGGAGGAGATTAGAGCTTATACAAATTTTCTATTTCAAATGATGAAAAAACACTTTTGTTGTTCCCTGAGTTATACGGAATAATATTTGCAGATATATAAGTCCCCCAGAATCCATAATTTCTCTTTAAATTGTATCTCGGATAAATCTACTTTTTATAGTAATTTTTAAACCTTTTTATAATTATTACCTTCTTTTTTCAATTTTTTGTAATTTAAAATATTCTCAAAAAAAAAACTAACTAAAAATAACTCAAAAGCAGATAAATTATTTTAATTTTGGGTGGGTTCTTTAATTTTTTAAGAAATATGTTTAGATTAAATTAGACTTTTTTTATTTTTTCAAATTAATAAATTTAATTTATTATTTTCAAGATAAAAAACAATTTTTATATTTTAGATAAACAACGGATAGCTAATATTTAGTTTGCGGAGTTTCATTTCAAGGAGTTTTTATTTATAAAATGAATTCAGATCGTACTCTAACATTAATTTCTTCAGTTCTTCTTAAAGGAGTCATTTACTTTTAATGGCTGATATATAATGACAATTATTTGATAGTTACAACAGCTGAAATAGACTCAATTCTGCTAGTAAATATTGTTGATAAAACTAATCCGATTGTAACTCAGATTATTTCTCTTCCATAAGATAACCCAATCTATTGGATGCTTCCATCTAAAGATTAATCATTCATCTTTGCTTCAGCATAGCTAGCGCTTTACTAATTCTTTATTCAAAGTCCTATCATATTTCATTCTCAAATTTACAAATTAATACCTATTTCGAATTCAAATCAGTATTTAAGGGAATAGTTAAACACAAATCAAACTTTCTTAGTCGGTGATTAAATAGAAATATATCTAGTGAATATTTACTAATCGAGAAATTTATATATCAGCAAGGCTCTTTACTACATTAATTTTGTTATTTAAGACTTACCAAGTTGGATGCAGTTCTCTCCTTCTGATTAAATATTAAGCATCTTAGTATCAAAGGATTCATTGGTTGTAGATTCTAATGGGATGTATTCAAAAAGGTCCTTGTAACAGGTTATTTTACTTTGCTACTAATAGATTAATGACGATGATTTTGTGAATCAAAATTTAGGAATAACTTTAGAAGACTCTGTAAAAATAAAGCAAGCATGCATGAATGTAGGATATCTTGATAAATCTGGTTTTGTTTCTCCAAATTACTCTCCTAATAATGTATTTAATCTTGGCACAGATTATTAATCATACTAATTTATTTAAAAGTGGAATTAAACAGCTAATTAACTTTAACAAGTTTAAAATTTTATCTAATTTAAGCTTAATCAAAATATTGTTAATTATGTTGTCTAATTTTTTACTGTATCATCACTAATAGTTGATTTAGATAATTTAAATAGTCCAATTTAATCAAATTAGTAGTAAATAACTGTGACTATTCAGGTATCTAATGGGCTATTCGTTTCTAAACTCTACCCAGGTATCCTTACATTAATTAATTCTGAGTAGAATATCATTTAAATCCAGGGTACTGTATAAAGTGTCAATTCTGTTTTAAATAATAAAATCAACTTATATTTAAATGAAACATCTTCATTTAACTCTACTTCATTATCCATTACTGTAGATGACTAAATTAATTATAAGTATGTCAATAATGTAAATCTTTAAAATGCTAGTTTTATCAAGCTTCAATCTCCAGTATTAGTAGTAAAAAGTTTGTAAAGTGACTTTAATCAGTAATATGATTAAGGAGAAATATCAGTTTAAACACCTTTTAATTATAAAATTGATGACAAAGTTTTTTACTGTCAAGACTCTTCTCAATTAACATATGTAGCAAAAATTAAAATTGCAGAAGGTTAATATCAAGACTTATCCAGTGGATACTGGTTAAGCTTTTCATCAAATGAAAGAACATTTGTTGGAACCCCTTAATTAAGCTAGTTTAATTCAGAGTATACGATATAAATATCAGTAACGGATAATTACTCAATAACGCATGATGAATTTACAATAAAAGTTAATTAACTGCCTTTCCTTGTATTTTTTTAAATAATGATATAAGTAGTTGGCCCTTTATTAGGAATTTTTGGGCTATGGAAGTACAGGACAGTATTTTATAATATAGTGTTTAGACAGTTTATGGTTTACACAAAGGAAGTAGCTTATGTTTCTGAGAATTTTGAAAAAAATATAATTATTGCTGATAACAAACTGGAAATAGGAAATTTATTATGGACTCAATTAAGAAAACATTTAACTTCGAATTATAGCAAATAATAAATTGAAGAAATTATTGAAAAAGAGCTAGCAAGTTGTCATAAAAACAATTAGGAGAATTAAATAGTTTAAAAGAATAATATTATTACTTTTTATGAATACCTGTAAAATTAAATTAATCCTGTAGACAATTAAAATATCGAAGGTGGTTTGGATAATAATACAGAATCAAAAGAGGATGCTGATAAATAAAATATGTTTACAAATAGGTGTTAAACTTCCAACTAATAGCTATTTCATCTTTCTTAAAATTCAAAAAGAAATCCTGAAATAATCACAGAAACGAAAAGTATTTATCAATTTTAACAATAAGATAAGAGCGTTAATTCGTTAAATCGAAGCAGATCTTAAACTTTAGAGTAAAAAGCGACAAGAAAATTAGTTTAAATTATCTCAAAGGTGTAATTTTTAAATAAACAATAAAAAAATAGTAAAATGAAAAATTAATTTCTTGATGGAAATGGTAAAATAAATTAGTAATTTATTACTGATTTTATAATTAAAAATCAATAACTGATTTAGTCATAAAATAAAAAAATTTCTAAAAAGTACTTTTAATAATTAAAAAATGGTTAATCAAGATTATCTATTATTTTAAGAGGACTCGCAGCAGAATATTACATTGATTGCTCTCCAATCTGCAAAAAGATTATTTTCTTACTTAAGGAAAAGGCTACTTAAGTACTAAAAAGCACAGATTGGTACAGAGCCTATGTAGTCTGTTAACCACAGACTATTTCTGATGATTCTTTTCCTATTTATAAAATAAATAAGGATTCTTTTTTTATTGCATTTAATGAAATAGTTTCTTAGATGGAAAAATAGAAACATAATTTTTTAAAACTAAATTAAAATGAGCAAGAAAATAATTCCAGTGCTTTATTTTAGAAACTTACTTAATACTTGCCTCTTATTGAAGAATATTTATAGGCTGCTTCATTAGGTATTCCAAGTAAAGAATCAAAACCATTTTAAGTTTCAAAAGGTGATTGCTTATATTGCAGCTAGCTATCAGTCCGTTCAATAAAGTGCTATGAAACAAATAATTTGTTTAACTGCTGTGTAAATGCTCAAAGCTTTTTGGAAATTAATGAAGTAGAAAAAGGTCTATCAGATAATTAGCGTTTACCTGAATGGATGCAAGTTGATTTTAATAAATCACATATTAAAATCAAAGGTATTCCAAACGAAAAAAGTGTTGGTTAATTAAGGATCAAAATATTTGATTCTAATGGATATATGATAAAGTTATTTGATATCTAGATTTTAGCTGAAAGAAAAGAAAAATAGAAAGAAGAGTTGTTTTAAGGTTCTAATTTAAAATATTCTTCATAATAAGATAATATAATTTAACTAAATAGTATAGATCAAAGCCCAAGGGAAAACTTTTTTTTGAAAATAAGAATGAATAATAGTGATGAAATTTTGGATGACTGTGATAATTATTCTTAATAAATCAAATATAAACAAGCAAATAAAAATAGTAAAAATAGTTAAATTGATAATTGAAATATTTTCATAATCTTCATAAAATTTCATTTTATATATTCGTATTCAATCCCTTTATGAAAGAAGTCACTTTATAATATTTTTGATTTGGCAAACAGTAATTTCATATTTTTTCACTTCATATTTCATTACATTTGATATCATTCTAAACAAAAATATCTTAGCTATTTTTTTTTATTTTTTTATACCAGATCTATCAATAAATAATTTTTACAAAATAAAAGTAATTTAACAAATTATTAATGGCTTGAAAATTAAAAATATTTAAAAATCAACAAAAAAAGAATTATTTTAAGTTATAACTTTATATTTTTAAGTAAAGATTGGTTGTTTTAAATAAAAAGGTTTAATTTCTTCTTAATAAATATTATTAGGAGATTTCTTTTTAAGAAATATAATAGAAAATATAAAAAATATTGACTTAAAACAAAGTCAATACTAATTTTATTATTTTACACATTTCCCTCACATAATTTATGAGTAGAGTAGTTGTGAGGTATTTAGATAAAAATAGTATGTAATAAATTGATTTTTCTTGTATATTATTGATTTAATAAAAACTATTCATTCATTTTTATTAACAAAAGCTTTAAATAAAATTAATTAAAATAAAAAATTATTTATTTTTTTTTGCTAAGCTACATGAACGCTCAAAGTATATTATTAATAATTATAACAATCATAATTTTAATTAAAATAGAAAAAAGAAAAGAATAAGACAAGCATAATCCTACAATTAATTAAAATTATCACTTTTTTATTAAGTTCTACAAAAGGTTTAGAAAAAAATAAGTATTTTTATCAAAAATTTAAAAGTTTTAAATTAAATAAAACCTTTTATTCTTCAATGAAATAATTAAAGAGGATAGCATACTTAAATTTTTTATTTGCTTTTATATCTTGCTATGACAATAGACTTTACGATTCCAATCTTCCTGTTTTTGAACCATTTCCAGCTGCAGTTATTAATCGTGATTAATTATGCAGCAATGGATCAACATATAATATTGCTCATTTTACTTTTAACTCAAGGAATATGCTTGCACTGAATCTATAGCTATGCGGATTTGCAATATATGATATAACTGATCCTCAAAATAACTTAAAGCTTTTAAGACATTTTTAGTTTGATTCGATTAAAGATGAGGTAATTTCTTTAAGTATTGCTAACTCAGATAAATTACTTTGGGTTGGTTATGTCACAGGTATCCTTGAGGTATATGATGTTTCTTAACCAATTTTTCCTCTTATACTTTCAACTAACATCACTTATGATGGTTATTTTGATATTGTAAATTCGGTTATTTAGTTCAAAGATCTAAATTTAATTTTTTTAACCTGTTTTAACAACTTCAAACTCATAGCTTGGTAGAACAATGATCTCAAAATTCTAAAAACAGTTGACCTCGCAGATTGGTATATAGTAAATATTAAATTAGCTTTAAAGTAAAGTGTATTAATTGCTCAAGGCTTTCTTTCATTACACTTCTATAAACAGTCATTAGAAGATTTATAAAATGGAAACCTGAATTTCATATGCTCTTTTACTCCTTCAGCTGCTTATGTATTGAGTGCATTTGAAGTTATTTAAGAAACAATCCTAGTTATTCAAATTAATTTATACTAATATATAATGATTGACATAACAAATTACATTTCTTCTTTTGATGGAACCTCTTGCGATATTAATTAAATAGTCTATCTTGATAGCTATCCTTCAAATCCTATAGGTGGAAATTTTGCACTCTCTGCGGATCAAAAATATTTATACACATAGCAAAGTTCACTAGGAGTGCTCATATTTGATGTTAGTTAACAGAAACTTGAGATTTTTCAGTCAATATCAACTGGAGGAACTAGTATGAATATTTAACTAAGTAGCGATGGTCATTATTTGTTCTATTCAAATTGGTTTCAAACTCAAATATTTCAACTCACAGCTCCAAATTTAAATTTAGATGTACCAAACTTGCTTTTAAATTAATATTAACTAATTAGTTATAGCTTTTTTAAAGGACCAGGAGGTAGTTTTGATAATTAAATTATATATTAAGAGCCTCAAAATAATTTGTATATGGCTCGTAAGGATCAAGGAAGTGCAATATTTTAGTATGAAGGTGAAGGAATACTTAATCTTATCTCATTGTTAGACAGCGGATAGTCAGATATTTCAGTTTCATATCAAGCTAATGTCCCAGGGACAACTATTTTTTATTAAAGCAGAGAGATATTAGGTTTACAAATAGTAGATTTTAAAAACATAAGTAATCCTATCGTATTAAAAACCAATATTACTCTTGGATTGCAAAATGTTAAATTTGAATAGATCATTTTTAATAAAGAAGGTAAATTAGGTTTTATTGCTAATATTGTTGAATTGATAGTAATAAACATTGAAGATGCACTTAATCCTAAAATATTAAATATTTTGGGAACGTCTTTATATCTAGGAGGAGATTAAAGTTTATACAAATTTTCGATTTCGAATGATGAAAAAACACTTTTGCTTTTCCCTGAGTTTTATGGGATAGTATTTGCAGACATAGAAGATCCTAAAAATCCTAAATTTCTATTTAAAATATATCTTGGATAAATCTACTTCCTACAGTAATTAAATTATGCTTTAAAATTTATTTTCCAAATTCAAAAATATTTTATGAATTGATTAAATTATTAAGAAAAAAAATAAATTCTTGCAATAAAATTATTTTTAATAAGTGTAAGTTTAATAATAAAGAATTTTAATAAAACCCAATCTTTTTTTTTCTTCCAAAAATCAAAACACTTTTAAAATTATTTACTAAATTCAAAAATAACTTATTTATTTATCAAGAAAAAAACTAAAATTATCTGAAAATTAAAAAATATTTTTTTTCTAAGAATATGAAAAATACAGAATAGGAAAAAACTTTAATTATCAAAATTAAAATAAAGCCAATAGTAATCAAAAAATTTTAAAATAATTTTCAAAATCCAATAATTTCTTATTAAATTAATAAAGAGAAAAAAAACAAAATTATCAATCAGTTTAATTAAAAAATATTTACTTTCAAGATGAGATCAATAAATTTATATAAGAATTAAGAAAATTTGATTAATTATAATTCTAAACAAAACAAAATCTTTTACTTCTTAAGGTAATATAAACACATTAAAATGATTTTATACATCAAAAAATATATTCATTATTTATCAAAAAATTAATTATTGATCAATTTTATTAAAAAAATGATATCAAAAAAATAATTAGGAAAAAGTATAATAAATAAAATTAAGTTTAATATTAGCAATTTTAAATAAACTCTATCAGCATTTTCACAATAAAATAAAAGTAAATATTTTCCTTCAACGATAATTTGCAATAATTTTGTATTACACTTACATTAATTTTTTTTATTTTAAGCCAATTATTTATTTAGAAATTCTTAATAAAAATTTTTTGTAATATTTTAAATTTTTAAAAAAAACTTCTAATTCTTTAAAAGACAAACAAAAGATAGCAATTACTTAATTTGTGGAGTCTCATTTCAAGGAGTTTTTATCTATTAAATAAACTAAGATCGTTCTTTGACTTTTATTTCTTCCGTGATACTTTAGGGAGTTATCTATTTTTAATGGTTGATATATAATGATAACTATTTGGTTGTAACTACAGCTGAAGTGGATTCTATTCTACTTGTAAATATAGTTGATAAGGCCAATCCTATTGTTACTTAAATAATATATCTCCCAGAAAATGATCCTATATATTGGTTGGTTCCTTCTTAAGATTAATCTTTCATTTTTGCTTCAGGTTAATAAGCGCTTTATCAACTATTTATATAAAGTCCAATAATTTTCCATTCTCAAATTTATAAGTTGATACCTATTGAAAATTCTAATCAGTATTCTAGATAGAAAATTCAATCAAATTAGGTTTTTTAAGTTGGCGATTAAATAGAACTATATCTTGTAGATATCTATTAATCTAGAAATTTATATATTAACAAAGCTCTCTATTATATTAATTTTGCAATAAATGATCTTCCTAGTTGGATTCAGTATTCTCCTTAGAAATAAGTATTAAGAATTTAAGTTGCTAAAGAGTCTTTAATTCCTGATTCCTAAGGAAAATATACTCAAAAATCTTTACAATAAGTTATAATTTTAAGCTATTAGAAGCTTAATGACGATGCTTTTGTAAATCAAATCTTAGGAATTAATTCAGATGATTCTGTCAGATTAAAATAAGTTTGCATGAATGTGGGATACATGGATAAATCAGGATTTGTTTCTCCTTCATATTCCCCTAATAATGTTTTCAATTTAGGTTTAGATACCTAATCTTATTAGTTTCTGTAAAAATGGAATAAAACAGAAAATTAGCTTGATTAAATTCTAAAGTTTATTTAATTTAAACTAAATCAAAATATCATAAACTATGTGATACAATTTTACACTGAACCATCTCTAACAGTTAATTTTACTAATTCTTAAAATCCCATTCAGTCAAATTAAGATTAATTAGCTGTAACTCTTTAGATATCTAACGGGAAATTCGTTACCAAGCTGTATGCTGGTATTCTCGTTTTAATAAATTCTGAATAAGATACCATTTAGCTTCAAGGAACTGTCCAAAATATAAATTTAGCACTTTTTAAAAGGATAAACTTATTTTTCAATTAAACTTCTTTGCTCAATTCTTCATAGATCTAAATAACTATTGATGATTTCACTAATTATAAGTATATTAATACAGTAAACCTCTTAAATGCAAGCTTTATATCATTTCAATCACCTGTGATAGTAAATAATAGTATTTAAAGCGACTTTAATCAATAGTATTAAAAAGGAGAAATTGCTGTGTAAACTCCTTTTAGCTATAAAGTAAGCGATAAAGTTTTTAGCTGCTTGGATTCTCCTTTGCTATTTTATTCTGCAAAAATTAAATTGGAGGATAATTCATTTAAAGACATTTCAAGCGGATATTGGTTAAGCTTTTCTTCAAACGATAAAACATTTTTTGGGACTCCTTAACTTAGCTTATTTAATTCAGAATATACTATAATTATTTCTGCCACTGACGGTTATACTACTGCATAAGATGAGTTTAAGATAAAAGTAAATATTCTTCCTTTCTTCGTGGTTTTTTAAATTATTGTTTAAATTCTTGGCCCTCTTTTAGGAATTTTCGGAATTTGGAAATATAGAACTGTATTCTATAATATAGTATTTAAATATTAGATTATTTATTCAAATGATATTGCTTATGTTTCATAATACTATGAGAAAAACATAATAATTACTGATGACTAACTAGATATAGCTAGAATTCTTTGGAAATATGCTTAAAATTAGCTTAAAAAAAAGTGGATCTAATAGTAAATTGAAAGTTTGGTTACTAAGTAGTATTAGATCAATTAAGAATATAAAAAACTTAATATTATATCTTAAAGAGATTTCAATTACACATTGAATGATAATTAGAAATCTGTTTTATCTGCTCAGCCATTTTAGCTATAAAACTTAAATGAAAATGAAAACTATTCTTAGTAAGAATAAAAATCTTAAGCATAATAAAATTAGTTTAGCTAACGAGTTTTGTTTTCTAAAAGATTATCTTTTTCTCATGAACAGCAAGGAAAGCCTTAAGAAAATCTTTATAAATAAAGTAATTTTAAATAAAATAGAGATTTAGACACAGATCATAAAAATTCTAGTATGATTGTAATACAAAATATTAAAAAAAAAGTAGTTGCAAGTGTGTCTAAAATAGTTGAATAAACAAGCAAATCACAAATCTTTTCCGAAATAAAAAATCAGTTGTTTGATAACTAGGGCAAAATAACTGAAAATATTATTTTTGATTTAATTTTTAAATATTAATCAAAAATTTTAAAAGAAAATAAAAATATTTCGAAGAATGACTTTGAAAAGCTCAATAACAATTAATCACGACTTTTCATAATGATAAAGAGCCTTGCTGTAGAGTACTTTGTAGAAAGTACACCTATTTGTAAAAATATAGCTCTTATGCTCAAACAGAAAGCTCTTGATACATATAAAGAAATTGATTGGTACAGAAAATATGTATATTGTAATTCTCAATACATTTTAGATGATTAATTTCCTCTTTACAAAATAGACTATATTACTTATTAATAAGCTTTTGAAGAAATTATTAATGAAATTTCTAATAATGAGAAGGAAAATCTTGAAGGAATTAATAAAAATCAGGATGTTCCAGCAAATACATAAAGTCTTTAACTAAAAAATTACAATAACTATTATAAGAATTTAGTTTTATACTAGCCACTTATTGAAGATTATTTATACTCTATTTCTTTAGGTATTTCTTAGAAAAAGAAGATGATATTTTAAGCTTCATAAGGAGATTGTTTGCATTGCAGTCCTTTTCATATTCGTTCAATAAAGTGTTTTGAAACTAATAAAGTTTACGATTGCTGTGTAAGAGCTCAGAATTTTTTAGAGATAAACTAGGTTGAGAAGGGTTTGTCAGAAAACTAAAGATTACCAGAATGGATGTAGGTGAATTTCTAAAAATCGCATATTGCTATTAAAGGTATTCCAGATTAAAAAAGCATAGGTTTGTCTAGGATAAAAATATTTGATTCTAAAGGGTATTTGATAAGGCAATTTGACATTGAGATACTAGACTAAAAAAGTTCAAATGAAAAAAGTATTTTATAAAAACCTGATAATAGTTAATTAAAAAATAGCTAAAGTACACATTAAAGAGAACTATTTTAAAGTGTTAATGAAAGCCCTAATTTATATTAGCATTCGAAATAAATGACAAGTGAAATTTTAGATGAGCAATTAGATAATTGCATTAAGTAGGTTAAGTCTTAAAAATTTAAAACTCTAAAAAAAAACTAATATATAAAATAATTAAAAAATATTGATAATTATGAAACAATATGATTAATATAAAGCATATTTGTTAAAAATTATTTTATTACATGATCAATTTTTGCTTTAATTATTTTTTAAAAGGAAATTGTAAAACAGAATATATTTTTTAATTTATTTTTTTTATTGATAGTAAATTGAAATAAATATATTTGTTATATTATGAATTTTTTATGAAAACCTTTACATATTTTAAACTTTCACTTTTAAGTGTTAATTTATCTTAAAAGAGAGTGTTTTATTTTGCTAACTACTTTTATTGTTAAAAAAAATTGGTTTGAAAAATATTTGAAATTACTTAAATTAGAAATAAAATATTAAAAAATAATCACATTTTTTTAATTAACATATATGATTAAATTAATTTAAAATAAATCTTTGTTTTTAAATAGTTTTAATAATTTTCATTTATTAATTTTTTTTTTAATTTAAAATAAAATATTAATGTAAAATAAACATTAAAAAAAATTTATTATTCTTTCTTAAATGACACATTTATTTTAATTGAATACAAAATAGTCAAAATATACTTTTTATGTAATTAATTATTTATATATATATAATATACAACAAATAAAAAAATTAAAAAAGTCTAAAAAAGTTAAAAAAAATACAAAAAAAATTGTCAAAAATATAAAATTTATCCTAAATTTCAAAGTTATTTTTAAAAAAATATTACATTCATTAAATTTATTAATTATAAAATATTAATAATCATAATAATTTTATATTGTAAATCTAGTTTTATTTTATAAAAAAATATTAACAAGGGTATACAATTGCTTAGTCAAAGTGTAATTTGAAAGTAGAGTAAAAAAATAAATGAAATAAAATATAAATATAATTTAGTAATTTATGTTTCTAAAAGTCTTATGATAAAAAACATTTCTAATCAAAATTTTAAAAAGATTGTCATAGTTAGATAATTTGTGTTCTAATTTTTGAAAAGTTCTCCTTTTTAATTAAATAAAAAATAGTTAATTTGAAAGCCAATAAAATTAAAGAGAAAAGCTAGTTAGTCAAAATTCAACAAACATCATTTACTAAAACAAAAATTTCAAAATAGAATATAAATACATTCAAAAATCATTTTTATATGAGGATAAAATTCATATTTATATTTTTATCATATGTATTTTGCTACGATTAGCGTTTATACGATCCTAACCTTCCCATATTTGAACCCTTTCCTACTGCAATTATTGATTGTTAGAGGTTATGCAATAATGGTTCTACATTCAATATTGCCCTCTTTAATTCTAATTAAAGAGATATGGTGGCTCTCAATCTATAGTTATGCGGATTTGCAATTTATGATATAACTCATATTGGAGAGAGTATAGAGCTTTTGAAGCATTTTAAATACTAACCTCTTAAAGATTAAGTTATATCATTGTCTATTACAGACTCAGATAAATTTCTCTGGGTAGGATATTCCACAGGCATCCTTGAAATATATGATGTCTCTAATCAAATGTTCCCTCTTGTTTATTCTACTTAAATTACTTATAAGGATAATTTAGACAATTTGTAATAGGTTATTTAATTTAAAGATCTCAATTTAACTTTTATGACTTGCCTTAATAATTTCAAGTTTATAAATTGGTAGAATAATGATCTTAAAATTCTTTAAACCTTTGATTTTACTGATTGGAATATTGTTAAGATTAGATTAGCGTTGAAATAAACTGTTTTGATAGCATAAGGTTTTCTTTCTCTTCGCTTTTATTAATAATCTATTGAAGATTTAAAGTAAGGTAACCTTAATTTGATATGTATTTATACTCCTTCCGCTGCATATGATTTGTCTGCCTTTGAGGTTATTTAAGAAAGTATACTAGCAATTTAAATTGATTTATACTAATACATTATGATAGATATCAGTAAATACATATAATCATATGATGGCAAATCATGTGATCCTAACCAAATAGTCTTCCTTGATAGCTATCCCTCGAATCCATAAGGAGGTAAAATGGTTCTTTCTTCTGATCAAAAATATATATATACTCAACAAAGCTCTATTGGGGTATTAATTTTCGATGTCAGTTAAAAAAAGCTAGAGATTTTCCAGATTATTTCAACAGGAGGAACTAGCATGGATATTTAGCTCAGTAAAGATGGCTATCATTTATTTTATTCGAATTGGTTTAATACTTAGATATTTAAAGTTACAACACCTAATTTAAATTTAGATGTTCCAAATTTTCTTTTAAACTAATACTAGCTGGCTAGTTATAACTTTTACAAAGGAGAAGGAGGTAGTTTTGACAATCAAATCATATATTAAAAACCTTAGAATATACTTTATATGACACGTAAGGATTAAGGTAGCGCAGTATTTGAGTATAAAGGAGAAGGAATGGTGAGTTAGATTTCTTTATTAGACTATGGGTTACCTGATGTGTCAGTTGCCTATCAAGCGAATATTCCAGGGACAACTCTATTTTACTAAAGCAGAGAAACACTAGGTATATAAATAGTAGATTATAAAGATGTGTATAATCCTATTGTTTTAAGGACAAATATAACTCTTGGTTTACAAAATGTTAAATTTGAATAGATTATTTTTAATAAAGCAGGGACATTAGGTTTTATTGCAAATATTATTTAATTAATAATAATTAGTATTGAAGACTAACTTAACCCAAAAGTGATATCAACTTTCGAAACATCAGTTTACCTAGGAGGAGATTCGAGCTTATACAAATTTTCTATTTCGAATGATGAAAAAACCCTTTTATTGTTCCCTGAGTTATACGGAATTGTATTTGCAGATATAGAAAATCCTAAAAACCCAAAATTCCTATTTAAAATGTATCTAGGGTAGATCTATTTCTTACAGTAAATAAAATATTTAAATCATTTAATTATTTTTTTTAAATTACTAATTTTAATCTTTTGCTTACTTTTATTTTTTATAAAATTATCTCTAAATTTATCAATATCTCAACGTTTTCCAAAATAAATACCTTTTGAATGTAATTTTTCTTTTTGAAAAACACAGAACTTAAAAATTATGTTTTATATTTAAATAATGAAAAATTGAAAGAAAGAAATAAAAAAATTAGGCTATCCACAATAATTAATTAAATGAATTGTTTAAATAATACTAAAATTTATTTCAAAATATTAAAAAAAAAATTCAAAAACATTTAATTTAAAATAAATTTAATCAGTTTTTCGAATTTCAAAATATATAAGACTGAATATTAGGATTATTGGATAACCAAATTAAAAATTAATCACTTCGATATAACAAATTTTAGTAAATTACTAATAAATAACTAAAAAATAAAATAAATTAAAAACATTAAAATTTAAATTAACTTATTTATTATTAAATGGTATTGTTTGAAAAATTAATTAAAAAATTAACATTTTTATTGGTTTTAGTAGAAAATTAATTTATTTTTTAAATTAATATCAATAAATAAAACAACCTCTATTTAATTAATTATAATATTTTTAAAATCATAAATAAAAAGAATAGAAAACATTTTAAAAATTTTTAATCTGAAGTTTAAAATTATAAATAAGTAAAATTTTCCCCAATATGGTTTGATAAAAAATTAAGAAATTTCAATTTGCAATCATTCAGTAATGAAATATAATAATAAATGTATTTTTTAAAGATAAACAATAGATAATAATTACCTTATTTGTGGAGTCTCTTTTTAAGGTGTTTTTGTGTATAAGTTTAACCCAGATCGCTCATTGACTTTCATATCTTCTGTTCTACTGAAGGGAGTGATTTACTTTTAATGGCTAATATATAACGATAATTATTTAATAGTAACAACAGCAGAAATTGGTTCTGTTTTATTAGTAAATCTTGTTGATAAAGCTAATCCTGTTGTATCTTAGATTATTAGTTTTGCTTAAAATGATCCTGTGTATTGGCTACTCCCATCAAAAGATTAATCATTTATTTTTGCATCAGCTCAGTAAGCACTTTACTAATTCTTTATCCAAAGTCCAATCATCTTTCATTCTCAAATCTATAAGTTAATACCAATTGAAAATTCAAATTAAGTTTCTAGATAATTGATTTCAACTAATTAGACCTTTGAAGTCGGCGATTAAATAGAAATATATCTTGTAAACATTTTTTAATCAAGAAATTTATATATTAACAAAGCTCTCTACTACATAAATTTTGTAATTAAGGACTTACCAAGTTGGATGTCATTTTCTCCTTCAAGTTAAGTTTTAACTATTTAGGTAGCAAGAGAGTCTCTGATAGCAGATCGTGATGGGCAGTATACTTAAAAATCCTTATAGCAGATAATATTGCTGAGCTATTAATAATTAGATGATGATGTTTTTTAAAACAAAATATTGGGTATATCTGCATAAGACTCCATCAAACTAAAAAAAATTTGCATTAATGTAGGATATCTAGATAAATCTGGTTTTGTTTCTCCTTCATACTCTCCTAATAATGTGTTTAGCTTAGGAATTGATTATTAATCGTTTTAATTTCTGCAAAAGTGGAACAACACAGAGAATCAGCTTCAAACTGTTTTAGATTTTATCTAATTTAAGTTGAATCAAAATATCATTAATTATGTTATCGAATTTTATACTAAGCCATCTCTAGTAGTTAATTTTAATAACACGTAAAATCCCATTTCATCAAATTAAAATTCCTTAACAGTTACAATTTCAATATCTAATGGTCTATTTGTTTCTAAATTATATCCTGGCATACTTATTTTGATTAATTCTGAGTAAAATATTTTATAGCTCTAAGGGTCAGTACATAGCATAAACTCTGTTCTTCAATAAAAAATAAGCTTGTCATTCAACTAAACCACGCATATGCTTAACTCTATAATCATTTAATTAGCTGTTGAAGATAATATTAATTACAAATCTATAACAAGCATAAAGCTCTAGGAAGCAAATTTCATCTCATTTTAAGCTCCAGTAGAGGTAAAAACAAGATTATAATCTGATTTTAACAATTAATATGAAAATGGAGAAATTGCTGTTTAAACTCCTTTTAATTATAAAATGGGTGACCAGGTTTTTGAATGTATTGACTCTCCTTAATTAAAATTTGTAGCAAAAGTTAAAAAAGCAAATGGCTAATATTAAGACATTTCTAGTGGATACTGGCTAAATTTTTCGTCAAATGAGAGAACATTTTTTGGAACTCCTTCACTGAGTACATTTCATTCTGAATACACTATTTAAATCTCAGCAACTGATGGTTATACTACTGCGAAAGATGAGTTTATAATTAAAGTAAAGATATTACCTTTTTTCGTGATCATTTAATTGCTAGTCTAAGTTTTAGGTCCTCTTTTAGGGATTTTTGGAATATGGAAGTATAGAACTGTATTTTATAACATAATATTTAAGTATAAGATGATTTACTCAAAAGAAATAGCCTATGTTTCAGAATATTTTGAAAAAAGTATTTACATTACTGATAATTAATTGTTAATAGCTAGAATTATCTGGAAATAAGTTAGAAATTAACTGAAGTAGAAGTATGTTTAATAGCAAATAGAATATTTAATGACAAGATAAAATACTAACACTTAAATATATTAAAAAGCCCCTCTTATTTCTTAACGAGATTTCAGTATGTCATTAAGTGAAAAATAAAAAACAGCACAGTCATTTTAGTTTTAATAAATAAAAAATATGAATGATCTAGAAGTAGAATCTTAATATGACTAAAAGTCTTTTTTTAAGCAAAATGTTTTGAATTAAAAAAGTTTATTTTCTAATAGAGTGTCTTTTATGAACATTGAACAAATTAAACCTTTAGAAAATACAAACATGCAAAGTAATTTTAAGCAAAACATAAATTTAAACTTTAGAGCTAGGAGTAGTAGTGATACTAATGCAAGAAGTATAAAAAAAAGATTAAATAAAAGTGTATAAAAAATTTATAGATAAACTTCTAAACTTTAAAATGATTCAGAGATAAAAAATAACTTATTAGATGAAACTGGAAAAATTATTGAATCTAATATTTTTGACATTGTGATGAAAAATTTGGAAAAAATATGCTCAGAAAATAAAAACATCTCAGATGAAATTATTTAATAGCTAAAAAACAATAAATCCAGGATTTATATTATGATAAAGAGTCTTGCAGTAGAATACTTTGTTGAGTGCTCACCTGTTTGTAAGAATATACTTCTTATGTTGAAGTAAAAAGCAATTCATACATATAAGAAAATAGATTGGTATAAAGCATTTTTAAATTTAGAAGCTCAATCAGTTTCAGAGAATGTATTTCCTATTTATTAAATAAACTAAGAAATATTTTAACAAGCATTTGAAGATATTGTGTTTGAAATATCAGATTAGATACAAAAAAATGAAGGATTAAAAGATCAATCATATATTCAGAATACAAGCTAAAAATGTGTTAATTCTTTTTATTCTAATTTGTTTTTATATAAGCCTTTGATCTAAGATTATTTATACTCTCTTTCATTGGGTATTTCTTTCAAAGATGATAAAACGTTTTAAGTCTCAAAAGGAGAATGTATGCACTGTAGTCCATTACATATTCGCTCAATTAAGTGTTTTGAAACCAACAAAACTTTTGATTGCTGTGTAAAAGCTCAAAATTTTTTAGAAATAAACTAAGTAGAGAAAGGATTATCTGAAAATTAAAGATTACCTGAATGGATGTAGGTTGATTTCCATAAATCATAAATAACAATTAAAGGCACTCCAGATTAAAAAAGTGTTGGCTTATCTAGAATCAAAATATTTGATTCAAAAGGATATCTGCTAAGGCAATTCGATATCTAAATTTCTGACAAGAGAAATTTAAATGAGATATTAAGTTTAGTATAACATTCAAATTAAAATGGCTAGTAAAAAAATTGCTTAAATAATCCTGTAAGTGATAAAATTTAGAAAGAAAACGAATCTTCACCTAATTTTTTTCTTTAAGAGAAATAGAAAAGTGGAGAAGTTTTAGATGAAGATCTAGATATTTGCTTTTAGAATATCAAGTCTCTAAGATTTAAAACTTTTAGCAGAGATGAGGTTAAATAGTAAAAGCAAGAATAAAATCCTAATATAAATTTATGAAAATCAAATATAATTATAAACATTTTATTTTTTTAGTGTATGCTTATTAACTAAATTATAGTAATGTATTTATCATTATTTTATTTGACTTTTAAATTGATAAGATTATCATTATTTTTAAAAAATAATACATCAGATATTAATTGTAACTTTACTTTCAATATTCATTCTAAAAATTTGAATCTACAGCTTTTTAAATTATTATTTGACATTTAAAAATGAAGCAAAAAGTACATGATAAACAAATGATTTTTTTTTACAAAAATAATTATATGTATTTTAATAAATAAGAAATTTCATTACACCGATTGATACTAAATTTTCATAATGAGTAAATACTTAGAATTATATTTGATCTAGCTTTTTAAACCAACAAGAACATTTTTTTAAATTTTGATTATTATTCTTTTGAAAACAAAACAACTTTTCTCAATTTCAAGACAAACAAATCAATACAACTTTAAAGGGTAAAATTTATTCTTATTAATAAAATTTTATTTTACATCTTCACATTAAGAAAAACTCCTTTAATAATTGTATTTTTTTATTGTATGTGTTTATTAACTAAATTATTGTAAAATATTGATCATCATGGATTTTATTTCAGCCATTGTTAGCCATAGTTATAAAGGATTTTTAAATTATTTATTTTAATATAATATTAATTACCGCTTTACTTTCGATATCAATTCTAAAAATTTGAAATGATATCTTTTTATTTATATTCGCTATTTTAAATGATGTAAAGTAAGTACGTGATAAAATAATCATTTTTTTTTTGATAAAATAATTATATTTTAATTTAAAAAATAAATTTCATTACATAATTGATACTAAATTTTTATTTTGAGTAAATTCTTAGAATAAGAATTATAAATTTCATCCAGCATTATAAAATCAAAAAGAGCATTTTTTTAAATTGTAATTATTATACTTTTGAAAACAAAACAACTTTTCTCAATTTCAAGACAAACCAATAAAAATTTAAAGGACAAAATTTATTCTTATTAACAAAATTTTATTTTACATCTCCACATAAAGAAAAAGTCTTTTAATAAATAATTAAAATTAGGACATTTCTATTTTTTAGATAAAATTTATTTAAATAAAGTTGGTTTATGGATATTATTTAGAACAAACAATTATAAATTTGATCACATGTTTAAAATTATGATAAAAATAAATTTATTTTTAAATGGTAATTATCATATTTCCTTTTGAGGTTTCCCTTCATTTCAAAATTCCCATCCTATTAAAATTTAGAGATCCAAAATTATTTATTGACTTTGAGATCTTTTCAATACTTCGATAGAGATTTAACCTACAATTAAAAAAGTATTTTTTCTGAATTGAGACAGGAAATCTCAAAGGAAATAATATACAAACAGCCTTTCTTATTTTCAAAGTAAATTAATTAAATTCTAAACAATTTTTGTTTTCTTCTTAATAGAATTTTATTTTATATAATAGTTAAAATAGATGAAAAGAAAAGTTGTTTAATAAATTATTAATAAGAGTAAGTAAGAATATTGTTATTTTTAAGATAAAATATTTTAAATAAGTAATTCAAACTTTATATTTCATATTTGGTTTTGATTTTAAATAAATAGGTAATACTAAGAATATATAAATTAAATAAAATAGCTTATTGCAGAAAATACATTTATTTTGTATTCTTTGAAAATCAAACATCTCTATGATTTTAAAAATAAAAATATAAATAGAATTTAAAGGAATTTTATTTATTCTTTTGAATCTCATTAATTTCCATCTCCTTTTACTGCACAATCAAAAATTAATCTTAGTTATTCACTATTGATATTTTTAGGTAATTATTTCATTGCGTGATTTAATTCAAATGCCAGTTAATTTTTTTTTTTGTAATTTGTGGATTACAATTTTATAAACTAATTAATAACACATGTTGTTGTTGTTTTTTTACTTATCCCTATCCATATTATTGAATAGTTGATTAAAGAGAAATTTTTGTAATAATGAATAATTAAAAAAAATAAATTAATAATTAATATTTTGTAGAAATTAATATTTGCTTCAAATTTTTGCTCCATAGCTTAGGTGATTAAATAAAGAACCATCTTTTTAGTAAAAAATACTTTAGTTATCTTTTATGAATTTGTAAAATAAGTTATTACCATTATTTACGCTCTTTATAAGTGTATTATGCTACGATTAGAGTCTTTACAATACCAATCTCCCAATATTTGAACCTTCTCCAACTGCAATTATTGATAGTAGTCATCTATGTAGTAATGGTTCTACTAATCATATTGCACTCTTTAATTCTAATTAAAGAAAGATGGTGGCTCTCAATCTATAGTTGTGCGGATTTGCTATATTTGACATAACTAATATAGAAGAGAATATAAAGCTTTTGAAACACTTTGAGTATTAACGTCTTAAAGATTAAGTTACATCTTTAAGCATTACAAACTCAGACACATTTCTTTGGGTTGGTTATTCCACTGGCATCCTTGAAATATATGATGTATCTTAATCACTATTTCCTCTTGTTTACTCAACAAATATCACATATCAAAACAGGTTTGATAACTTGAATAAAGTTATACAGTTTCCAGATATTAATTTGACTTTTTTAACATGTCTTAATAACTTTAAGGTTATAAATTGGAACAATTAAAATCTTTAAATTCTTAGAACATATGATTTTCTTGATTGGAATATTATAAATATTAGGTTAGCAATGAATTAATCTGTTTTAATAGCTTAAGGTTTTCTTTCTCTCAGTTTTTATTAATAATCTATCGAAGACTTAAAATAAGGTAATCTTAATTTTATTTGTTCTTACACTCCCTCCGCTGCATATGATTTAAATGCATTTGAAGTTATTCAGCAAAGTATACTAGTAATTTAAATTGATTTATACTAATACATTATGATAGACATTACAAAATTCATATAATCCTATGACGGTAAATCTTGTGATCCAAATCAAATAGTCCTCCTTGATAGTTATCCATCAAATCCTTAAGGAGGTTTTTTCGCTCTTTCTTTAGATCAAAAATATCTATATACTCAACAAAGCTCTATAGGTGTATATGTTTTTGATGTCAGCTAAAAAAAACTATAGATTTTCCAGATTATTTCAACAGGAGGAACTAGCATGGATATTTAGCTCAGTAAAGATGGTTAGCATCTATTTTATTCGAATTGGTTTAATACTTAGATATTTAAAGTTACAACACCTAATTTAAATTTAGATGTTCCAAACTTACTTTTAAACCAATATTAGCTGGTTAGTTATACCTTCTTCAAAGGATAAGGAGGTAGCTTTGACAATCAAATCATATATTAAGAACCTTAGGATATTCTATACATGACACGTAAGGATTAAGGCAGTGCTGTTTTTGAGTATGAAGGAGACGGAATGTTGAGTATGATTACATTATTAGACTATGGGTTACCTGATGTGTCAGTTGCCTATCAAGCGAACATTCCAGGGACTACTCTATTTTACTAAAGCAGAGAAATGTTAGGTTTACAAATAGTAGATTATAAAGATGTAAATAATCCTATTGTTTTGAGGACAAATATAACTCTTGGTTTACAAAATGTTAAATTTGAATAGATTATTTTTAATAAAGCAGGGACATTAGGTTTTATAGCGAATATTATTTAATTAATAATAATTAATATTTAAGACTAACTTAACCCAAAAGTGATATCAACATTTGAAACATCAGTTTACCTAGGAGGAGATTAGAGCTTATACAAGTTTTCTATTTCTAATGATGAAAAAACCCTTTTATTGTTTCCTGAGTTATATGGAATTTTATTTGCAGATATAGAAAATCCTAAAAATCCATAATTCTTATTTAAATTGTATCTTGGATAAATCTACTTTTTACAGTAATTTTAAAACCTTTTAATATTTATCACCTTCTTTTTTTTTTCAATTTTTTTGTAATTTTATAATTCATAAATTATTTTAATTTTGGGTGGGTTCTTTAATTTTTTAAGAAATAGGTTTAGAAGATTAAATTAGATTTTTTTATTTTTCAAATTAATAAATTTATGTTAATATTTTCAAAATAAAAAACAATTTTTTTATTTTAGATAAACAACAGATAGTTAATATTTAGTTTGTGGAGTTTCATTTCAAGGAGTTTTTATTTATAAAATGAATTCAGATCGTACACTAACATTAATTTCTTCAGTTCTTCTTAAAGGAGTCATTTACTTTTAATGGCTGATATATAATGATAATTATTTGATAGTTACAACTGCTGAAATAGACTCGATTCTACTAGTAAATATTGTTGATAAAACAAATCCGATTGTAACTCAGATTATTTCTCTTCCATAAAATAACCCAATCTATTGGATGCTTCCATCTAAAGATTAATCATTCGTTTTTGCCTCAGCATAGCTAGCACTTTACTAATTCTTTATTCAAAGTCCTATAATATTTCATTCTCAAATTTACAAATTAATACCTATTTCGAATTCAAATCAGTATTTTAAGGAATAATTAAACACTAATCAAACTTTCTAAGTAGGTGATTAAATAGAAATATATCTAGTGAACATTTACTAATCGAGAAATTTATATATCAGTAAAGCTCTTTACTATATAAATTTTATCATTTAAGATTTACCAAGTTGGATGCAGTTCTCTCCTTCTGATTAAATATTAAAAATCTAAGTATCAAAAGATTCTTTGGTTGTAGATTCTAATGGAATGTATTCATAAAGGTCCCTATAACAGGTTATTTTGCTTTGCTACTAATAGATTAATGATGATGACTTTGTGAATAAAAATTTAGGAATAACTTTAGAAGACTCTGTAAAAATAAAGCAAGCATGCATGAATGTAGGATATCTTGATAAATCTGGTTATGTTTCCCCAAATTATTCTCCTAATAACGTATTTAATCTTGGCACAGATTATTAATCATACTAATTTATTTAAAAGTGGAATTAAACAGCTAATTAACTTAAATAAGTTTAAAACTTTATCTAATTTAAGCTTAATCAAAATATTGTTAATTATGTTGTCTAATTTTTTACTGTGTCATCACTAATAGTTGACTTTGATAAAAAAGATAATCCAATTTAATCAAATTAATAGTAAATAACTGTGACTATTCAGGTATCTAATGGGTTATTCGTTTCTAGACTCTATCCTGGCATCCTTACTTTAATTAATTCTGAGTAAAATATCATTTAAATCCAAGGTACTGTATAAAGTGTCAATTCTGTTTTAAATAATAAAATCAACTTATATTTAAATGAAACATCTTCATTTAACTCTACTGCATTATCTATGACTGTAGATGATTAAATTAATTACAAGTACGTCAAAAATGTAAATCTTTAAAATGCTAATTTTATAAAGCTTCAATCTCCAGTAATAGTAACTAAAAGTTTGTAAAGTGACTTTAATCAGTAATATGACTAAGGAGAAATATCAGTTTAAACACCTTTTAATTATAAAATTGATAACAAAGTTTTTTACTGTCAAGACTCTCCTCAATTAACATATGTAGCAAAAATTAAAATTGCAGAAGGTTAATATCAAGATTTATCCAGTGGATATTGGTTAAGCTTTTCATCAAATGAAAGAACATTTATTGGAACCCCTTCATTAAGCTAGTTTAATTCAGAATATACAATATAAATATCAGTAACAGATAATTACTCAATAACGTATGATGAATTTACAATAAAAGTTAATAAACTACCTTTCCTTGTATTTTTTTAAATAATGATATAAGTAATAGGTCCTTTATTAGGAATTTTTGGAATATGGAAGTACAGGACAGTATTTTATAATATAGTGTTTAGGTAATTAATGGTTTACACAAAGGAAGTAGCTTATGTTTCTGAGAATTTTGAAAAAATTATAATTATTGCTGATAATAAACTGGAAATAGGAAAGTTATTATGGACTCAAGTAAGAAAGCATTTAACTTCAAATTACACCAAATAATAAATTGAAGAAATTATTGAAAAAGAGCTAGAAAATTGCCATAAAAACAATTAGGACAATTATATAGTTTAAAAGAGTTATATTATTACTTTTTATGAATACCTGTAAAATTAATTTAATCCTGTAGAAACTTAAAATATTGAAGCTGGTTTGGATAATGATACAGAGTTAAAAGAAGATGCAAATAAATAAAATGTTTTAACAAATAGGTTTTAAACTTCAAGTTAACAATTATTTCATCTTTCATAAAATTCAAAAAGAAATCCTGAAATAATTTCAGACACGAAAAGTATTTATCAATTTTAATAATAAGAGAAGAGCATTATTTCGTAAAATCGAAGGACTTTACTTTAAGAGCAAAAAATGTCTAAAAGATTAGCTTAAATTATCTAAAAAGTTTAATTATTAAATAAACAATAAAAAAACAGTAAAATGAAGAATTAATTTCTTGATGAAAATGGTAAAATAAATTAATAATTTATAACTGATTATGTCATTAAAAATTAATAAATGATTTAGTCTTAAAATCAAAAATTTTCTAAAAAGTGCTTTAAATAATTGAAAAATGATTAATCAAGATTATCTATTATTTTAAAAGGACTCGCAGCAGAATATTACATTGATTGCTCTCCAATCTGCAAAAAGATTATTTTCTTACTAAAGGAAAAGGCTACTTAAGTATTAAAAAGCACAGATTGGTACAGAGCCTATGTAGTCTGTTAACCACAGACTATATCTGATGATTCTTTCCCTACTTATAAAATAAATAAGGATTCTTTTTTAATTGCATTTAATGAAATAGCTTCTGAGATGGAAAAATAGAAAAAAAATTTTTTAAAACTAAATTAAAATGAGCAAGAAAATAATTCAAGTGCTTTATTTTAGAAACTTACTTAATACTTGCCTCTTATTGAAGAATATTTATAGGCTGCTTCATTAGGTATTCCAAACAAAGAATCAAAACCATTTTAAGTTTCAAAAGGTGATTGCTTATATTGCAGCTAGCTATCAGTCCGTTCAATAAAGTGCTATGAAACAAATAATTTATTTAATTGCTGTGTAAATGCTTAAAGCTTTTTGGAAATTAATGAAGTAGAAAAAGGTCTATCTGATAATTAGCGTTTACCCGAATGGATGTAAGTTGATTTAAATAAATCGCATATTACAATCAAAGGTATTCCAAACGAAAAAAGTATTGGCTAATTAAGGATCAAAATATTTGATTCTAACGGATATATGATAAAGTTATTTGATATTTAGATTTTAGCTGAAAGAAAAGAAAAATAGAAAGAAGAGTTGATTTTAGGATCTAATTTAAAATATTCTTAGTAATAGGATAATATAATTTAACTAAATAGTGTAGATGAAAGCCCAAAAGAAAACTTTTTTTTGAAGATAAGAATGAATAATAGTGATGAAATTTTGGATGACCGTGATAATTATTCTTAATAAATTAAATTTAAACAAGCAAATAAAAATAGTAAAAATAATTAAATTGATAATTGAAATATTTTCATAATCTTCATAAAATTTTATTTTATATATTCATATTCTATACCTTAGTAAATAAATAATTTTATGATTTGGCAAACAGTAATTTCGTATTTTTTCACTTCAGGATCATTATATTTTTTATTTGATATCAGACTAAACCTAAATATCTTTGCTATTGTTTTTATATTTTTATACCAGATCTATCAGTAAATAATTTTTACCAAATAAAAGTAATTTAGCAAAATTTTAATGGATTGAAAATTAAAAGTATTTAAAAATCAACAAAAAAAGAATTATTTTACGTTATAACTTTAAATTTTTAAACAAAGATTGATTGTTTTAAATAAACAGGTTTAATTTCTTCATAATGTATATTATTAGGAGATTTTTTTTTTATGAAATATAATAGAAAATATAAAAAATAGTGAGTTAATACTAATTTTATTAATATATACTTTTCACTCACGTAATTAATGAGTATAGAAAATGTTTGTGAGGTATTTAGATAAAAATATTATGTAATAAATTAATTAAATTTGTTTGTATATTTTTCATTTTACAAAAATTACTCATCATTTTAATATATAACAAAAGCTTTAAATAAATTTATTAAAAATACAAAAATGATTTATTTTTTTTTTCGTTAAATTATGTTAATGCTCAAAGCATAATATTAACAGCGATAACTAACAATCATATTTTTAATTAAAACAGAAAAAAGAAAAGAAAGAGACAAGTATAGATAGTCCTACATATAATTAAAAAAAGTAAAATTATCACTTTTTGATTAAGTTCTACAAAGTTTTAGAAAAAAATAAATATTTTTTTAAAAAAAATTAAAAGCTTAAAACTAAAAAAAAACATTTTATTCTTCAATGAAGTAATTAAAGTGGATAGTATACTTAAATTTTTTATTAGCTTTAATATCTTGCTATGATAATAGACTTTACGATTCCAATCTTCCTGTTTTTGAACCATTTCCAGCAGCAGTTATTAATCGCGATTAATTATGCAGCAATGGATCAACATATAATATTGCTCATTTTACTTTTAACTCAAAGGATATGCTTGCACTGAATCTATAGTAATGCGGATTTGCAATATATGATATAACTGATCTTCGAAGTAATTTAAAGCTTCTAAGGCATTTTTAGTTTGATTCGATTAAAGATGAGGTAATTTCTTTAAGTATTGCTAACTCAGATAAATTACTTTGGGTTGGCTATGTCACAGGTATCATTGAAGTATATGACGTTTCTTAACCTATTTTTCCTCTTATACTCTCAACTAATATCACATATGATGGTTATTTAGATATTGTTAATTCGGTTATATAGTTTAAAGATCTTAATTTAATTTTTTTAGCTTGTTTTAACAACTTCAAACTCATAGCTTGGTAGAACAATGACATTAAAATTCTTAAAACTATAGACCTGGCAGATTGGTATATAGTAAATATTAAATTAGCTTTAAAATAAAGTGTATTAATTGCTCAAGGCTTTCTTTCTTTACATTTCTATAAACAGTCATTAGAAGATTTATAAAATGGAAATTTAAATTTCTTATGTTCTTTTACTCCTTCAGCTGCTTATGTATTGAGTGCATTTGAAGTTATTTAAGAAAGAATCCTTGTTATTCAAATTAATTTATACTAATATATAATGATTGACATAACAAATTACATTTCTTCTTTTGATGGAAGCTCTTGCGATGTCAATTAAATAGCCTATCTTGATAGCTACCCTTCGAATCCTATAGGTGGAAATTTTGCACTCTCTGCTGATCAAAAATATTTATACACATAGCAAAGCTCGCTAGGAGTGCTCATATTTGATGTTAGTTAACAAAAACTTGAGATTTTTCAGTCAATATCTACTGGAGGAACTAGCATGAATATTTAGCTAAGTAGCGATGGTCATTATTTGTTCTATTCGAATTGGTTTTAAACTCAGATATTTCAACTCACAGCTCCAAATTTAAATTTAGATGTACCGAATTTGCTTTTAAATTAATATTAGCTAATTAGTTATAGCTTTTTTAAAGGGCCAGGAGGTAGTTTTGATAATTAAATTATATATTAAGAACCTGAAAATAATTTATATATGACTCGTAAGGATCAAGGAAGTGCAATATTTTAGTATGAAGGAGAAGGAATACTTAACCTAGTCTCATTATTAGATTATGGATAGCCTGATACGTCAGTTTCCTATCAAGCTAATATCCCAGGGACAACTATTTTTTATTAAAGCAGAGAAATATTGGGTTTACAAATAGTAGACTTTAAAAACATAAGTAATCCTATTGTATTAAAAACAAATATTACTCTTGGATTGTAGAATGTTAAATTTGAATAGATCATTTTTAACAAAGAAGGTAAATTAGGTTTTATAGCTAACATTGTTGAGTTGATAGTAATAAGCATTGAAGATCCACTTAATCCTAAAATATTAAATATTTTGGGAACTTCTTTATATCTGGGAGGAGATTAAAGCCTATACAAATTTTCTATTTCTAATGACTAAAAAACACTTTTGCTTTTCCCTGAGTTTTATGGGATTGTATTTGCAGACATAGAAGATCCTAAAAATCCTAAATTTTTATTTAAAATATATCTTGGATAAATCTACTTCCTACAGTAATTAAAAAAATTTTTTATTTATTTTCTAAATCCAAAAATATTTTAAGAATTAAATCAAATTATTATGAAAAAATAAATTCTTCCAATAAGACTTTAAATTAAAAAATATTTTTTATCGAAAAAAATAAATAATAACACAAATGAGAATATATGCAAGTTTAATTATAAAAAAATCAATACCAATCAAACAATTTTTCAAATACAATAATATCTTATTAATAAAGAAAAAAAATAAAATTATCAATCAGTTTAATTAACAAAACTTTATTTTCAAGAGGAGATGAATGAACATAAATAAGAATAAAAGCAAGTTAATTAATAAAATTAAATCTAAAAAAACCCAATCTTTACTTCTTAGGGTAATCTAAACACTTAAAATGATTTTCTAAATCAAAAAATATATTTATTAGCTATCAAAGTATTAATTACTAATCAATTTTATTAAAAAACATTTTATAAATTTGATCAATAAATAGGAAAAAGAATAAAAAAGTAAGTTTAGTAAAAGCAAATTTAAATAAACTCAATCAGCATTTTCACATTAATATATTAGTGAATATGTTCATTCAACTATGTTTTGCACTAAATTTTAATTGGACTGTGATTAATCTTTTGATTTTAAACCAATTATTATTTAGAAATTCTTAATAAAAATTTGTTGTATTATTTTAAAAGACAAACAAAAGATAGCAATTATTTAATATGTGGAGTTTCATTTCAAGGAGTTTTTATCTATTAAATAAACTAAGATCGTTCTTTGACATTTATTTCTTCAGTGATACTTTAAGGAGTTATTTATTTTTAATGGTTGATATATAATGACAATTATTTGGTTGTAACAACAGCTGAAGTGGATTCTATTCTACTTGTAAATATAGTTGATAAGGCTAATCCTATTGTTACTTAAATAATATATTTTCCAGAAAATGATCCAATATACTGGTTAGTTCCTTCTTAAGATTAATCTTTCATTTTTGCTTCAGGTTAATAAGCACTTTATTAACTATTTATATAAAGCCCCATAATTTTCCATTCTCAAATTTATAAATTGATACCTATTGATAATTCTAATTAGTATTATAGATAGAAAATAGAATCAAATTAGGTTTTTTAAGTTGGTGATCAAATAGAACTATATCTTGTAGATATCTACTAATCTCGAAATTTATATATTAACAAAGCCCTCTATTATATTAATTTTGCAATAAATGACTTACCTAGTTGGATTCAGTACTCTCCTTAAAAATAAGTATTAAGAATTTAAGTTGCTAAAGAATCTTTAATTCCTGATTCTAAAGGAAAATATACATAAAAATCCTTACAATAAGTTATAATTTTGAGCTATTAAAAACTTAATGACGATGCTTTTGTAAATCAAATATTAAAAATTAATTCAGATGATTCTGTCAGAATAAAGTAAGTTTGCATGAATGTAGGATACATGGATAAATCCGGATTTGTTTCTCCTTCATATTCCCCTAATAATGTTTTCAATTTAGGTTTAGATTCCTAATCTTATTAGTTTCTGTAAAAATGGAATCAAACAGAAAATTAGCTTGAGAAAATTCTAAAGTTTATTTAATTTAAGCTAAATCAAAATATCATAAACTATGTGATACAATTTTACACTGAGCCATCACTAAAAGTTAATTTTACTAATTCTTAAAATCCTATTTAGTCAAATTAAGATTAATTAGCTGTAACTCTTTAGATATCTAATGGAAAATTCGTTTCCAAGCTTTACCCTGGAATTCTCGTTCTTATAAATTCTGAATAAGATACCATTTAGCTTCAAGGCACTGTGCAAAATATAAATCTGGCTCTATTTTAAAAGATAAACTTATTTTTCAATTAAACATCTTTGCTCAATTCTTCATAGATCTAAATAGTTATTGATGACTTCATTAATTACAAGTATATTAATACAGTAAACCTCTTAAATGCAAGCTTTATATAATTTCAATCACATGTAAAAATAAGTAAAAGTCTTTAAAGCGACTTTAATCAATAGTATGAAAAAGGAGAAATTGCTGTGTAAACTCCTTTTAGCTATAAAGTAAGCGATAAAGTTTTTAGCTGCTTGGATTCTCCTTTGCTATTTTATTCTGCAAAAATTAAATTGGAGGATAATTCATTTAAAGACATTTCAAGCGGATATTGGTTAAGCTTTTCTTCAAACGATAAAACATTTTTTGGGACTCCTTAACTTAGCTTATTTAATTCAGAATATACTATAATTATTTCTGCCACTGACGGTTATACTACTGCATAAGATGATTTTAAAATAAAAGTAAATATTCTTCCTTTCTTCGTGGTTTTTTAAATTATAGTTTAAATAGTTGGTCCTCTTTTAGGGGTTTTTGGAATTTGGAAATATAGAACTGTATTCTATAATATAGTATTTAAATATTAGATTATTTATTCAAATGATATTGCCTATGTTTCATAATACTATGAGAAAAACATAATAATTACTGATGACTAGCTAGATATAGCTAGAATTCTTTGGAAATATGCTTAAAATTAGCTTAAAAAAAAGTGGATCTAATAATAAATTGAAAGTTTGGTTACTAAGTAGTATTAGGTCAATTAAGAATATAAAAAACTTAATATTATATCTTAAAGAGATTTCAATTACACATTGAATGATAATTAGAAATCTGTTTTATCTGCTCAGCCATTTTAGCTATAAAACTTAAATGAAAATGAAAACTATTCTTAGTAAGAATAAAAATCTTAAGCATAATAAAATTAGTTTAGCTAACGAGTTTTGTTTTCTAAAAGATTATCTTTTTCTCATGAACAGCAAGGAAAGCCTTAAGAAAATCTTTATAAATAAAGTAATTTTAAATAAAATAGAGATTTAGACACAGATCATAAAAATTCTAGTATGTTTGTAATACAAAATATTAAAAAAAAAGTAGTTGCAAGTGTGTCTAAAATAGTTGAATAAACCAGCAAATCACAAATCTTTTCCGAAATAAAAAATCAGTTGTTTGATAACTAGGGTAAAATAACTGAAAATATTATTTTTGATTTAATTTTTAAATATTAATCAAAAATTTTAAAAGAAAATAAAAATATTTCAAAGAATGACTTTAAAAAGCTCAATAACAATTAATCACGACTTTTCATAATGATAAAGAGCCTTGCTGTAGAGTACTTTGTAGAAAGTACACCTATTTGTAAAAATATAGCTCTTATGCTCAAACAGAAAGCTCTTGATACATATAAAGAAATTGATTGGTACAGAAAATATGTATATTGTAATTCTCAATACATTTTAGATGATTAATTTCCTATTTACAAAATAGACTATATTACTTATTAATAAGCTTTTGAAGAAATTATTAATGAAATTTCTAATAATGAGAAGGAAAATCTTGAAGGAATTAATAAAAATCAGGATGTTCCAGCAAATACATAAAGTCTTTAACTAAATAATTACAATAACTTTTATAAGAATTTAGTTTTATACTAGCCACTTATTGAAGATTATTTATACTCTATTTCTTTAGGTATTTCTTAGAAAAAGAAGATGATATTTTAAGCTTCATAAGGAGATTGTTTGCATTGCAGTCCTTTTCATATTCGTTCAATAAAGTGTTTTGAAACTAATAAAGTTTACGATTGCTGTGTAAGAGCTCAGAATTTTTTAGAGATAAACTAGGTTGAGAAGGGTTTGTCAGAAAACTAAAGATTACCAGAATGGATGTAGGTGAATTTCTAAAAATCGCATATTGCTATTAAAGGTATTCCAGATTAAAAAAGCATAGGTTTGTCTAGGATAAAAATATTTGATTCTAAAGGGTATTTGATAAGGCAATTTGACATTGAGATACTAGACTAAAAAAGTTCAAATGAAAAAAGTATTTTATAAAAACCTGATAATAGTTAATTAAAAAATAGCTAAAGTACACATTAAAGAGAACTATTTTAAAGTGTTAATGAAAGCCCTAATTTATATTAGCATTCGAAATAAATGACAAGTGAAATTTTAGATGAGCAATTAGATAATTGCATTAAGTAGGTTAAGTCTTAAAAATTTAAAACTCTAAAAAAAAACTAATACATAAAATAATTAAAAAATATTGATAATTATGAAACAATATGATTAATGTAAAGCAATTTTGCGAAAAATTATTTTGTGACATGATAAATTTTTAGATTTAATTATTTTTTATAAGGAAATTGTAAAACAGATTATATTTTTTAATTTATTTATTTTATTGATAGTAAATTGAAATAAATATATTTTTTCTATTATGAATTTTTTATGAAAATCTTTAAATATTTTAAACTTTCACTTTAAGTTTTAATTTATCTTAAAAGAGAGTGTTTTATTTTTCTAACTACTTTTATTGTTAAAAAAATTTGGTTTGAAAAATATATGAAATTACTTAAATTAGAAATAAAATAGTAAAAAATAATCACATTTTTTTAAATACTAAAATAACTGTCTAAAGTTTTAAGCTTTTTATGAATTAATTTTTTTTTATAAAAAAATATTTATAAATAAATTTATTATCTTAGTTACCAAACTAAAATTAAGGGGATAGAGATAAATATTTAAATATTAGCATATTGATAAAAAGCTTAAAAAATTTAAAAAAACATTTATTATTATTATTATTGGCCATTTTTTTAGTATTAGATTGGTTAGCTGTTTATTACTAGTTATCTAAATTGTTGTAGATTCGTATTTTTATTAATATTTTTTAAACAACGAAACTATTTCAAAATATATAAATCAACTATTTTATTAAGAAATAATTAATTTGAAATTATCATAAAATAATTTTTTTAGTTTTGATAAAATTAAATTTAATTTGTAATTTTTTTAAGTAAAATTAAAATATTAATTATGATTAATTTAACCAAAAAGATTTATTTTAATTGAATGAATTTAATTTAATTAAAAAAGTAAAAAATTGATGTTTTTTTATTTTAGATACAAGTAATTTATGATTTCATTCAATTCTTATTCAATTAGAGATATAATCTAACTTTTTAAAAGTTATAACAATTTTATACTTTATAATTTGCTTTTATATGTAAAATATAATTTTTTTAAGAACAGTTGATAAATTATATATTTCTAGTTACTATTTAGTTTATTTTATTATAATAGCTTTAACTTTTATCTTAGACTCTTTCAATTTTTAATATCAAATTATGTGTAAGGAGGATAGGCATAGATACCAAAACCACCGCATAAAAGATATGTCGGTGCATAAACATGCTTGAAAAAGCATTCTTCGCTATTGGCAATTTCTCTTATATTGTCATTTATAAAACAATTCAAGAAGTAGTTGTTTTGATTGATAAAGTCATTGATAGCTATTTCTGATTAAGTATAATTCTCAAAATCAATACATGCTTATGATACATTTGGATAATCTGGATTAGTTGCATTTTAGAACTTTTCTGTGGCATTTCTGAAACTTTCAGTAGCTGAGCATGGTAATTAAGAGAAATCAGGTATTTCTTCAACACAGTCTTAGAATTATTCAAAAGTTACAGGCACTAAATTTTAGAGATTGTTCCTTTGATTAACAATAAAATAAAGTTGAATTCCTATTAAAGATAAAATAGGAAGAATAAGTATTAGTTTATTCATATCTTTATTTGTTATGCCAAATTTTTAATTTTTTTGTTATATTTAATTTATGGTGTTAAATTATTTTTGATTTTGGCAAATAAGTAGAGTATATTGTTTGGAATAAAATTGGTAAATTTACATATTGATGATGATTTTTATCTAATCTTAAAATACACAATTGAATAAATTCTTTAAAATGTCTAAAAATGTGGAAATCAAGTAATTCAAAAGCATTCGTATAAAAAATTGATAAAACAAGTCTTTCAATTAAAAATTATAATTTTATCCAATTCGAACCTAAATTTTATTAATATGTATTTATTCTATAAACTCCAAAAACCATCTCAAGTTATTATTACTAAATATTTTAACATAAACTATATCAAATACAAATTTAAGAAAGTAAATTAATTCATGGCAAGTCTGTTTCGTATAAATCGTAGTAAATAAATTTTGGATTGGTACTAAAATAAAGTGAAATAGTCTTTTAAAATGTTAAAAACTTTAGTATTTCTGATTCAAAATCTTTTATTAATTCATATAACTGGCTATTTTATTAATTTAAGAAAGCTAATGTTTATCTCAAATTAATATTTACTCCCAATTTAAATATTCTTTCTACTACTGCTTATTTGACCTATAAAATTTGATACTCATTTAGGTTTCTCACGTCAATGATTCGCATATGAGCTTCATTTTAAATGTAGTTTAATATTTCTTCAAAGAAATATCTTGAATCCACTTAGCAATTAGTTGAGTATTTACAAAGAAGACCATTATTTATTTCAATTATCTATTTATCATAATGACACATGCTCATAAAGGATTTAAAAATTTCCTCTCTTTATTTTTTATTGTAATTTAAATTTTAACACTAAGTCACTATATCTATGCGTAGGTACCTAGGTTTTTAACTATTTTTTAGTATTTATTGTAGTCTATCCAAGGATACAGTATTTTAATGGAAGTATGTATGAGCTTCATTATTGTAAGAAAAGTATCTATTGAGTATATGATAAACCTATAAACATATATTTAGTAAAAAGCAAACAACAATTAAAGCGTAATATTTTAAAAAATATGAGTTATTCTCTGGGATCAAGTTAAAAATCTTTACTGTTAGCAACATAAATAAACAGTCTATTAATTATCCTCCCTTTATTATAGTAATCGAAGGTTAGGTTGAAATTTATTCGAATTTAAAATCGACACTTTAATACATTAAGCTGTTTTCATCATAGAATGGAGAGTAATCAACTGGTAGGCAAACTAAGTTAATTGCTGTACTTAGAGCTAATATACTTAAGTGTTATTAAGGTAAACAACCAAAGAACGGTAATTATTTGGTTGATAAAATAAGAGTTTCGACTATAGAGAGCAAAACTTTCCAAACTAAAATGATCATACAAATTCTTAAATCTTATAATAATATAAATCCTATTCCTTGTAAGCTGACAATTCCAAGAAAAACTGAGATTAGCTGTAGTAAATTTGTAAAGCTCAGTAGATTGTTGTGTATTTCTACCAAAACGAACAATAGTATTATAGATTTTTAAATAAATCCTAATAATATTTGGATTAAAAAGATATAGGATCCTTCATTATTATGCATTTCATATATAAATCCATAAAGAAATAAATATGTAGTAGCTAGAATGTCAAAAGCCAGAGTAAACAAGCTTTAAACTATGAAATAACCTTCTAATTTCTATTCATCATTGTAATTCAAATTTAATACAACTACAGAGAGCATTTTAAATCCAATTCCTTAGTTAGATCTTTTATAAAAATAAAAAACGATCGATTTTTCAATGATCATAAGGGTTAGAGTTATTTTGAAGTATGTGTAAAATTAGTAATAGTAGCTGGATATCAATGATACATAATTAAAATATGAGTATACTAATCTAATAATATTTAACGTTTCTATTAAGAGCATGTCTTGTTGCTTTTAATCAACTTCAACTATTTTGTTTTAAATTCTTTATTTTACTAATAGTTTTTTAATGTTATTGTTTTTGCTCTTCTAATCAAAGTTAGAAACTGCAAAGTCTATTTTTAATTGAAACAAATTTTCCTATTATCAAATTTCATTCAGTCAGAATTAAAAAGATAATAAATTTTCTCAAAGTTAACATTCTTAGACTACATATTTTATTATTTATCACTAATAGTATTAATATCTATTCTTAAAGTTTTATATTAAAAATGATAACTCGTCTATAAATTATGCCAAAGACAGGTAAATATGTTGAGTTAAATATGATTAATTTTGCTATTTGATAAAAAATTAAAAAGCATTCTTTTAAGCATATTTGTAGTATAAAAAAATAATTTAAATAGACTTAGCAAATAAAAATTATAAGAATGATCAATATTAAATAGTATTTAATAAATTTAAATATAATAATTTATTTGATAAAAAAGTATTTGTTGATAGGAATCCAATTTACAAGAATTCGAAAAGTAATCAATATTATCCATATATTTGTGTTTGATAAAAAAATAGCTTTTGACCTTATTAAGTCATTTATTGGAGATATTATAGAAAGAGAAAACTATATATTTTTAATAGGTAACTTCAAAATGATGGGTTTTATTCCTCAACTACTGGGAAGGAGCTTTTAAAGTTTGAGAGAGTTTTTAAAAAAGATCATATGAATAAAATAAGAAGAAAAATAATTCTAACAATTTAAAAATATTTATTATTTATAAGTTATTTATTATATATATTGATATTATCATTTTTGAAGTTGATAAATTGACAAAAAATAAGAAATAAAAAATTGATTAATTTTAATAGTTAAAATATAATAAATATTCTTCTATTTAAAGTTGTATATCCATTTGATGGAATATTTTATGAAACTGATATTTTATTTAATAAAAATAAATAAGTTATAAGAAAGTAAATAAGAAATATTTGATAAAAATTAAATAATAAATAAACAAAATTTTTAGAAATTAAAGAGAATATTTTATAAAACTGATATTAGGATTTTATAAAATAAAAAATTAATCAATACAACTCGCTATTTATATAAATTAAATACTTTTTTTTGTTTAAAGCCATAATTTTGCTATGGTTGAAGTTTTTTAATAATAAATGAATAAACAAACATTAATATGAATTAGATAAATTTGTGGATAATGTTTTGTTTATTATTAAAAAAATAGCATCTTTAATTGAAACGTGCTTGCTATATATTAATTATTATAACGTATTTAAAAATAGAAGAAAATAAAGGAAAATTTTTATTAAGTAAAAGCGTTTAAACTTAATTTAATAAATAGATTATGTAAATTCAAGCAAAACAGAAAATGAAAATACGTATTAAGTTCTAACAAATAATTACTTTAAATATACTTTCATTTAAATTCATAAACAAAATATGAATTCGTTATGTATTTTAAAGAGGTTACAAATCATTTAATATCTATTAGGTATTTTATAGATAACATAAACCTAAATAGGGGGGAAAGTATGAATATTATTTGTGTAATCATCAGTATTTTCATATGATTACTGAGTTTATATAAAAAAAATAAAATCAAGAAAAGTGAAAAAAAAACTTTTTTACAGCATAAATACTCCAAAAAAGATTTGCTTAAATTAATTAAAAATATTTATAAAAAAATATATCATAAATTATTAATTAAAAAAGAAATATGAAAGAATTAGTTGGTCCCATCATAGGGAAGGTTACTGATACAACTGCTAGAGTCCTTCTTGAATATGATTCTGATGGAGAAGTTATTGTAACATTAAATGCTGAAGGTTAGGTAGATAAAATTCTAGCTTAAAAAGTTTAGGCTAGGAAGTCTATTATCTTTAGATTTTCAAATCTAACACCCAATACAAAATATACTATTTAGGTTTCGCCTTACTCTAAAACTTTAAAAAGTTAATTTAAAACTTTGAACTATGATGTGAAGGATTTAAGAATCTGTTGGGTCAGTTGCAACGATGCATCAAAGTATGAAAAATTAGGATCAAGAAACTTATGGTTAAATTTAGCTAAGGAAATTGCTCAAGAATAATACGATCTCATAGTGCATATGGGTGATTAAGTCTATTTAGATTCAGATTAATGGTATGGTAACAGAAATAATGTATACAGTAGAGTTTAAGAATAAGTATTTAATAAGTATCCTAAAGAAGAATGGAAATAACATAATGAAGAGGTATTAGAACTTATAAGAGATGAATATAGAAGAGCTTGGAATTTTCCTCAAACTGCTTACATTCTTGCAAATGTATCAAATATTATGATATTTGATGACCATGATATAAGAAACGATTGGGGATACCTGAAAGATGATTGGGATCCAAACTCAAACAAATTCGATTATCATTACGGTTAATTGTGTCGCTAAGTATATTACGAGTACTAAAGATAACTTAGAGACGATTCACTTGATCTAAATGATTTATCGAAAGTAAAGGAAGAATACTTTACTGAAAAATTAGGGAAAGTAGGTTTATTTTTTTGTGAATTAAGAGGAGATAGAACATGGCATAGATAAGCTGATTTTGATGAAAGCAAGATCATGACATAAAAGTAGTGGGATTTACTTGATTATTCTCTCAACTAAGAATTTAAGGATGTAGAAAACTATGTTTTTGTATCTTAGAGCACTGTCATATTCTTAAACCATAAATTAAATGAAATATTCGGGAAGTCAGCTAGAGATTATCTTGAGTAATGGGTGCATCATGAAAATTGCCAAATAAAGCTGCTCAAAAAACTTTATGATTGGAAATTTGATCCTAAGTTTAATGGTAGAGAAGTTACTATAGTTTGTGGAGATTTGCACTTAGGTGGTCATACTGATATTTATTTCAAAAAGAAGCAAGCTTTCAAGCAATTTACTTCAAGTGCAATTACAAATGGTCTAAAATAAGGAAGAGAAAGAATTTTAAATCACTTAGGATATACAATTTCAGAAATTATGCCATAAGGGGAATTTTCTTATGATCACCATGGTTGGACAGGCTAGAATAACTATGGAGCTACTCATTTTAGAAATGTTATAAATAAAGCTAACTAGAGAGTGAATAGTGTTGAATGTTGGAGTATCATAGCTAAAGATAAAGAAGAATCTTAACCCTTTATAATTTAACCTAAGATAGATAACTATACATTCACAAAAGGTGTTGATTTCTCTGGTTGTTGTACCATTTTTTGACATATTGCTGAATGAAATAATAAAAAAAATAATTTTTACTTTTATCCTAAGTAGAAGTTTTGTATTAACACTATTTATATTTATATATAATTATTATAATGTTTTAACTTGCTATTTGCCAAATCAACTCAGATTTAATATCAGTTTTTATTCAAAATTATTTAATTAAAAATAGTATAAATTATTAAATAAATTTGATAAATATAAAATGAAATAATCTGCAACTTTCAAAAATACTTTGAATATGCATTAAAAAAATTATTATTGAGAGTCAATATTAAATAGAATAAAATAAAATTTGTAAATTTAATTTGAATTTAAATAAAACTTTCATTTTTTATAAATACAGTTATAATTTAAATTATTATTAGAACTATTAACTTAAATTATAAACTATTTTAATTTAATATTTTGTAAGAAGGGTCATCATAAATAGTTAATTAAAAGGTAGAATAAATAAAATTGTTAAATGTAATAGAATAGAAAAATTATTATTTTATATATTTACGATTATTAATAAATATATTTTTGTAAGCAATATTTGTTTTAACTTAAAATCATTTATTTATACTTGATAATTATAAAATAATATATATTAATTATTTAAATTTTATTTAATTTTATTTAAAAATTTATAAAAATGATAATTATAAACAAACAATAAAAGGGTTAAAAAATAAACTTTGTAATTATTTATTGCCTAATATAAAGATAGAATAAAGAATTGTATACTAGTAAAATTATTGCCCAATAATAATTTAAATCATTTCCTCCATCTTTCTGAGAGAAATAAATTATCCTTTTTTATAAATGTTTTAACTAAAATTTTACAAAAAATGTTATTTTTTCAAAAAAGAAAGATAAAATGTTATAAATAGTTTAATTAATAATTCTAAATAATAAAAAATTTTATATTCTTGCTAATTTTTTGGCTTTTTTATCTTATAAAAACTTCTTCTTAATTCTTCATGATATTGCTTTAATTCTTCTAAATTTAATGAAATTTAAAATTTAAAATTCAACTTTAAAAGTTTATTAATGGAATTAATATTTTTAGCTGTATTATCAATAATAAATCTTTAAATTAAGATTTGTCTTCTTAATTTTTTATCTGAAATATGAAAGGTATAATGAAAAGAAAATAAAAAATCATGCATAAAAACATATTCTTCAACATTTACAAAATTAATTTCTTTGCTACTAAAGAAAATGAAAAATTTAAGTTGGCTTGAAAGGACGCTGCTTATACATTCAATATGATTTGAAAAGATATTTATTTTGTTTTAGTAACATAAAATTGAAAGAGTAAATATTTGAATAAAAATACTTTAGAATGGTTAGGATAGTAACAAAATAAAAAATAAACATAATAATAATATTATTATTACGTAAATAAATGTATAACACTATCATAAAAAAATTTAATATTGCAATTTTATTTTATTTAAAAGCATATTTAATTCATGCTTTTCCTTATACTAAATCTCTCATTGAGAAAGAATAAGAGCAATAATGAGACCGTAAAGACCCAAGGCTTCAGCGAAAATGAGAATCAAAATCATACCAACGAAAATTCTGTCTTATTGGGCATCTATTTATATAAAGTTAATATTAAATCTTAGCTTAGTAAAAAATGTGTTTAATTGTTTCATCAAATTGCTTCATTCGTTTTATTTATGAAATGGCAAGTGAATAAACAAACTTATGAATTTTAATGAGTAAATAATAAAAAAATAAATAAATTACTAGCTCTGACACCAGCATCACCAACAATACCAATAGCAAGACCGGCAGCCTATATTGTTAGAAGGTTATATAAATTATAAAAGAATTATTTAATAACTTAATTAATAAAAGTATTCAATCAATTAAGGATAAAGCTCAATAAATTTGTTAATTGAAAAATAAAAATGATCTTGTTTTATTTTTATTTGCCAATTAATTAGAGATCTTTATTGTTGAAGATTTATGAAGAAAATTTCGCTTTAAGTTTTATTGGTTTATCTACTCTACTTTGTGAATTTTTTATACTTGTTTTTTAATCTATTTTATGCTTATCTTATATTTATTACTTTTTTGTTAACCTTTTTAAATGCTTTATTTTTTATTCTTAATTATTATCTCTCTAAATTTTTTACTAACAGCAGCTTAAATGATATTTTGTCTTAAGTTTTTTAGATATTTTGGTAAAAAAATGTTTATTTTTTAAATTAGATGAAGCGTATGCATTGATAAGGCGTATTTGAAGAAAAGCAAGCTGTTTAAGTGCTTGCTTAAATTGTATCATATCATTTGTGATTTTAGTTATCTAAAATATTTGCACTTCCATTAATTGATTGATTAATTTAACTGGGGATGAGGAAAAATGTAGAAAATATTACGAGGGAAGAGAGACCGCAACAAAGACCGGCAGCAAGGTGAGAGTAAGCAGAGTAAGAGTTGTAAGTGGTCTTATCGACTATTTGAATTAAAAATGAAGTTAAGCAAATAAATTTACAAAAATGAAAGTTTATTGAGTAGGTTAAAATAGCAGATTCGGAATAAAATTTTTGAAAGTAAATGAAAAACAAGATTGGTGGGACTAAACTAAACAAATAGAATAAGCTCACAAATCTTGGCAACATTTAAAGAATCAATAAATTTAATTACTCTTTTAAGCAAGGATAACTGCGACAATCATACCGTAGATACCCAAGATACCAGCCATGACTACTGGAATGATGGACTTCATGATTAAATCAGGCTTTAAAACACCCATAGATGAAATACCAACACCTGATTTGGCAGTACCGTAAGCGGCACCTAAGTCTATTATTTTATAAAAATATTTATTTAACTTTTATCTGATTATTGATTATTATTAGTTTGGTTTTTTGATTGACATTGATTGTCCTCAAAGCATCTTTCTTCTCCAACCAGTCCAACTTAACTTAGTTTGAATTATTTAATTAATTAACTTTTCATTGATTTGCTTTTTTTGATTCAAATGAATAATTAATTGCTGTTTGAACTTTGTGATGTAATTCTGCTATTTATTATTTGCTTATGCAAAACACTGTTTTCATAGCCTAAACCTTCGATGCTTGCTGGTAACTTATTTAATCTCTGTTTTAACCAGAGTTAACTAAATGAGATTATCATTTGTAAATCTAAACTAATAAAAATAATTCTAAAGAATGTTGTATCTGCTTGGAGGGAAATTTGAGTAAACATTCAATCAATCTAAGAAAAATAAAACAAATTTTATGCCGTACTAGCGAAGACTAAAGCACTTGCAACACCAATGAATCCGAAGAAATAGTTAACACCACCGTTATCAGCCATTTTACTTTTTTTTGTTGGATATATTTATTTTTCTTTTTAGTTTTTTTTGCTTTTTAAATTTATTTTTTTCTTTTATTTTATATTTTTATTTATTAGGAATGCTTTGTTTTTTCTTCTTATTAATCTTCTTCTTTGTTATCTTCTCTCTTTCTTTTTCTCAAATCATATTATCTTTTTTAATTGTTTGTACTTTCTCTTCTTCCACCCAACCCATCGATTGCCTTACCTTTTTGCTTCTTTCTTTCTTTCACTTTATTTATTTTTATTTTATAATTTATTTCATATACTTAATTGAAAGGAATTTTATGTGCAAATCCCCATTTATTTATTTATTAATTAATCAACTCAATGAGCAATAAAAAAATAAATAGATTTACTTCAAAGGAAAAAAAGCTTGATTACTACCAACATTTTATCCATTTATCAAACTTTTTTAGTTATTTACTTGATTTCACTTTCTCCAACATTTATTCTTATCTATATTAAAATAAATTATTTATATTGCACTCTAATTTCTATCTATTTATCAATCAACCTATTATTTATTAACAATTATTTATTGCCTAAATCTATCTGCCTTATTTATCTATTTTTTGGATACATTTATATATAATTAATAATCCTAATAAGCATCAATATAATTTTTTTGCTTTCTAACAGGCACCTTTTGATCAAAAGTAATCTATTCTTTGACACAATATAAACAAGCTAAAATGCAAAAACGATATGGTAAATATTTTATAAATGTAATATTTTAAAGAATTTTATACAATTTATTTTAAATTAAAATATGCATTTATTAAACATTCGAATAAGATATAAAATAAATTTTTCCAAATCTATTAATTAATTTGTAATTTTTCTAATGTTAATTTGATGAGATAAATTTACTAATTAAATTAATTTATTAATCTATTTAGCTGGATAAATAAAGATATTGCAATTTTTAAAAATTAATACTTTAATTTAATCAATTTTTAAAATAAATTTTTTTATATTTTTAGTTAGCCTTTTTAGAGATTTAAATTTAATATTCAATTTATATGATTATTTTTAATTTATTCTTTAAACAAAATTAACATTTTAGAAATTTTAAAGTTTGAAATTTTTTATTTTTTTTATTAAAATCTTAAAATAATATTTAATATTGTTTGAATGTTAAATTTAAAAAATAGTTAAATTCAAATTATTATTTTTTAAATTAAACATTTTTGAGTTAGAATAAAAACATTTATTTGAAATAGAGAACAAATAATCATCAAAAATAATTTAATTAATATAATTTTTTGGTGTTTTTTGTTTAAAAGTATCTATCATCGATGTGTTTTTTAACTTTTTAGTGGCTTGTCTTGTATGTAATGTTAATTTTTTCACTTCATTTCTTAACAATCTATTAAAGCAGGTGCTGCTAAAAATATTCAAAAAAAATAATATTCAATAAATTTAACTATATAAATATTTAATTATTGTTATTATTGGTCTTTTATGATGGTGGACTAGAGGTATTTAAAGATATTGAAATTAAAATGTAAAAACTTAATTTGCTTTCCTTTAAAAAATAAATAAACAAATTTCCTTGATTTTTAGAAAAATAAATTTTGTTAAAACCAAATTAAATTTTAAGTAACACTCTTTCTTTGTGTTTATTAGATTGAATACTTAAATATTAATGATCTAATACACACAAATTCCATTTAAGGAATACATTAAACAGAATGAATATATTCAAAGAAAAATAGAGTATGCAAACAATTCTTAACAAATAAATATAGTTGTTATAAACTGAAAGTCTGTCTTGTAAGAAAAAATGTTAGTAATAAGATTAAGAAAAATTAAAGATTAAAAATTAACAACTATTTTTACTTAAAATTTGTGTGCTCTAAATAGAATCACAAAACAAAATAAAAAAACAAAGAAAAGCTATTAATACTCAGCGAATAACACTGCTGATTTACACAACAGCTGATCAAGAAAGAAAAGCAGCATTTCTAAACATTTTTAAAATCTTAAACTTTCCATTAACGTAATCTAAATTACTGACATTTATTTATATTTACTTACAAAAAACTTTAAATATCCATAAAGGAGATACTGAAAATAGAATGTATAAGTAGCAGTAATAACAATACTTTAATCAGTTTAACTACAATAACGTTAGTGGTAGTAATATAACTCATCAAACACTTTCTAACAATTAAGTCCCAGCAAATAATTAATTGCCTAGCAATTTTCTAACAAACAGTGGGCAATTCAACAATAATAGCTAGTCTACTAGTAACAGTTCAGTCCCTATGACTTACTCTAGCAATTATTTGAAAAAAAAAAATTAGATTGACACTTCGCCCCATACACCTAAATATTCTCCTCGAAAAGGCATCAATAATACAAACAGTATTTATAACAATAACAACAACAGCAGTCTCGTCGCTTAGAGTTAAAATACAACAAATCAAAATTAGTTTTAAATTCCTTAAAATTAAAAGTAATCTATTATGATTGATTTTTATAATTCGCAAACGACATTTAATATTTAAAAAAATAAAACAGCGTTAACTACACTTCTACAACACCTCGCTCTTCTGAAAAATATAATGCAAATGGAGTTAATTCTAATTTCAGCGGATATGTTAGCAATTACAACGCTAATAGTTATAAAAATGGAAATTTATCTCCTTATAATACAAGCAGTAAGCAGTATACTCAGTTAATTAACGAATAAGATTCTTCAACACCTTAAAACAATAGTAGCAATATTTCTATAGCAAATAACTCTAATTAGCTTTATAATTCTAGAAATGCTACTTCAGTCCATGGAAACAGAGCTAGTGGAAGCTAAAAGAAGAGCATGAATCAGTTTGAGTTTATTGATGTTGAAAATATTCCTTAGACACAAACAATGGATTTAATAGATAAATTCTTAAAAAATTCTTGTAAGACTAATTGATTTATCTTTGACATTAATTTATTGTGCGTTAATTTTGATAAAAAATCAACAAAATTATTTTCAAAATATTTTTCAGAATATTAAATTAATATTTTTAATATAGCTGCATTATAAGGTAATAATAACATTGCTAATGAAAATAGTACTCCTAGTGAAAGAAAAAATTATAACAACGATCTCTCTCCATTCAAGTACTCAACAAATAAGATTTTGAACACAAACTAGTCTAATACTAGTGCCTAATAAGGAGGAAATCTTTCTATTATTTAGTAGTAACTGGAGATATTCAAGTAGACTTCTTTTACACCTTCACGCAAAAGCTAATAAAATCCTTCATAAACTAAGAGCAGTAACTCTAATAACTAGTCTCTTAACAAGAATTCTTAAAATGTAGGATCTCAATCACAGGCACAACAGTCTTATGGATAGTCCTAACATCATAATTCCCAAGGAAAATATCAACCATCAATTACTTCTTCAACTTCTTCTAATTCAAAAGTCTTTCATCAAACCAACACTCCTTAGCAGTTTAGAGAGCCTCTAAAAAATGTAAATAACATCAATCTCCAATAAGTAAATTTATCTTTTAAAATAAAATTTTACTACTTATTTATTTTTTTAATCAGTATGGATAATAGTAGTAATTGAGAGAAGACAAAGTACCACTACAAAATCTTAGTAGTAACAACTTGAGCTATACTAATTAACGCAACTAAACTCCTACTAATACTTCCTCAACTGCTAAAAAATTGTAAGCATAAACTCCTCAGTAATAATATTTGCATTACTAATACTCTAACACTCCTTAAAATAATAAAAACAATTAAAGCATGGGAAAGAGTGTTAAAAATGCTTCGAATTTGAATTAAAATATCAATAGCAATAACACTCCAATGACAGCTAGCAAAAATATCCTTTTTGGAAGTACAAACAATAGTGCAAATTACTAAATTTAATCTTCTGCATAAGAAAATGCTTTTGCAAATGTAATTAGCAGCACTAAAAACGATTTATCATAATAAGGAGCAGTCGAACAACAAATTCCTCTTAATATTCAAAACTAATCAAGCAATAAGTTTAAGCAAACACAAAAAGCAGGGTGTGAAAATATTTAATTGAATACAAATGCTAGCAATTATTCTGGTGAATTTGGATTTACACCAATAAACAATCAAAAATCCACAAGCAAAGTCAGCACTTTTAATTTAGATGTTTCAAGAGATCTTTCAATGATGATAAACAACAATTTCAATGGTAATTTAAACTATTTAAGTTATACTATATTCAATTTTTGACATTTTAATTATTAGGACATAACGCCAGCAACAACTAAATTCATAATACAAGTAACAACCTCTTCAATCTGAACTTTTTGGATAAGGATTCTTCAAACATATTTAATTTCCACAATGATAAAGATTAGAGTTAATTCTCTTACAATTATGTTGAAAAAGATTACTCCACCATCAATAATAATGTATCTAAAGAGCTCTCAACATTTTAAACACCTCTAAAGGGAGGCAAATAGTAATTAAGTTACATGTTAGAAACTTGCACTAACTTAGATAATATTACAACAAACAACCTAACTATTTGCAGCACGACTAATAATGCAAATAACAACAACACTACATATATAAGTAACTACAATAATTACAACACTTAAAAAACAAACACTAAGTTAAACAATAATTCTTACATACTTGAAAAATCACCAAACACAACAGATTAGAAAAATCCAGGATTACATTAATAGTAATACAAAAAGAATAGCTTGATTTTATACGACTCACCTAGATTTAATAACGAAGAAAACAGGGATAAGAGTAAAGACATCTATGATAATGATAAAGCTGTTAAAGAGGAGTAGTTTTAGTAACCTGCCAATATATCAACCTAAAATAATAGTAACAACAATAACTCTTCTAATAAAAACAATTTCTAGTAAATGATAAGTGATTTAAAGAACCAATACAACTAAAAACAAAATTAACTTTAACAAATAAAATAAAATCTGGAATTTTCAGCCAATAAAAAATCATCCAACGAAGACGGATACTAATTTTAAACTTAATAAAAAGTCATTTAAGAAGAGGATTTAGTTTCGAAAATATGCGCTTAAAGAAATAGTAGCATAAATAACAATGCCTCAAACAATTAAGCATCTCCTTTAACACCTGCTGCAAACTGCAATAATATTTATAATGACACATCTAACAAAAAAAACTAATCTAGTTCTTCCTACACTTCAATAAAGAAAAAAAATTTCTACGAAGAAGCTCTCCAATAAGCTGATTAAAGTGTAAAGAATGTTTTCAAAAAATTTGATAACCTTTTAAAAAATAAGTTTGAAACGATGCAAAACAGTAGAAAAAATATCACTAACCAAAATGATGAGAAGACTATTTAAATGCTTTCTAATAATTAATAATAAAATTAAGGATTAAAATAAGCTGATCAGACTACTACAACTGTATCAGCAGTATCTGGAATTAATCATTCTTTAAGAAATAACTCAAATACAGGCACTTCCAGGTCATCAAATAATGTGATAAATTAAGTTGATTAAAACAATATAATTAATAGCTACTCATACAACACAAAAAATTATTCTATTCCTAATCCTTCAAGTTAAAGCAACAATAACATAGTTTAAAATAGCACAAATAACTATGTACCTTCTTCTGCTTTTTCAAATGCCATCACTGCTTAGAAAGAAAAAGAAAGAGAGCGCACTCCTCCACATAATCCCACCTCAAATGGTGAAAAAGTACAAATTAAACCTGTTTAGCCTACTTAATAAAAAGCTATTCCTTCATAGGCTCCAGCTTCATCTTCATCCAATGATAAAAAAGAACCTTATCCTATCCAATATCATAAATCTCTTGAAAAATTCATTTTTGGAAAAGTTTTAGGTATTAAAAATTAATAATTTATTTAATTTCTTAATAACATTTTATAATAAATAAAAGGTCTCGGATCATATGCAGTGGTTAGAGTTGTGTAAGATTAAAACACAAAAGAAAAATATGCCCTTAAAACATATGAGAAAAAGAAACTCTAAGATCCTTAGAAAAGAAAGAATGTTGCTCGTGAAGTTAAGATTTTATCAAAAATAAAACACCTTAATATTATTCGATTATATGATGTCATTGAAACAAATTCATAGCTTCATTTGCTAATGGAATATCCTTGTTCTACTCCCTTGAATGCTCATATAAGGTCAAAGCCTCATCGTAAATTATGTGAAGAGGAAGCAAAAATAATATTTAGCCAACTTGTAGAAGCTGTGAAATATTGCCATCGCAAATCAATAGTTCATAGAGATATCAAATTAGAAAATGTTCTTTACGATTCTAACACATAGACTGTTAAACTGATTGATTTTGGATTCTCAATAGCTTTAGCCCCGGGAACTAAGCTTAATATATTCTGTGGAACTCCAAGCTATATGGCACCTGAAATCGTAAACAAAAAGGACTATACCTTCCCAGTCGATACATGGGCTCTTGGTATACTGTTATTCAAGGCTCTAAACGGTAATTTCCCATTTAGAGGTAATGAAATTATCTTTTTTTAAAAAATTATTGAGTTATTTAATTTATCAAATATTTTTCCAGCCTGACAATAAATAATTTAAAATTGAAATTGATTTTAAAAATAAATAAATAATTGAATTAATAAAATTAGGATAAGATGACAAAGAATTATATAGAAGAATAAATTCTTGCAAGCTAGACTTCTAACCTCATGTATCCTCTCAAGCAAGAAGCTTAATTAGTAAAATATTAAGACATAATTCAAATGAAAGATACACCCCTGAATAAGTAATATTATAACTAATTAATTGAAACTAGATAATAATTTATATTTTTAATTTAGATACTTCAAGATGAATGGTTTAAAGTAAAAACTCCTACTAACTTCGCTACAACATCTTAATAATATGCACAAAATTGATTGATATATTAATAAAAAAATAAGCAAAAATAGTTTACTTTTTTTTTAACATGATTAAATAGGAGATTTAATAAAAGATTTAATTAACTTAACAAAATTAGAAAGAAAAGAGAAAGAATACAATTAATTTGTATATTAAATTTATTATAATAATTTAAATAAATAAATAAATAAAATAATTAAAATAATTTATGTAAATAGTTAAAAGAGTTTTTAAATTGAATAATGTATATAATATCTTTTTAAAACACTTGCATATACGTATACATTTGTAATAGATCGATCTTTTATCATTTTTATTATCACTCATATTAGTTTTTCCAATTACTTTATTAAATCACCTAACTTTAAATAAATTGTACAAAATTGATAATTTTTTGTTTAAGTCAATCTTTTTTGTCAGGTATTTCTTCCTTTTATTGGTACTCTTAATTTAGCTTTTAGTTTACATTTTAAGCAATAGAATTGAATCTTTCCTTTGATCTTTTAAACTTCTCTCCTTCCCAATAAACTTGCTTGCAGGAAGTACATTAGAAATACTAAAAATCAACATAATTTGGATTATAGAAATCAACATACTTGTGAGCTTGCTCAGAAGAAATAATTTCTAATTTATCACTATTGCACTTGATGCATCTAGAAAGAATCATGTCATCATCTACTTATATCTTGAAGAAATTAAGTATTTCCTTGAACTAATTTTCTTAATTAAAATAATGATAAAATATGATAAATTGAACAACCTAAATAATTAATTAATTAATTAAATACCTGTGTTTGTAGTTTCTTATATTAAAAAAACTGGCGCTTGACATAAAATTTGTTTGAAAAACTTAGAGTTTCTTGTTAAGATAATTCTCTCTTCTTTGTTACTTAAATCGCAAATTAATTTATAATTTTTATCTTAGAGAAAAGCAGAATCTATTCCACTATTTCGAAGGTATTTTACTAATTTATACAACATATTATCAACAATAAACTTTGGTTATTTATTTTAAAAATAACATTCACTCCTTTTGCTGTATTTAAAAAATTCTCCTATTTGTAAAGGCTAGTCATGATATTTATGTTTATTAGAATATTATCTATTTTATAAAATGACAAATAAACTTAAAATTTATTACTAAAAACTAATTAATTACATGTTATTATTATCTAATGTTTATGACTAAAGCAGCTTTAGACTGCCATTTTCAATCATTAGATTTATTTATTCATACAATATTAGAGGTAGCAAAGCATCTAAAGCTGCATAATGAATTTAGCATTTTCTCAATGGTCTTTTGCTCCAATCTGATATCTGTTCATATTTAGATATCTTTTATTTTAAAATTTAGTAACACATTTATTTTAGAGAGGCCACATTTTCTAAATTAAGAGCTTCTTTATAAATAATACCTACATCATAGAAACCTTATATTTTCATTTCCTTCTTTGATTTAAATGTTTTATCCATCTCATTTATATCTTACCAAATACTATGACCAATCTATTCAATTAAAATTATAATTTACCATAAATTATTATTTATAAACTAGATATGGAAAAATTAATTTAAGGGAACCTTAATATATTCTAATTTTAAAGTAAAATTTGAATAACTGGAAATACTGAATTAGATATTTTCTGAAAGTTTACAACAATTAAAAATGGAAATTTAAATAAATTTTACTTTCAGGATATTTTCATTTTCAAATAAGAAAGTCACAAAATCAAGAAAAATTTCGTTTTCTATAAGCTTAATTGTGTCAAATATAAATATTTTATCATTTGTAGCAAGCTATAGAGTTGCTATACCTCCTTTCTCAAATTTATTCCATTTAGGAATAAATTCACTATCAAAACCTATAAATTTGGATTTAGTTAGTATTTCAACAGCTATTTAGTAATCTTAATTAATTTAGTCAATAAAATAAACATCTTTTTAATTTATTCCACATTCTTCTAAAGTAAGGTATTTTTCTTACTCTAAGAAACAAAGGACTTCTGTAGGACCAAATCCATCTCTCTCAAGTATTCTATTTAGCATAGTATTTTAATTTTTATCTTATAAGAGCTAGTTTAACTCGAAATGCTAAGCTAATGAGTCAATTTGAGTTTAAAATATCTTATTTAGTTAGTGCCTGCTAATAATAGAGGCTGCTTCTTGGTATTTCTTTTTTTGAACAAGCAAATCCACAAGATAAAACAACAGTTAATTTTATGAATTAATTCTTTCTTCTGCCTTTTCCCAATTTTAATTGCAGTCTTACAATATTTTAGCCACCTTTTTTTTTTCCATTCTGTCGACCAGTTATGGGAATTCTTTGTAATTTAAGTTGTACTTTTCAATAATTTCAATACATTTATCCTCATAATTTTTTAATATTAATTGCCTAACAAAGTGCTATTTATTATAAGTTAGTAGAAATATATTAACTAAGATTACAAAAGAGAGATTTTATTTTATTATCTTTAGGGAATTTAAGTTAAGTTAAATTTACTTTTTGCAATTCTATGTCTTCAGGGTTAACCAAAGTAAGTGCTTCATTAATTTTGTCTTAATTGACCATTCTTTCTATCATTTCCTTCATATCCAATTTATTTCTTACATTAAAAACGCCAATAACTTTAAGAGCTTCATTGACTTTCTTGATCATAATCAAGTAATTAACAATCTATTTTATTCTTAAAAATGAATTATATTTTTAAATTTAACCCTCAATTAAAGTATTTTACTCTTCAAGAGGTATAGCTTCTTTTATTTAAAAAATCTCTAAGTATCTTTCTAAAACGTCGCCAGGGATAAGCTTCCAATTCTCTTTTGCTAAATTAGCTAATGATTTTATGTTATCTTGATCAACCTATTAGATTTATAAAAATAGAAAATTTAATTAAAATTTTTAAAAGAAGGACAATTAATTAATTAATATTGATCAGACAAATAGATTTAATTTACTAGATATTTGATAAAACCTTCCATAAAGATATTATAACTAATATGATTAGCTTGGTTGCGCTTGAAAACATCGTAAATATTCAAAAATATTTAAAATGCATCTTCTTATTTTTCTTTAAACCTCTGCTCAAAATTTTGATTTACTTGTGTGATTAATTGCTATGTTATTTTTTTAAATTAATGAAATATATTTTTCTTAATATTTACTTCAGCGTCCAAATCTTTGCCTTTTTATTTACATACTTTTTGCGCAAATGTTTTACCAAAGTTGTTGAACTAATCTAAATCGTTTACACAATCAACTGTTAAATATTTTAGTAATGTTAAATCGATTAGAAAATATGTTTATAAAACTTTAAAAATTTAAAAATACAAATATTTGCCACAATATTATTGTTAGGTTTCATTCTTCAGCTAAAAAATTTATCCCTTGAAGTCTCTATGTAGTTTCTTTAAATAATTTAGTATCCACTTTTATATGTTTTTAGAAAGTTATTATTAGATTAATATTGTCTTAATATTTAGCTATATGTATATGTAATTAGTATAGTCAAAATCTTAATAATTAAATATTAGATATGTTATTTTACTTTAAAGCATTTAACTTTGAACTGTAAATACATACTTCATATTAACAACAAAAGTTATTATAAATTCAATAAAAAATTAAAAATGGGTCTTCATAAATGAAAAAAAATGAAAAAAATGAAACTAAAAATAAAAGATAATAATAAATCTTATAAAAATTGGTTTAATGTTTAAAGCATATAAAATTGAAATGCTGTTTTTGAGTTGAAATATTGTTATCTATTTATTTTTAAAAAAATAGAATTTATTTAAATTAACAAATATATATTAAGTTAATTATTCATTTTTTGGTTCAAATTTATAAATTGTAAACATAAAAATTTATTTATTTATTTTTTAAATAGATTTTAAATTTTCTTTTAATTCATTCATTTCTTATTGCATTTTTTATTTAAATCTTCAAATCTTTTTTAGGACTTTTTATATGTATCTCCTTCCCAATAAACTTATTTGCACTGTGTGCATTACCAATATTCAAATTTATTGAAATCTTAAGGATGAGTAAATTTCAAATGCTGCATAGCTACCTCACCAGATATAATAACTAATTTTTCATTGTTGCATTTAACACATCTAGAAAGTAAGTTCAATTTGTTTTAGTTTATCTTAAAAAATTTAATGATTTCCTAGAATTATTTTTCTGTTTTAATAAAAATCTTTAAATTAAAAATTTTCCAAAATAAAAATATTTATTACCTGTGTCTAAATTTTCTTAGAGGATGTATACGGGAATGCTTTTTTTCATGTTAAAGAGTTTGTTATCTCTTGTGACTACAACTCTTTCTTCTCTTAAACTTAAATCTTACAAGAGCTGATAGTCTTTTTCTGTGATATATGCTGCATCAATACCACTATTTCTTAGATACTTTACTAGCTTAAAAAGCATATTATCAATTAAGAATTTTATTTCAGTTGTGTTTTTCTTTTTAAAAAAGTGCTCATTTTCTTTAGTGTATGTAAATTTGTCATCAATAACAAGAGTCAAATTTTATTTTATCTTTTAGTCTTGATTGTTTAAGTTTTCCTTTCTATTATTATTTAAATGTTTTCTTCAATATTTATCATGTGATTAAAAGATTTTTAATTAAAAATAATAAATTACTGCTCTTCTTGATAAACATTTACATATTTGAGGGCCCCTCCAGCTTACTAAATTTAAACAAGTTTTTCATACAATTTAACTACGATAAATGCATCAACAGCTGCATAGTGAAGTTATGATTTTCTCAAAGGCCTTCTGTCCCAATTTGAAATTTGTTCAAATTTTGACATTTGGAGGTTAAGTAATTTTTAAACCATAAATTTTAATGAGGCAGTGTTTGCCAAAGAAAAAATATCTCTGTTGAGTAAAGCAATATCAACAAAGTTATTAAGATCAAATTTCTTTTTGCTCTTAAATGTTTTTTCCATTTCATTTAGATCTGTAGATATACTATGACCTGCTTTAATAATTTATTATGATTCAAACAAAGTTTTGCAAAAATTGAAAAATTCTTAGCTAAATTTAGCTCCAAGCAGATTAAGTGCATCAAAAATATATATTTTATTTTATACTGCAAACTAGATTATAGAAACGCCACCCTTTTCAAATTTGTTCCACTGAGAGGCAAATTCTGAATCAAATCCTACAATTTAACTATTCAAAATAGTCTATTAGGCTTCTTAAAAAATTTATTTCTGCTCATTTGTGTCATAAATAAAGATAACATCTTCTTCTTAAATATCGTACTAACTTAAGTGGATGTAAGTTCCTTGATCTTAACCAAAAATAACTTCTTCTGAGGGACCAAATCCATCCTTTTCTAAAATTCTATTAGGAATATATTTTCCAGAACTATTAATTTTTTATATATTCTCTTTGTAGTAATCAAGCTATTCTAGCTAATGTCTATCATATTTAATTTGATAAGTTCAGTTTATATTTTTATTTAAACTTTTAAAAATACCTTTAAACAATTGAAGCGGCTTCGTCTTTCTTACCTTGTTCTTTAAGAGTTTCAACAAGGTAGCATAAAACCTCTTTATTTGTATGAACTCTCTCTTCTGCTTTCTCCCAATCATCTGGAGAAGGTAAAACTTTTTCAATATGCTTTTTTTCCATCTTAGAAATAAGTAAAGGAAATTCTTTATAATTCAATCCGTATTGTTAAATTAAGTCCACACATTTATCAATGTAGCTCTTCTCAGTCAATATTAAAATTAAATGCTTTTGTAATTTATTTTAAATAAGTAACTTATTTTTGCTTACAATTTTACCTTCTGCAACTCTACTTCTGTCTTTTCTACTAATAGAATTGCATCTGAAACTTTGTCTTAGCTGATTACTCTTTCCAACAAATCAAACATATTCATATATTTTCGCATGTTAAAAATGTTAAAAATTTTTATAGCTTCAGGTACCTTCTTCATGAGCATCAAGTAATTAATGTAGCTTTCAACACTATTAAATGAATAAACTCAATTTATAAAGATATTTTTCAAAAATTTAATTTACTCTTTTGGATCAATTTAATTTTATATTTTAAAAACAGTTATGTATTTTTCTAAGCATATTGCAGGAATATTTTGCCAATTTTATTTAGCTTATGCACTCAGAGTAGATATTTTAGGATCCTTTTATTATTATGTTAAATCTTTTAAGTAAACTTTCAAAAAAATTTAAAGTTTTATCAATTTTTTACAGCATACGACTGAAAAGCAGTAAAATACAAATCATAAAATATGAAATTTGCTTGTAATTTCTTTAAAACTTCAAAAATTTTCAATATTCTGCTAAAAGCTTAATCTATTTATTATTCATAGGTCTACTTTAAAAGATCAACTATTTTCTAATTTAATTCCTAAATAAAAAAGACTTTATCAATGAAAACTGCTTACAAATAAAATTTCTAACCTAGATAATTTTATTTAAAATTTTGCTATTCTTTTATTATCTTCTTAATGACTATTCAACATCATTTTCATCTGTAGAACAAACTAAATTATTTACAATATTATTATTAATGGGATTTATGATATTTAATACTTGAAATCTTAATATCAGGCTAGAAGTCATAAGGATCTTCTTTTTCTTTATTCTTCTTTTGAGTAATTTGAGTATCCATTATGTAAATGTGTGTATATTAGAAAGTTATAAATATTTAAGTTTTAAATTTTTTATCGAATTATTAAATTATCTACTTGTTTTTTTTTCTACTAATTTATATTGCTTGAAAATTGTTAAAGTGGATATAAAAAATAAATAAAATATCCTTTTAATACTCTCTTAAGAATTAATTTTCTCTAAAACTATCTATTTTAGTGAACCTAATTAAGAATTTTTATAGAGTATTAATCAGATATTTATGAGTTTAAACATATGTTAAAGTATTATTTTTAAAAATATTTATTTAGTGAATCGAATTAAGAATTTTTAATGAGTATTAATCATAATATAATGAGTTTAAACATGTTAGAACATTATTCAAAAATATATCTTTTTAATACTCACTTAAGAATAAATTCTCTCTAAAACTATCTATTTTAGTGAACCCAATTAAGAATTTTTATAGAGTATTAATCAGATATTTATGAGTTTAAACATACGTTAAAGTATTAATAAAAAATATTGATACGATATATGTTAAAATTGTTTGAATTAAAATTTTTAAATTAAAATTATTAGCTAAGATTTTAAAAGAAAATTATTATATTTTTTAAATTATAATGAAGTTTCAGCTAATGAGTTAATACATAAATAATACTCATATAGCAATTTATAAAAATGTTATATTAATGGGCTTTTTAATAGGTTGTTTTGAAATATTAATACAATTTCTTGTTACTAAAACTTTAATACGATATATGAAATGATTTAAAATAATTTCTAAGTAAAGTTAAAGTATTTAAACTTTATTTAAAAAAATAAAATAATAAACAAAATTTATTATAAGTATTCAGATAAAAATTAATAGCTTAAGGATCAAGCATTTTAATACAGAGTAACGTATAGAATTTAAAATTAAGAGCATTTTCTCCTATAATAATTGCACTAAAAATTGTAAATAATTGTAAAATGAAAATAAAAGTTTTCAAAAAAACAATTTTTTATTTTAAATTATAAAATCAGATAATAAGAAATTAAGTGAAAGATCATAAACAATATTTAAAATGAAATGTCTTTGGTAAATTTAATATTAGAAATTTTAAAAGTTAAAATCCATTTAATAAAAATCAGTGGCTGAGACTTAACTTTTTTAAAGTATTTTATTTATATTTGTTTATTTATCATTTCCAAACTTTAACTAATTTTTTATAAATTAATTTTATATTTTTTTTATTTTTTGTTAGAGATATTAAAGTTATAATTAAATTTGTTGCTGTGAATATATTTAAATATAAAAACTCAGCTATTTTCTTGATTATCAATCAGGTTGTATAGTTTAGCTGCTTACTCTCCTAAACAGGGAATAGCAGAAATATCGTAGAGAATTTCTTTGATATTTTGATGGTCTTCTAAATTTAAATCTTCCAAAAGATCTTATTCATAAATCTTTTAAAATAACTAAAAGCTAATACTATCCATAAATTGACTTTGAGTTATTTTATTGATTCTTCTCATAAGTTTTTTCCCTATATTTTAATTAAGTTTAGAAAAACAAGGTCCAGTAATGCTCATCATCCTAAGCAAATAAATATCATCTTCTATTATTTGAATAAAATTAATTTTAAATTTAATATATTTTTCATTAAAAAATTTGCTACCTATGTCTAATAGCATTTAATATGCTCTGTTAAGCTATCCTCTTGATTAAAAATCTAAGGATTTATCCCATATTTAAGTAATAGATTATTAATTTTAGTTTTCTTAGTTTCCTTTGTTTGTCTATCTGATTTACTTTTAATTTCCTTAATTTTAATTATAGAAAACTTAGTTTTAAATAGACTCGATTGATTAGTGTTAATCACTGTTCCTTTAGATAATACTAGACTCCATCATATAATTATTATTGTAGACGTTAGCATTATAATATTCATTTTCATTGTCACTGTAAGCTCTTAAATGCTTCTTAGGTGGATTTAAAATTAAATTTTAATAATTTATTTTTTATTCAAGGCCTTCTTAACCTGATTGAATTAGCAAAGACGTGGGTGACTAAGCACTTGAAAAAGGTGCATCAGGAAGAGTATCTCTTTGTGAATCTAATTAATTAATATTAGTTGAATCTTATTAGCTCTTATTGTGTCTTATAGGAGGCAGAGGAGCAAAGCTAGAGATACTGTAATCAGATTATTTAGAGAGTAAATTTCTATTTTATAGCTATTGTTAGTTGAGGCTCTACTTGCTTTATTAGTAATTATGATTTTAATTTGATGAATGAGATTCATTTGTTATAAAAGATGGTCTGTTTAATTGATTTGCTTGCTGCCTATTCACACTAAAGGAAATTTCTGCTAACCTTAATGAATCTCTTTCTACAGCAAATTAAGGGCTATTTTCTGTAGTAATATGAGAATTCTAATGGTTATATTTGATACCTTGTCTTTGATCAAATATTTAATGGTTTTGAGTGTAATTTTATAAGCTATCGTTGTTTTTATTCTACTCATTTTAAATACCATTTTTGAACAATAAATATTAATCTTTATAGGATTTATTAGAAATGGACTAATTTTAATTGGTTTTTTAACTATTTCCAGTTATTGAAATAGGAAAGTCACCATATTTGTTCTAGTCAGATTTTCTTTTTGTTTCTTCAAACTCTCTCGTATTAAACTCTCCATTATTCATTTGTTTTTAAGCAGTTTCAGGAGTGTTATGACTAAAAGCTTTCCTGTCTAAATTTTACTACTAAATTTAATATGGGCTAAGTTTATTTTAAAGTTAAGCAAACTAGTGCTTTTAAATAGACTCATCAATAATATTATCTATTTCTTAGTTATTTAAATAAGGCGAAGGATTTTAATTTATTATCTGCTATTGCTCTTTTTAAGACATTTGCTCTATTTCTCTTTGAGAAATCTATGTTGATGAAAATTTTTTTTCAGATACTTTTTCATACTATTTATTTGCATTTTTCCTTTCTTGAATTTGAATACGAGAGTTTTAATAACTATTAGATGGAGAAGATAATTAATTTATTGAACCAGGGCGTACTAGATTAGTATTTTATTTCAAGAAATTTTGTAATTCTTCTCTTATCACTTATCTAAAAAGGTCTTCATTATTAAATATTAAGTTATTTTGTTTAGTTAAAGACTATCCATCTAATTTAGATCTAATCATGTTTTCAACTTATTCTGCTACTATTTTTCTTACCTAATCCTAAGTAGCTGCTTCCATATCTTTGCTTTCTACAGTAAGCATACTTGTTGTAGATTATCTCTTAGCATCTCTTATACTTGTTCCGCTTCCAATAATATTTACCTACTCAGCCATGTATTTTTATACAGTATTCTTAGACAAAATACTTAATTCTTCAGGAATATCTTAGTCATCATTCATAGACTCTCTCAAATTAGTAAATCTTTTCATCTACTATTTTTACTAAGGTTATTATTGCTATTAATAATCATTCTGATACTCTTCTTAATTTGACTTAAAATTGCTTAATCTATTAACCAAGTTAGAAGGTTAACTGCTATTAGTGATACTCATTAAAGTTTAGTCAGATATATTTTTTCCACTAGGTGCTACATCCTAATAAAAGTTAGACTAATACATCTCACTAACTTAAAGTGATTATGAGTTAATTTTTTATTATTAATCATCAACAAAACCTACTTATTTAACACCACTATTATTCATTATTCTATTTCCTTAAATCTTCAAGTTTGATTTTCCAGTATCCAGTTAAATTTATTGAGGAGAATTATTTGATCTAATAGTTATAAAAATAAAAGATGTTTAAATTTACTGCTAAATATTTTTTTATTATTCTAAATTTACAATAATTTATTCAATCAATACCTTAAAATCTCTCATAATTTATTATTTTTTTAAACTTTCAAAAAAAATTCTAATATTTATTTAACCTTTAAAAATTTAAATTTAAAAAAAATAGATTGCATAGAATAAGTAAATTATGGTGTAAGAATATATTTTATTCTAAAGATATTTTAAAATACTTAGCTCATTACCTTGGTTCATGATGAAAGAACTAGCTAGAATTTACTATTGGTTATACAGTGAATTTGAAATTTTCAGAGCTTATATTTAACCCAGAGCTTTTCGAAGCATTGCCTTTATTTATTAGGGGGCTACTATCTCCGAATTAGTTTTCTTAGTTAGGATATTAAATACTTTAATTATCTTTATTAATAAAATCTTAGTTTTCATTTTATTTAGGAAATACCATGTTTCTTTTTTAATTTTTTAAATAGCCTTCAAGCTGCTAATAATCAAAAGGTTTCTTTTCAGCTTAGTGTTCTTGCTATTCGTTTACATTTAATTAAATATAAGTCTGTGGTGGAATTATACTACCTTTTGAACTCTAATAAATATTACTTTCTTCTTATACAGTTTATAAATTTTATGACTAAGCAGGGATGTTTTACTAAATTTATTGATTCGAATTTTACTAAATCACTCCCTCATTCTATAAATCTTCAACTATATTTTCAGCTTAAAAAGTAACTAATTTTTCATCAATTGGCTTTTATTGAAGATCTTTTTATTCTTTTGTTATTGGTTTAACTTCTTTGTCTATTTATTAAGGAAAATATTTTATTTATTCACCAGCTTGTAACTGTTTTGCAACATCTTATAAATTTATTTAATTTGTTGTTTAGCCTTAAGAAGCCTATTGTGTATTTGTAGAAATACCATTCTGTGATTTTTTTGTATGTGTCTCCTTCATATGTTTATCTGATTGATCATTATTTTTATTAGAGTCGTTATTATTCTCAACGATAACTATTTATTTGTTTTCATCATTATCTTACTTATTTTCAATTAAAGCAGCATTTTATTTATTGGCTAGATTATTTTTAAATCCTGAATTTGTATTTCGCTTTTCTAAAGAATCTTCAAAATTTTCCTATAAAATTTAGTTATTTTTAGCCGCAGACTATGCTTTAGGGTTAATTTCTGTCATTTAAGTGTCAATATTGAACGGTACATCTTTTGTTTCAAATGTATTTTGTGAAAAACTAAGATCATCATCTATATCATTAGGCTCTTCAAGGAGCTTGTTGTCTCCAGTCTCTTGATTTTTTCTCTATGAATTTAATTAAGCCAATTAATTCATCAATTCGCTGCTTTCAACTGAATCGTGCGCTTCTATTCTAGATTGATATGCTTCATGAGTCTTTTTTTCTAAATTATTTGAAATACTTTATTTCTAATTTTGAATATGCTATTCTAATTAATTTTATAATATGTCTTAGTTTTAAGATAAATCTTATTAGTTATGTGCATTATTGAGTACCTAATTGGACTCACTAACATGATTATTGCTCATAGTTAATATTTATTTATGCTATATAAAAAAATAGATATTTTTGTAGTAGGCAATAATAACCACTACTTTACCTTTAAATTTAAATATTTAATATCTATAAAAAAAACTGTAAATTATAAGATATTGTATTAATTAATAATTTTTATTCAAATTCTAAATAACAAAAGATAGATATATATATTACAAAATGAATTAATTTAAATTTTAAAAAATATTTTTTATACTAAAATCGTCATTTTTAAATTAGTTTTAATATTGGGAATAGGCCATTTAAATACTTTATTTTAGAACAATTAAATTAATTCTTATATTATATTGGATAAATGTTTATTAGCAGTTCTTCATAATTTTTAAATAATTGTCTTTGTTGATTAGGCAAATAGTAGTTAGTAAAAAAATAATATTAAAATATTCAAACTTTTAGCATTTCTTTTGTAAATACTTTAGTATTATTTAAATTATTTAGAATATTATTATTAAAATTAATTTAAAGTTAACCATAAATTATCTTTTAAATCCAAATAAATATTTTTTGGTTTTTCTTGCTTATGACAGATATTTAAGAATTAGTTAAAGTTAAGATGTCTTTTTACTACTTTCATAAAACAATTTAAATACAAATTTATTAATAATTTATATTTTAATTTATAGTTTAGTCTATTTATTAAAATAAATAACAGTATAAAAATATTCACACTTTATTTATTCGAAAATATATTAACATCACTTAAATCAAATTATCTTTTATGTTCAAATGATCAATACCTATTTTAAAATAGTTTATGCTAATAAAATTTTAATATATAGAATTGTTATTTATAAGTGAAAATAACTATTTAAAATGTCATTAAAGTTGCTTTACTTGCAAAGATTCATCTCAAATATAATAAAAATAATTTAAAAAAATTAATCTTTTAAATCAATGCAAATGTTTTTTTGTTTTGAGTGTTTATCAAAGATTTAAGAATTAATTACAATTAGGAACAAATCATTAAATTATTTTCATTTTTAGATATTTAAATTAATTCTTATATTATTTCAACAGATAAAGATTTATTAATTATTTGTATCATAATTTATAGATAAGTGTATTAATTAGATAGATTGTAGCATAAAAAGTTTTATAAAATATGTTTTTTGTATTTAGTGTTTATGACAGATATTTCATTTTTTGTAGTTCTTACCAAAATGAATAAATAAGCTTAGATAATATAAACAATTACCCACTTTTTAGTTGTAAGTTAAATAAGAGATTATAATTTATTAAATTGGTTATTTTACTTTAATTTGCAATTTTAAGGAAAAAATACTAAATCAAAAAGTGTTAGTTTAGTTAGTAAATGGAAAAAAAAGATTTTTTTTACATTTTGTATCAAAAGTAATTTAAATTGATTCTTTATTTATTTAGAATTAAACGTATTCCTAAATTTTGTTCCTCTAATAATTTTTAATACTTAATGAAATTAAAATTCTTAATTCATCAAATATTTGATGAAAAATAATTATGATTTAATTCAGTTAATTTAGTTTTGATAATTCTGCCAAAAATTTTTTCTTTTTGATCTTAAAATAGAAAAATATATTGGAATTGACAATTTTTTGATAGAGGATTTGCTCTTGCTACTTCACCAAAAGAAGTAAAACGAAATTCTAGCAAGTGAAACTTTAAAAAATATTTATATAAATAGCAAATATTTTTTCTTAATTTGGTTTATCAAAATTAAAAATTATATATTCTATTTATTTTTCTATTCTTTATTAATAAACAATTCATCTCATTTATTATTTTGAAAGAATTCGTTAACTTTTTTAATTACTATTGAGACAGAGTAGTTAGTTTGGGTAGAGTATTTATTTATATTTGTAAACATAATAAATTATTTGCAGTTAGCATAAATATAAATAATTATAAAAGCGTTTGCTTCAAGTGCATTTAAGTTGCCAATATAATTTGGATTTCAGTAATAAAAAATAATATTTGCTTTTTAATAAGAATTTACTTTATAAATATCTATTTGTCTTAATACAAAAGCACCATAATTAATAAAAATTATGATATTACTTTAGGAAAAAATAATATTTTTATTTAACAATTTTGTAAAGCTAAAATTTTTCTCATTTTTCAATTTTAATCTAGTTTTATTTGTTTGAAAAGCAGTTTTTTTAGAATAAATTTTTGTTGGATTGTAGGAGTTTTATAAAAATAAAATTATAATTAGGAGAAAAAAGACACATACACACATGTTCATTCTTTTGTTTATTTTTTTATTTGTACATATTTCTATCAGATGCATTAATTCTATTAAAAATATATTTATCTAACATTTCTTATTTAAATAAGATCGAATGTGAATGTTTTAAAGGTGGACGATTAGTATACCTTATAAATTCTTACAAGTAAAAATAATTATAATGTCAATATTTTAAAGAAGCTTACTTTGAACACCACCACCAAATCTGTAAAAGTAAGCTTATGCTAACATAAAAGCTGAGGAAGAGCCGAGTTTAATTGAATTAACGAATTCAGAAAACTAACTCATTCTCATCTCATATTTTTATCTGAAAATAAATAAATAATACAGGCTAAAATTTAATAAAAAAATCAGTCAGCCAAAGTATGTGTGTGAGTGTGTATATTTATATTCAAGGCAAATATTTTGTTTAATACGCTATTATAAGAAATATTTAGGAAAATAAATACGCTGCTTACTTTATTTAAATATACGGTAAAAAATGTATCTAATTACCTCATTTATAAAATTCTTTCAGAGATAGAACTTGTTTTTCATCGCTTTTATTAATAGAAAATGAGACTATTCTAGCATTTATTACTACTCTTAAAACTCAATTTTAAATATGTTATAGATTCATTTGAATTTTAATGTAACAAGCTTGAAATTACTTCTAAAAATTATATTGTCAGCCTATTCACTAAAATCAATCAAACTGATCAAATTATTAAAATAAACGCTTTATTAATTTCAGTTCCAATTACTGTCTGCTTTCGAGTATTATTCATTTATATATCTATCTATCAATCAATCATGTATAAAAAAACCCTGATAAAAAAAAACTTTACAAAATGAATATTGATCATCAATTTTTTTCAACATTAGCAAAGTGAAAAAATCAAATTTAAAGTTTGTCATAAATAATCATTTAAGCTGAATTTGAAAAAAATCAAGTGAACTAAATGAAATTTCAAAATAAATATAAAGGTTTAGAAAAAATAAAAAGTATATTTTATCATCATCTTTTATTATTATCAGAAAATAAAATTTTCATTTTATTTGCTCAATGAAAGCAATCAATTAATTTTAACACATTTTGATAGGAATTAAACCATAAATAAAATTCAATTTGCACTGTAATAAATTAAGAAAAAGCTAATTAATTTGATTGATAGAAGAAAGATACGCTCATTCAATGATAAATAGATAGATACCTAACCCTATTATGAAAAGTACTGCTTCAAAATTAGTTTACCCATAATTAATCATTTAATTAAATAAATTGTACTTTTAATTAATATCAAGATTTTGCATGAAGAATCTGAATAAATCCACAATAAACATCAAAAGAAAAAACTAAAAACAATTTCATTCAAAAAACAAATAATAAATACAATAAATCTAAAAAATACAGACAGACAGATATTTTACAAGTAATAAGAAATGTTTTTAAATCCTGTTAAAGACTCTGAATTTGAAGATGAATTCAAGGGCTTCGTTCCCTCTGAAGGTGAAGTTCGTTTTGTTGCCAACAAGAACAAGGAATGCGGCTATTACTTATAGGGTGTTGAATAGTGCAGACGTAAGATGGTTCAACTTGCTGGTGACTCCTCTTCTGAATTCCACTCATTAGGTTTCCTTCCTTGCAAAAGATTAGTTGATGCTCACTACAGATGTATGACCGATGATAAGTTCGGTAGCACCATCGAAGAAGTCCCTGAAATTGGCCTTAATAGCGCTTAAAAGTTCTTTGACTGCACTTTCTAATAACTTAAGCCTATGCAAACCTGCAGAAGATTCTTTGACCAAGTTGTCAGAGATGTCTATCGTGCTAATGGAAGCTAACTTATTTGAGTTTTCTGATTGAAAATATTTACTATCTATCAATCTTACTTCACATATAAAAAACTATTTCAAGAATATTCGCAAGAGTGCTCCCCATATTTGATATCCTAACTACTTTAAAACTATCTAATGCTTAATTTATACCTAGATTTGCTTATTTTCATCTGCTAGTAACATTCATCTGATTGATATTCCAAAAAATTATACATCTTCGAAAATTAGACAAACATAAGAACAGTAGTGCAGAGAGAGTAGAGAAATGAGTGAATGATCACAAAACTACTGCTTGCATACAAAAAGACAGACTGATTGACTTGACACAAGAATAAACTGCTAGCTGCAATAACTAATTTACGAAACTAGAATCAAAGATATCCATCCTCACAGACTATTTATAATATCTATCTATTTATTGATTGATTTTCACACTTTTACTAGGCTACTCAATCAATATTTTTCCTATGTATGTATATTTCTATCTATCTATCTTCTGAAAAAATTAGGAAAAAAGAAGGATAAATAAAACAAAAAGGAATCTTAAGATCAGAATTGAATGAGATGAGTGATGAGAAGAAAGGAATTAGGAAATACTTAATAAAATGAATGTAAATATTTATTAATACAAAAAGTAAATAAATAGCTTTACGTACGTACTTAGTATTTGTAGTTTGAAAGTAGATTGGACTAAGAAAACCTAAACAAAATATAAAAAATATCTATCTATCTATTAACTATCTTAATCTACTTACTATCCAACTCCTCAAAAAAAATAACTCAATTAAATAAATAAGCAAACAAGAAAGAAATCAAGCAAAAAAGCAAATACAGATAAAACAACACATAAGAACTCTCTCCAATTAATACAAATTAAACTTTTAACTCTCTAATTTTAAGCTTTAGAGGGAGCACTTTTAGAATCGATTTTTTTGAAATGTTTATGATTGCTAAAGTTAATAAGGCGTGTTTGTTAATTAACAAAGCCGTATTTCTTTCTAGCAAAGCAAAACAACAATCAATAAATCGCTTCGTTGCGAATAAAATCACTTCTTACACATTTAAACATATGGTTCTTATTCGTGAGTAAATACAGTTATAAAACTACCTACCTACTCACTTATAAAATCGTAGTAAAAGTTGAAAAAAATAACTTTATATTACTAAATTATATAAAAAAACAAAAAAGAAATAGTATTTCATTATAGTTAAATTATTTAATTCTTATTATTTTTATATTTTACTTACTTTTTAATTAAAATATTCCAGAAATAACCATTTTCATTTATTATTGATTGATTGACTGACTTTCATTTTACTTAATTATATTTATTATATCAATGTCATTTTTTAATTGACTTTTTGGAGAGAGAGAACTTCTTTTATTCTGTGTGTGTTAGAAAACAAAAAACTTAGTTAATTTGTTTTCTTAGTTTTTCTTTTGCTTGTTTATTACCTTGTTTGTTTGTTTATTTATTAAAATTGATTGTTCTCTTTTATTTTTTTACGAGGATTATTTAGATTTTCATATGAATTATTCCTTTCTCTTTAAGATTTAACAAATAAAAAATAATTTGCCACTTGAACTTTATAATTCAAAAACATTAAATAAAATAAAGAAAAAAAAATTAAATGATGTTTAATGATTCCGTTCATACACATTATTGATTGCCTGGGCTCGAACTTTTTTTTACTTTTATTTGATTTTAATTTAATTTTCCTCTAAATTATTTGAAAAAAGCTGTGTGCAATTAATTTGCTTTAATAATTTTGAAGCAATAAAATTTGTAAAGAGTTAAATTTTAGGAAAGCATTTTCAATTCATCTCCTTGCTATGTCGAAACGCTTGTTAAAAATTAGATAAAATAAGTTAAAATTCAAGCAGCAGAGTAGCGACAATAAATTCTTTCACAACAATAACTATTTTACTTAAAGTAAGCTATCAACTAAATACTAAAACAAGTGTTAAAAGTCTTCAAACAAACAAGCTAGAAATTGTGTATTAATATTTTTGATAATAGGTATTTTGAAAAGCCAAAGATATTTTCTTTTGAAAATAATCTTCTAAATTTATATTGATATACTTACAAAACCATTTGAGCTTCAAGCAATAAAACAATTAATGTATGATGTTTAAATTAATAACCACTTGTTTAAAAGGGCTCTTGCAATTAACATTTTAAATAAAAAAAGTCTTAAATACCACTAATTTTCTTGTTTAAATATTATTTACTTTTACATCCGAATATTAAAGACAAAAATAAATTTGGATGTATATTTTTCGACTTCTTAATCTTATAATAAATTAATTTAAATTATATGAGTGATTTTTCTGGTATAAACTTCGATTAAAGATTGCCTCATTAACTGTGATTTATACTTTAAATCTATTTTTAGGATGAAAAAATGAAAAAATTGTAATACTTTTTCTAGTGATAAAAAGTTTTTGTTAATTCCCACTAATGTGTTTTGTAAAAATTAAATCTGATTCTTATAATATGCGATCAAATGTTATTTTAATTTGTAAATTTTCGTCTTTAAAAAAAGACTCCACTGATGCTAAATTCTAAAAAACAGTTTCTAAAATTAAGGTGAACGATCTCTGTTTGATCCAAATCAGAACAATGAAACTCTAACTAAATGAATAAAAGTACTATTACTACACAAAGTACTAAGAAATAACACTTACACAAAATATTATAAATTTTATATTCATTAATTATAACTATTCTTTTAACTCACTAAAATTAATCATGATTTTTAAATTTAAATTTTATTCTTATTTTATTGTGTTTGTTTCTCATCTTCAGCTAAACCCTCTTCATCATCATCTTCTTCAATAGCTTTAGGGAAAATTTTACCAATTAAAATTGATAAAAACATCAGTAAACCAAAGTTTTTGTTGAATACGAAAAAGTTCCAACATGTTTTTGGATCATCCATATTAAAATCTTGAATAAGTCTAAACAAATATAAGTGCGAAGCAAAGCAACATGGGAAGAAAGGTAAGCCGAGTCCTCCTTATATTCCTGCATACAAGAATAAAGAAAGTTAAGTTCCCCACAACCCATACATAACATTTTTTGTATTTTCGCCCCAAGCAAGAGCTGTGCTTTTAACTCCAACTTTTATGTCATCCATCTTATCTTAATGGGCATAAATAGTATCATAGATTAAAGTCCAAAGTACACCACCTAAATAAACATTTTAAAAATTATTTTTATTGATAAATGTTTGTTTCTGCTTTAGTAAATTGCAATAAAAAAATATTTTAATAAGAAATTAAACAAAAGTAAAAACTTTTGCTCTTGAAAATATAAAAATATTTTTTTTAATTTATTAAGAAAATTTAGTTATTTTGGAATAAATAATTATTAAATAAAGATACTTATTTAAATTGGTTAATTTTTATGATAATTTTAAATTAAAATCTAATTAATAATTTTTAATGGTTTTATAATTCAAGATTTTTACTTCAATACTTCATTAAAATAAATTTAAATAGCAATATTTATTTTATTTACTTAAATTATTCTTTAAAAACCTTGATTTTAATTTGAATTAATTTCTTTAAAAACATTGATTTGAATTGGAAATTATCTAAAAATAAAATAGTTATTTTTATTCAAAAATATTTATTGTTTAAATTTTTGTTTTTTTTACTTTTCAAATAAAAATTGAAATAATTTTATTTTATTAAATAATCTTAAATTTATTTCTTAAATAAATTAATTAAATTTTAAAAATTTTCATTTTTATAGAAGCTAATTTTTATTTTTACCAATATAAGCAGGAATTGCAACATTATAGTTTATCATATCTGCAGCTGCAGCATATCCTACCATTACACCCCAGTTAAAACAGCTACCTATTTTAATTTTTGTTTATATATTACATAAAAAATAAAGCAATCGATATAAATTTAAGACTATGCTTAAAATAATAATAATATAAATTTAAGATTTTTAAATACCTAAAACAACCTAAGGATAGTAAGTAAATCTCTTAAATAAGGGATAAAGAGCTGCAATAGGCACTATTCCAAAACTTAAAGCTATTGAAAACCAATTTAATTATGTCAAAGTTAGTAAACCTCCACATAAATGAAGGAATAAGAATATAGAAGCTTATTTCATGGTTAATTCTCCAGATGCAAGTGGTCTCACTTTTGTTCTTTCTACCTATTATGGTTATATTTAATATTGGATTTATTAAATTAAATATAATTAATTCTACATATCAAATTTTAAGATATTTCTTATTGATTTGATTGCTTTTTAATTATTGAAAAAACATAAAACCTCAAACAAGGCTTTATTTTTTGTATAAATAATTTTAATTACCTTATTATCGAAATCACGATCCCACATATCATTGACTATGCAACCTGCTGCCCTCATTACAGCTGATCCAAAATAAAAGGTACCAAATAAATGAGCAACTATTTCAAAAACATTTTTAAATTAGCGATATATCTTAAATGTAGAAATGTATAAATACGAGCTAGAGGATTCAAAATAGATTGTCCTAAAGCAGCTCCCCAAACACATGGCCAAAAAAGGAGCTTGTATCCGATTGGCTTCTCATATCTTCCTAGTCTAATATAGGGATGATATTTTTCAGGTAGGTTTTTTTCAAGCCAATGGAGCTAAGGAGTAGTTTAAATAGTCTGACTTTCTTATTAAATTTAATCTTGGTTTTAAGATTAATTGGTTGAAAAGTATTTCTTAACGTTGTAAGTTTGCAATGCACTCTTATTAAAACTTTATAAATACTATAAATTAGTAGATTTTTTCCATAAAAAGGATTATTGCTTAATCAAATTTTATAGGATCATTTGATAATTCTGCTATAATTCAAAAAAATATATTTTTGTTAAGATTATTTAAAGAATATTTTTGTGAATTTTATTAAGTAAAATATCAATAAATCAATAAATTTGTAAATCATAAAGAAATTTCGATTGAGATATCTACAACACTTTAACATTTTTATTAATTACAAAAAAAAATAAAGATTTTAAAAATGAATTTACAAAATAATTACTTTTTTTTCCTCTTAAATTGTTTGTTTCATCATTAAATAAAATATTTAATTTTGCAAATTTATAAAATGATTTTTGAATTTGAGAAAGTATAATAAAATATTAAGAATTTACTTCATTTTTTGATTATTTCTAAATTAATTATTGATAATATTAGAAAAAAGTACATTACTATATTACTACAAAAGATGATAAATATTACATAAAAAAGTAAATAAAAAACATTTATTTAATTATGTTTATGAAAAATATTTATCATTTTATTTATTTATTTTTGGTTTAAATATTTTAGTTATAAACATATTAATTTTGTATTCCATACTTTATAGATTGAGCATAGAGTTACTGTACTTTCCTTTAAATTTGGCTTCAAATAATAAAAAATGATACTCAACTTTTCGAAAATGTTAAATAAATGAAAAAAAAAGAATTTTGTTTGAGATTGTTGTAAAAGTAAATAAATTTTCATGAAACACTAATTCATATTTTATTATTTTGAAAAGTATAATTTCTCTAAAATTAGCTACAAAATGATTCATATTTGAAGGATTTAGGGTTGATATTTTATGACATTTATACCAATCAATTTTTAGTTAACTTAGAAAGCAAACTTGTAGCTGTTTCTTTGAAACCAAGTTCTTTAAATTTATTTGATACCTTTTTATGAAATATGAAATTTTAATATTTAAATAAATCAATAAAGTTATTTTACTTCTCCTACTAAATTTTTTGCTGTTTGTTACAATTAGGCGTTTATTACAGATTGTGTTTATTATGGCTGCTGGATTTATGGGTCTTTTTATTAAATTTTTTGTTTATTTGTATCACTATTTGTAGATAAGCTATTTTAAGATCCTAGATTTGAATTAGAATTTGCAGAACTAGAAACTGTAGTTTTCTATGTTGAAATTAATTATGACTTTTATCCACGATTTTCTGATTAAATAAAGACAAGTTGCTCTTAAAATAATAAGAAATTTTATTGTTTTTAGTTTATAGGTATTAATTTTTCTTTGAATTCCTTTCTGATTTTAGATATTTATGCTATTGTTTCTTTTTCTTATTCTTTTTCAAAGTACTCTCTTGGTTATAGAGAGAATTTGCTTCCTAAAATATAGGTGATGTTAATGAATTTCATATTATCATATTAGCTTATTCTACTGGGATTAGTTAAATTTTTTATAATAGTTCCATTTTCTTCATTTTCTAAAGCTTAGAAAATACTAAGAACGATTTGCTTACAAATTTCTAGTTATTTTACATCACCATTTTCTATAAAGTTATGCAAGAACTCATCTAATTCATACAAGTACATCATGAAATATTCTTGGTAAGACAGCATATAATGCTCTTCAGATAGCTTTTTTATTATTTCATCAGAAATAAATTAAATTCTATCTTGAATGTAAATCTGAATTTCATTGAATTTCTCAACATCCCACTCAATGTATGCTCCTTCTCTGATTCTGTTTTTAAAAATCATCAAAATTTTTAGAATAAAGTTAATTTTTTATTTAATAAGCAAATTAATTTACTTTGATGATAAAAGCTGCTCTACAAGATAGTTATGGAAAAATAAAAATATAATAAAGACTTTCATCAAATCAAAAGAAGGGTTGCTTTCTTACTCTTCCCACATTTGTACTAAGCTAGTTTCATAGTTTTCTACTAAAAGATTAACATTTTCATATAAATAATTCCTCATAATTTCTAGGTTGTAAGCAGAGTCATGCTTCTCCTCAAATCCAAATATTATTTATAATTTATTAGAAAATCTTTAAATTTTCAACTTAGCTTGCTCATATTCGTTCTGGAGATGTTCCTAGTACTTAATATCTCCATATTTAGTATATTCTATGTTTTAACCAGTTTTTTCCAAAATTTGCTTTTTAAAATTGACTATCATGTCTTCTATTTTTATACCTAAAATGCTTTTCTTTATTTCTTCGCAATAAAAATCTTCCCAGACAGTGTAAAGAATGGTTTTTAAGTCTTTATGTTATTGCTACTGCTAGTTAGTATTTTCATTGCTTTAATAAATTTAGTCTAAAACATTTTTAATATGCTCAATCATCTTGATATTCTTTTCTTCAAACATCATACGCTAGAAGAATGTGCTATTTAATATTTTATTCAAATTTAAAATTTATTATTTAAGATAAATGAACTAATTTACTGATTAAAAAATTTGTTATCTTCATCATCAGCATGTATAAGCATTGCCCTAATTATTGTGCTGAGTTAATTGAATTAAAGATTATAAATATTTTAGATAATGCTCAAGACTTCGCTTTAATATTTCAAATTAAATGTATCATCTGAAGGTAATATTGACTGTTGATAATCTTTAATATCTTAAACACTTTTGAAGGTTGTAAAGTAAGTTAAGTAACTAGATTCGCTAACTCCTGCTTACAGCTCCTCAAAGAGTGTGATAAAGCCAGAATAAAATGGTTGATCATTGAAATATTTAACTAGAGCATAAAAATCACTAAAATAATTCATAAATTTAGCTATATTTGCACATTTCTCAAGATTTTTAAGTTTGATTTCTTGAATAATATTAAAACTTTCTTTCAAGCAGAGCTTAATGAGTTATTCTTAGCTGATTTTTACATTTTGATTGTTATTTTATGAAGAGATGTATTGTGGCTGATAATTAAATTCATGCAGGGAAGGTATTGAGGATAGGAATATATTTACATCTTTTTATGATTTTAATGCTTACAGGAGCAAACACATTGCAATTACCTGATCAATATAAATCCATATCCTTGTTTCTTGTTTCATTTATTCGATTTCTTCGTTTTATTCTATTTATGATACTTCCTCGTTCTACTATAAAATATATCTTACTCCTTATTCAAATATTTCTGAGCATATTTCATTAATAAGCATTTCCTTATCTCCAAAATATCCTTTAATTTAATAGAATTAACTTTTATATTTAGCAATATGATTTTATTTTCTTTTTAAAATATTTATTTAAAGATTTGAAATTCGTTATTTAATTACGTGTTTAATTTCTCAATTAGTATAATATTTAATATTATATGCTTATCTAAATGTAAGTTTATTTTAAGAATAATCATTTTTTTATTATATATAATTTTAATAAGAGTAAATTACTTAAATATATGTCTTTTGAATTAGGTAGTTGCTAGCTTAGACTCTATTTTATTTCTTTGAGTAAACTCTTTAGAGAAAGGGATTATCTTGCAGCTATTGAAAATAATTTATATTTCTGATAAAGTTTACTAGTTTTGCTTATTAAAATATCAATAGAGTCACTAATATTTTTTAGATTTTATTATGGAAGGTCTTTATCTTGCTTTATAACAGTATCAGAATGAGAGATTGAGCCATCTTTAGCTAAGGTAGCAGCGCTCATATTTAAATCAAATATTTTTTGCAATGACTTTGCTGGTTTTTCAGAAAGTTTAGATATATTCTTAGAGTATTCATTAATATTAATCAAAAGATCGCTACAATTTAATAACTCTACATAATTATGACTAAATATGCTCTTAAGGGTGTTGTTCTTTTTAACTATTTCTTTCCTATTATATGTATTAACATTATGAAGATAAATAAAACTTGTTTTAATTATATGTCTAATTAATTTATAAAGTTAACAAAAATTGATTGATTACTAAATATCTTTGAGAATGCTAGCTATCTTTAAGTGATTTGTTTACTCAAAAAGCTATTAAGATATAACTATAGGTTCACCATGAAATAACTAATCTAAATCTTCCTATTCTGGCTAACTCATTTAATTGACCTTTATAAATTATTAATATTTTTTTAACCTATTAAAAACTTAATAGCAATTTGTAATTAAGATATAATTAATATCTTTTGTTTGATTTTTGATGTTTTTATTCCTTATAAATACCTATTAAAATTCTTTAAAGGCATCAAAAAAGAAAAAAATTTTAAATCGTTTTTAACTAATTAGCTTGAAAATGAAAATTCTATTTTAATTTAATTCAAAATAAAAGATTAAAATGAGTAAAATTTTATTTTATTGAAATATTTTATTCAAGCAAAATATAAATATTTAATATCTCTTTAAAATGTTAGATTTATTTGATTAATTAAAATTAAAAAAAATAAATTAATTTAGAGCTTAATTGACTTGTAAAATGATAAAAATAAATTTAAATAATCTTAAACACATATATAATATTGTCAAAATTAACCATAAAAAATAAGTGAAGTGTTAAAAGAGTCAATAAATGCATCATTTTTTATTTTTAAAGTAATCTATTTATTTATAAAATCTATCTAATAAGTTCTTAGGTATTCTATTTTGTTCTTAAATGCTAATCATAGAGAAAGCTAATACTATTCATAATAAATATTTTAGAAGAAGCCATTCTGATAATTAAAAAAGCTAACTAACTTTTCATCATGTAGCTAGCAGTTTTTGCATCAAAAAAGATAGAATTTTTAATTTGTTAGAATGAATAATTTACCCATTTAATCATTTTAAAATATTTAAAATTTGAAAAAAATAATAAACTAAAAAACATAAAGAAATACTAAATAAAGATCATTTTTAGTTGAAAATTTTGAAATTATTTATTTATAAGTAAATATTACATTGTAAAAAATAAGTAGTTTAAACTAGCAAAAATCAAATTTTTATTTGAAAGTTAAGGGAAAGATTAATATTTTATAAACAAAATAATTAGTGGTGGCATTAGTTTATTAAATAATATATTAACAAATAGGATTCTTAACATATATCAAAACAAATAACTTACTTTAAGATATAGTTAGTTAGTTTTAAAAGTATAAGACAAAAGCATTAGAAGAGATAGTTTTTTTGCATTTATCTTCTCTACTAGTTCATAAATATTATAGCGGCTTAGAGATTTCTACAGTAGAATTAACAATTAGCTGTCTAATTCAACAAAGCAAATACCACGTTTTAAATTATCTCTAGAAAGTTGAAAATTGAGCCTAATAATATTAAATAGGAGAACAATTATCAAAAATTTAGTTAGCACTTTTATTTATAATCAATATTGCGCTTTCCAAACGATCAAGTCTTAAATTATTTATTATTGATTGATCTATTAAAATGGAATACGAGTTATTAGAAAAGCTAGGAAGTATTACCGAATATACAGAAGAACTTATTTAAATTTTAAAGGAGATTTCTAAAGATATTCATAAAGAATTTTGGGATAATTTTACGAATAGGCTATCATTATATTTGGTTTCTTTAACATGTTAGACTAAATACTCATAATTTATTAAGTAGAATGCAGTTGTTCCTATGATTAAGATCAATAAAAATGTATCAAAACGCCTGCATGAATACATTCTAGATTTAATTACTGATCTCCTTCTCAAAATAATGAGGTAAATTAATTAATTACTATCTTGCAAACATATTTTTTAAAAAGTTTAAAATAATCATTTTTAAAAACTGAAATTAACAACCTGAAAATGATATCTGAGACTAAAATAAATATAAAACGAAATTTTAAAATATAAAAAATTCTATGCTATTTGATTAATGTTAAATACTAGGCTTATTTTTAAATTTGGAAGAATAAGAAAATATAAAAAAAAATTTATAATTAGTATTTTGAATTCAATTATTTGATCAAAATTTTTATATATCTTTAATAATTTATCAATAAAATAGCTGTAGGCCATAAAGCTGTGAGAAAATATGTGAGTTATTTTTAGATCATTTTGATGCACATAACTCCTGTCTCGGAGGATTATCTATTTTCTACAAGCTCATTTTCTTTTCTGAAGAGCTGATTCCTTTTATGCGGAATTAAACTGAATTTTATTGCTAAATTATAGAACTTTATGAAAAAAATATCACTCGAATACTTAAAGATGCTGAACCTGATGACAGGATATTTTCTTTAAATAAACTTTACTCTCAATAGTAAAATTCAGTACAAGCTGAACCTGTAGATTTTCATTCTTAACTTTCAAAATATATAGCAAACAATTACCCATATTTGTATAATCAAGCAGGATCTTTTACCCCTAATAGTGCTCATCCAAGTAATTTTAATAACAACTCTGAAAGGGGAAATCATAGTTAGCATTATTCAACTTGTATTTATCAATAAGTAATGTAACAACAATAATTTCAATTGAAAAATAATCAATTGTCTTCTGTGTCTCCTACACGTAATGACAAATTAGTAGAATTTGAATAAACGAACCCATTTTTATAAGGTACTAGAATTTCGCAAGGAGATCTAAGCAATTTAAATTATACTAAAACAAATATGAATACAACTCAAGCAAGTGATCCATTTATATAAAATACACTAAATTTAGGATAAACATAGCAGAATTTAACCACTTTATAATAATCATATAATAGCTAGTTTACTCAAAATCTTGCTTAATTGTAGGATTAAAATAATGTGAATAGTGGAGGTAGCCCTAATATTTTCAATACTAGAAATCCAAGCAAGAGACATAGTAAAAATAATAATTCTAATGAGCTTACTTTGACTGAATAAAACGAAAACTCATCAGAAATAAATAAGAATTTAAATAATTAATTGCAAGCAAATAGTTCAATTCCAATAAATTCAAATAACCCAAATTTAAGTAATTAAAATAGCTCAGAGCAAAGTTCATTTATGTTTAATAGTAAAAATTCAAAAGCTCCTAAGATTCCCCCATTAAATTTACCATAAACAAATAGTGAAAACATAGGAACATTGACTCGATCAACACGTAGGGCTGATCCTTTCAAGAGTTTTTCAACAAATTCAAATAGATTTTCTAATTCGATTGATAGTGGATTTAAAGATCAATAAAACAATTTTGCATAAAGACAAGCAGTTAGCTTTCCTAAAAGTATCAATGAAAATAACTACTCCATGATTGATGGAGATAATAGCTACTTTTTTGATGATAAAGACGAAAAAGCAATCAAGAGTATGTCAGCGATGCAAAAGATGAGTGAAATAGCTTAAAATCTTGGAGAATATAATCTAACTATTGATTTGGGCTGCTTATTAGCTCAAAGAAGAAAATTTTAATTGGATTAAGTGGCTAAAATCGCAGTATTTTAAGGTAATTCTTAACTAAATTTAGCAATATTTTATCTTATAAAAAAATACTAAAAAAGATGTTGATAGTCTAATAGATTTAAAAATCGATGAAAGCTTTATCAAGCAAAAAATAAAAAAAAGAAAAAGAGATAAAGGCAGCTCAAAGAAAGCTGAGTTTAAATAGCAGCAGTAACAATAGATAGAACAAGAGCAGATAACTCTACTAGACTCAATAGATCTTAAAGAGTTAAATGTAGTTGCTGGATAAGATAACTTGAGTAGCAACACTCACAGAGAATCAGCTCCTTCAATATCTTAATTGCCAAATGTATATTTTCCTTATGAATCAACAACTCATATTAGAATTTTCATTCATTTTATATTTAAACTTAATTTTTGTTAAAATATTAAGATAAAAATTAATAAAAATATAAAGCAACAATAATAGTAAATGATGCTTATGATGATGAACGCGAATAGAAAAAAGAAAAGCAAAACTGAATTAAACAATATAAGAAAAATGCTAAAGATTATTTCAAATATAATTTTTATGGTATTAAAAGATTTATCTGATTAAGAAAAATAATTTTTGCCATCTCCAGTTAATTGTTTGTATTCTTACTTAAGCAGTGAAGTTAACTCCTTCAATAGAAAAAAAGATTTAATTAAATTTATGTGTTCAAGAAAAGGCTGGGATGAGTATACAGAAATTGAATACGAATCATAAAAACTAAACTTAATTTGTGATGGATTTGAAACATTTGCTCATGGAGATAGCAAGCATTATGAAAGAATCATGCAGGATTTATATAAAAAAAAGTTTTAGCCTTAAACAAAACATAATATCAATCAATAAGTTTAAATAGATTTTTAAAATAAAATGTATTCTAATTTTTCTAATCAACCACATAATGTATTTGAGGATTAAAACTTAAATTAAAATAATTAAAACGCAAACGATGCAATCCATGAAAATTGGAATGAAAATTTCTCTTTGTCAGATATAGAAGTTACTTTAGAATAAATAACCCTTCCCGAAAATTTGGTTTATTTTAAAATACTAGATTTTTATTCTATACATAGCGAGAAAATTCATTAGATTTTTTCTCTTAAAAAGGGAATATTTACCTAAAATATGTAGTCGACTGACTGTGCTTCTCTAAAAGAAAATAAATAGAACATTCAAAACTAGCTTACAGATGCTAGGCAATTTTAGATGAATTTAAATGCTTAAAAAGAATAAAATTAAATGCTCTCTGAAATTAAAATATTATCTGTTAGCCCTTCATCAGAAATAAATTAAAACTCCTATGTTATTACAAACGGAGTATAGATTCCAATTTCTTTGAATTCTGCAAATGAAATTCGTTCAAAAACAAGTAAAATTAATAAAAAATAACATTTTTATTGAAAAATGATATAAAAAATCAATTTTAAAAATATGTTTTTTGTATTAAAAAGAAATTTTATTATTAATTAAAACATCTAATACGAAATTATTTTTATGATTGGCTTCTTATCTAATACGAAATTATTTTTATGATTGGCTTCTTAAGAAAATTAATAAATTAATTGTTAGGTGATAAATTATTTAATATTTTTAAATTAAATATAAAGATGAGTTTTTACATAAATTTGAGAAGAAATTTAGGTGGTATATAAATAATATGGATATGAATTCAACTTTGTATTTTGAAATTGAGAAGGAATAACTTGAAATTTTAGACGGGTTTTTAGCTAATTGCTCATCAAGGATTATTTGCTTTGAAGTACTTGAGTCATTGATAGATTGCTTATTAATGATAAAGAGGTAATTTATTGAGCTTTCTATTACACCTACATAGGCTAGTTCAAGAACTGGAACGAATTCTGTGAGGATTACAGCCTTGATATAAAATAATACATCTTTGGTTAGACCAACTTTTGTAATATTTTACATATTATAATTTGTTTAATTGATATTTTCAAAAAAATTAGAGTCTAAGTAATTCAGCTAGTAAAGCTAAGTAGAACCAAAAATTGCTCAATAATACTTTGAATTCTAACAATAGTAAATAAATAAATAAATTTTACAAAATCAATTTATTAACTTACCTCATTTTTTTAAAGGAATAAATGGAAACAGAATTATCTTAGATTCACCGACTAAAGATGATTTTATTTCTTCACAGCTAAACAATTAATAAGCTTAATAAAATTCAATGCAAAACTCTCAACATAAATTTTAGGCTTCAAACAACACAAATGGAACATTTATTCCTTTAAACAGTAATTTAGGTTACAATTAATAAATTCCTTTTGTCATGAAGCATAAGGAAATTTTTGGAAATTATATAAGCATTATTTCTAGAATTATGATAAAGGCTCCAAGAAATGAAATGTACAAATTGCTTAATTAAATTTACTTCAAAAACGAGAATTGGAAAGAACTTATTAAGATGTACTCAGTAGGCATTTTTAACGAAATAATTGCCTTTTGTTCAGAAATAGCTCCAAATAATAAAAATGATGGCAATAAGCAGAGTGAAAAAGAAAATAGTAGCAATACAACAAACCCATAACCACAAAAAAGCAAAAATGAATCAGCAACAAACAATTAAAAGACTTCATAAAATTAGAACCATTATCATTTACAGTAGGAGCATATCAACCTATTTATATGTGCCTAAAAACTCCTTCTTTATTTTAAATCATCTTTAATAATGTGTCAGAATATGATATTTAGAGAAAGGCTTAATGAAAAGAAAACAGAAAAATCTAAGGAATATAAATAATTTATTAGATAATTATTGTAAGAAATGCTATTTTTAATACGTCCTACAAATGGTATTTTCTATAAATATTTAACATCTAACTCTGAAATCAACAGTGTCATCATATAAAACAATGCTAAGACCAAGTTACCTATGTCTACAGTGTTAAGGATTAATCTCTATAAGTAAATTTTAGAATTTTTGGGTCTTGCTTTTGGCTTTTGCAGCAATTATTCTTGTCTTCTTAATGAAGATATAAGTTCGTTCTATTTAAAGTTTAGTTTTACTAATTTTGTCAAATTGTACTCTCACTCTAATTTGAATGAGCTTAATGAGATTTCAAATAAAATAAGATAAATTCAATAAAAGTCTAGCTCAAAGCAAGAAATTTAAGATAACATTAATCAAATTTTGAATAAAACTTCTAAAGAATCTCCTTATTATCATAACAATGAAATTAAAGGGACTGGAGGTAATTAAAACTCAAATATTATGCCTGAAGAACATTAACACTCTTAGCTCTAAAATTTATAGAAATACTACCATTATTTTAAGATAGATCTTTTAAAACTGTATATTAAAGTTCTTTTTACCCTTTCAACAACAAGAACAGAAGAAATTACTAGAAAATTCTTTTAATACAGGATAGTTGAATTTTTTACAAGAGAGATAGACTTAGAATTTGAAATAACTTAAATTAGAGATAGATTTATGAAAGTACGTAACGAAGCTAAAAAATAAATGCAACAGTAATAGTAATAATAGCAGCAACAGAACTCTTAAAATTATAGCTAGAGGTCGCCTGCTAGATCAAACTAATCATTTAATAACCAATATAATAACAATAACAACAACAACAACCAAGGATCTAACTCATCTCATAATCCTAATTAAAAGACAATTTAAATCAACAGTAAAATTTAAATAAAAGCACTCAATCTAGAGTCAAATAATAGCAATGATCAATCTTAAAAATAGACATCGAGCGAAATCCAATCTATAACTAAATCTCTTAACTAGCTTGACTATGCCTAAAATAGCTCAGAAAAGTATAAAAATTATCAATTTTTTTTAAACAAAATTTATTTAAACTAAAAATAGATTTTTCTGAGTTAAACCAATAAAATTTTATAATTTGAATGATTCAAGAAATAATAAAAAATAAATTTGAATCATAACTTAAAAATTAATTAAATATTTAATTTATTGAAACAAAAATTCTTTAATAAGATTTAATATTTAATTTTAAATTAAAATAGGTAGAAATTATTTAATTAAAAGAGATAAAACGTCAATAAATTTAGCATAGGGTAAAATATAGATTTAGGAAGTAGAAAAACTCCTGGCTCATCTGACTTGCCTTCAGATGGTTAAAAAAGAATTTCCATGAATAATTAATTTTAAAACACTTCAAACTAGTAAAATGCTGCTAATTAAGTAATAAGTAATATTCCTTCTTAGCAAGATTTCTAGCTACAATAAGAAGATAATAATTCATAAAATTAATATGCATTTGTTAATAAATTTAATCAAAATGAAAATAAAATGAATGAATAAAATTTTGATCAAAATTTGGATAATTTATCATCTTCTTCATCAGATGGCATTCTTTTTATTCCCACTACAAAACCATAAATGAAAATCAACATACCTTTAATTTAAATTCCTGGATAATAAAATAACAACAATAATATAAGTTAAAATATTGTTGATAATCAAAATATAGCAAATAGATAAATTACTTCATAGGAGTAATCACCACAACCTCAATTTGCCAACAACAATGGAATTACCTAAAATAAACCAAATCTAAAATTTTCTTTAGCAGGAATACCATTGAAAGGTGAATAGGGGAAACCTAACTCTGAATCGAACTATAATAACGTACCTGATAATTAAAATAAGAATGATTCTTATAACATCTACAATTAGACAGAGAATTTACAAGAGAAAAAAAAAGGTAATAAGAGCAAAAGATCCGATGATGCAAATGAAGATGCAAATTAAAGCTATGACCAATATATGAATAGTAGCAGTAGCAGTGAAGGTAATTATTAAATTCCTTTAATCACAAATACTGCACCTAAGATACCTCTGCCTGCTATTAATTTAAATAAACTCATCAGTGGCTCTAATTTGCCCAACTCAGGAGATAATACAAACAAAGCTTTTAACCAAACATTTAAAAATATGAAGAAAGAAAGCAATGATTATTCTATTCCTCCCTTGTCAAGTACTTAGAAATCCAACAAGCCTTCATTGAGCTTAAATTTAGGAAAACTTTCAAAAGGAGGGTAAGAAAGCAGCTAAAAAAGCGGTGGAGATCGCTTTAACAATCCAATGACATAGGATTGCCATAATTCAAATATAAACTCTAAAAACTCAAACACTAATAACAATAGTAATAATACTGGTTATGAAAATTTAGAAGTTGTCTTGAACGAAAACATATTTTATTATCAAGAACGTAAACTGCGTAAAATTTATGCAGATGATGAACTGCATGCTTACGTTTTGAGTACAATATTATCTCTTTTACTAACACCTACAAGAGGTACGTTAGACGAATTGTATTGCTCATCATAGCCTATGTTAGATGATAAGTAAAATGTACTTTTTTTACTTCACTTTCATCTTAATCATCCTTCTAATTAATCAATTTTACCTTATTTACTACAATAAATATGCCATATTAAACCATTTCCTGCTGGCTAAAGATTACTTAAGTTGCTCTGTGCTGCTTTGAATGATTTTAGCATTTATACTGACCTTCAATTTATGGCTTCAGGCTAGTTTGGCAGCATCTTTGAAGCAAAAACAAATTTATCTGACCCTTAAATAGTTGCAATAAAATAAATGGATTTACCTAAAAGCATTTATGATAGGTGCGTTTTGCATGATATTTTTAATGAAATTACATGTCTAGAGCTCTTTAGATTTGACTAATGTGTGACTGATCTGTATGACTATGGATTAGCAGATAATGACTATAAAATTATTATGAAGAGATACCCTATGAGTTTAAAATAGTGGAGGTAATAGTAAAAAAGCGATTAATTTACTGAAAACCTTCCTACTTATCTAAATATTTACAGAGATGCCCTAAAAGCAGTGCAACTTTTGCACTCTAATTCAGTAATTCACTATGATATCAAAGCAGATAACATTCTTTTAGATTTTCCAGTAAAATGAATTTAATAAAGAAATTAATTAAAAAAATTTTTTAATTTATTACCAATTTTGTTAATTAAAAATAGAATAAAGCTGAAAATGGAAATGCAAACGATCAATCAATAAAAGTAGTCCTTGGTGATTTTGGTGTGTGCAAAATGTTTAGAAACGAAGAAGATGAATACTGCTTAGTATCAAAGGGAACCTAATTTATTCAATCACCTGAAATGCAAACCTTAGCAATTCAAAGCAAAAAAGAAGGAGATAAATACGATAGAAGAAAAAAAGTAGGTACGACGAGAAGTAGTGACGTTTGGAGTTTAGGCTGCTTGTTGTATGAAATTTTAACAAATGAGTTTTTATTTTATAATTAGAATGAAACGGTGTTTCTATTTAGGGTAACAACAAATACAGAATAAATTTTGACTTAAGAAAACCTAGAAAAAGTATAATACAATATGTATGCAATAGATTTTCTAAAGTACATTTTAGTAAGAGATTAGTAAATTCGTCCTAATATCGATAATGTGATTAAAAGATTTGAGCACGTTTATACTCAAATAGTGAGTAATTCAAATCCAATATCTACTTATGTGCCAACTATTACTAATCCCTAAACACCTTCAATCCCTGCTAATTGGAGCTTTGAGACAATAATTAATAATTATATTTAAAACATTCTTTTCCCTTAAGACAGTGTAATAAATTCTCCAACATTCAATCCTAAAATTAACTAAAAGTTAAATATTAAACACGTAAGTTATAATTGATATTAATTCATATTAAATTGATTTTAATTAATCATTTAGATACCAAGTCTTATAAAAATTATGGAGGAAATCTATATATGTTCATACGATTACTTTATAGAGCATTAAGATAGATTAATGCTGTCAGGTATCACCCATGTTATTAGTGAATATTCGCTCCTAAGTGAATTAGATCTGACGAGATTTACTTATCTTCTTCTTGATTAATCTTAAATTGAAAAGTAAGATATTTTTAAAATATATTTAAATTTTAGCATAATTTTTTTTAACTAATCTAGTAAAATGAGCTCGATTTTTAGGCTCTCCCCTAAAGTTATGGATTATTTAAGAGAAATCTTTCTCTTTAGAGGAAAAATATTGTTTGTAGAGGATAATGAAATTAATATTTACTCACCTATTGATAAATTACTATTGAGAAACATCCTTATCTTTTGTTTAACTTACTTCTTTAAGTGTTCAGCTTATGAAACATTGACATTAATAAACTCTTAGGTAAATAAATTATTTTAAACTAAAACCTTAAGGATATTATAATTATATATAATATAGGTATTGTTCCTTTAAGTTCCTTACTATTGTTTGAATTAGATCATTTATTCGTCATCTCATCTATTTAAGATTGAAAATGTAAATTAAGAATTTATATTAAAAATTATATTAATAACTATAACTTTTAATATAGTATCTCGATTCTTACCCAAAAGCTTAATGCATTTGTGGTTGTACTACATTTGTGCTTAAGAAAAATTTTACTTCTTCTAAAAAAATGCCATAAAAATTATGTAATTGCACTAAAGAAAGTAAACAAAACGAAGCAAGTTTATGCCCTTCTGATGGATGCTCGGAATATCTCAGATTCATAAGAGTACTTAAATTATTTATTATTTAATATTTTACTTTATAAAAATACTTTTAAAAGAAACGTTATAAACTAAACTGGGACGCTCTTAAATGGGTTATGCTTTAACCAAGCAATTTCTTGATTGGTCCATTTGATTGTGGTAAATACTTTAAAATAAAACAATTATATGATTTAATTATATTTTTTAGGGTAAATTTAAGAAGACTCTTAGATTTAAGTTATTCTCAACTCAGAAGGTCCTACAAAAAATATAACTCCATATTATAACAGTGAATAAGAGTTTAAGAGTGAATACAGCACTGCTAAAGTATTAAATAAATATATATATATTAAAAAAGTGAATATTTTTAATGTAATTTATAAATAAAAATAGGAATCTGAATGGACTACTTACAAATGCAAAATATGTCATATGTGGATGTATTCAATGAATAACAAAAATCAATAAATAGTTTTTATCATGAATAATATGATAAGAAGAAACAGACAGGGTATTACAATAGCGAATAATTTTAGTAACCAGAAAATAAAAACTCCAATCTTGCGTCACTTTAACTTATATGAATTAAAGTGAAGCTATTAAATTAAATAAAATAAACAACATGTCATAGTTTGATGATTTTTTGATATAATAATTTATTTAAAATTAAAAGCAAAATGAGGCTATGAAGCTCTCTATCTATCTCTCTCTCTCTTTTTTTCTTTAGATTGAACTTATTTTAATTAACATTAAAAACAATCTATATATTTCAAATCTAAACTAATAAAAGATATTTGATTGTTTATAAATTCAATTTCAAATACACTAAAGAATTTCCTATATTTTAATTAATTTTCCATCTAACTTTAAATTAAAAAATATTTTAGTATATAAATGTAACTTTTTATGTGCTTTCTTTTCATGCTTAAACTAATCTATTATTATAAACTAATTCTTCTCCTATAATTGATTATTCTTATATACATTTTTTTTATTTTGAAGATTTAACTTTAGAGTAATTATTAATTACAAGCAAAATATATTTTAATTTATTGATTATTATAAGTGTTGCTAGCTATTAAAATTAAGCTAATTTTATCTTTCAAACAAAACAAATTAATATTTATTTTATAATTTAAATACAATTAATTACGCACAGAATTTTATATTAATTAATTTGAAATATTTTTATACTGTGTGGTATCAGTTAATTATATAAAATTTCATAAGTGTTTGAAAATATTTTATTTAAAAAGGTGTATGAATAATTAATTACTTTATAAACTTTAAATTTGCCTAAGTCTAAGGCTTTACAGTAATCTAAAATATTAAAAAAATTTTTGATAAGAAAAATAAATAGTCTGATAAGTAAAATAAATTTTCTGATTAGTGAATAACTTTCTGAAAAAAAATTTGATAGCAGGCTTACAAGGCACTAATAAGATAAATTATATAAAGGTGTTGCAATAATTTTATATATTTTTTTTATGATTTACTAAAAAAGTTTTAAGTAAGAACATATTATGATTTTATAGATTTAGCTTAAAAAGTTTATTTCAATACTTTTCTTATCTCAATAGAGATTTGGTTTTTTTCAATGGGGTTAAACTTCTGAATACCTTTTTATCAGTTTATGAATAGCGCTTATAATACATCATTTTTTTGAATATTTTTTTGCCAACCCTAATAAAGTTACCATCCCCTTCAATGAAAGTTATATCAAGTGTATATTAGTCTTTTTCATTTTTAATTAAAAATTCGTTTGCACTAAACTCAACATCTAAAGTAGTTGAAATTTGATCTGGATCGTCTAGTTCGAAACTTATTTTGAAATTTAGGTATTTATTGAATTAAGACCATAGTCCTGGATTTTTAATTGTAAAAAGGGAAAGATCAGGCAACATAGAAAATTAATCCAATATACTTTTCATATCATTAAAATAGGATGTTGTAAGTTCAATATTTTGTACTGTAGGATCCAAAATCACATAAGAATCGGCTAAAGAAATTTATTCACCTGAAAAAAATGCGCTGGCTTTAATTCTTTCAAAATCTTTCTACAAAGTTGGAATTGTTTTCAAATTATAAAATTATCTTGATAGCAATTTAATATCATAGCTTCCGATAGTGAGTTAATAGTTTCCTGACATTCCTTCTACATAATCATAATATAAGGAATAAGAAAGGTCTTCTATTTTTCCCTATTTTTTTAAAGCGCTAATTAAGGAAGAAGTATTTTCCTCATCCAATTGTAATCCAATTCCTTGATAGACATAACTTTATCCTTCTTTCAATTCGCTTATTTGTTTTACATAAAATATGTCTGTAAATGCAAAAGGAGTTCCATTTAGAATCATTGGAACGTTTATGTAATCTCCTGTAGCCTTAAAACCTGATATATCTTCAGAAACTTTTTCTAAAGTAACGCCGCAATTTTCACTTTTTTGACAAGTAAAGGCCTTCTAATCCTCTTGTGAATATATTATACAATTACTGCACTAAGGAGATGTCAGATAAATATGCCTAGAAAACATATTGAAAGGTATATCCACTTATCCTAAAGAATTTACAAATAGCTTTGCTTTAAATTAGTCATCTAATTTAATATTATATGAACTTTAAGAAGGGAAAGGATATTCTGATTTAGCAGAGAACGCAAAAGGTATAAAACCTGCAATAATAGTTATTACAAGTATTTTTTTAATCATTTGATAATTTTTTATTATTTTTTTTTGTTTTTATTCATTAATTTTTTATTTCATGGATTAATTCAATTGTTTAAATTTGCCAATTAGGAATATGTAAATAAATATATTGAAATATTTATTAGATTTTTTAAAATGGGAAAACCATTATTTTGGATAAATGTGAAATATTTTAGTTTATCTCTAAATATATAGTATTACAAGAACATGTATTAATTAATATCTAATTTTAATCAATTTATTGATGCATGTCTGAGAAGAGTTTTTTATTTAAGAGGGGCTAATGCAATTTTAATGCTTTTTTATTCATCATAATATATGTAGTACATCATTTTACTTAGAAGGCGCTTTCCTAAGGTTATGCGATTTTAATCTTTTAGAAATTATACTCTAATTGTGTAATAATTTTCAGGATCATTGTTTTTTTTAATCATAAACTGATCAGCAGGATAGAAAAATTCAAAATACTTAGGCTTAGGGAAGTTCCCACTCTAGTCAATATTTAATTTGATGTTAAAGGTAAATGCATCTACTAATTTGCTCCATTTATTTGTATTGTCAACAGTAAATAAAGAAAGATCAGGTAAGAGTCTTTATTCTTCAATAATTTGTTTGAAGTTGCTAAAATATTTTTCATCTAATTAAAATATGGTATCATCAAATATAGGATTTAATTCTATATTGACCTTTTCTGCAATTAGTTTTCCACAAAATTCTACCGAAGCATTAAAATCGTATTCAAAAATATTTTCAGATATTTTTGAATATCCAAGAGATAAATCATTAAATTATTAGGATATTATTTTACGATCATACCCAGGAATAGCCAAGTGGTAATTATTTTCAGAATAATATAAAGAGTAACTAATTTTGTCTATTTTGCCTTATTTAAGGAGTGAAGTGAGTATATTACTGTCATAAACTTATTAGTTGTCTTTGGCAATAAGTAAACCTATTTACTATGATTAATAAATAGAGGGATTTAAAGTAGTAGGCGATATTTTTTTAACATGATAAACTTCTTGTAAATAAAAAATTATTCCATCTAAGACCATAGGTATAGCAATTATGTCTCCACTTGTAATATAATCACCAATTTAATAATTTTTAAATTGACCTTATGTGATACAATTATTCTAAGGCTAACATTAGAATGGAGTAATTTCATTTTCGTTTCCATAAAATAAACAATCTTCACAATCCTTTGATGTAAAATAAGTAATTGAAGTATTTATATTAAAAGCGATACGAATATCTCCTATTGTATCAACATGCATCAATGCTCGAAATTATTCATCCAAAACTATATTAATAGTTTTTTAAGAACCATTTTCATATGAAGCATTAGCAAAAATGATACTGCAACTTGCAAAGCTTAGTAAAATAGCAGCAATAAATACCACTTTTTTCATATTGATATATACTCAATATATAATTAGTTTATCTGGGTATTTTTATTTATTCACTCTATTTGAGAAAATATAGAAAAGTATTTTTTTATTTTAGGCATGTAAAAAATACGATTAGAAAGAAATCGTCACAATTTTAATTAAAAGAATAAAAGAAAAAAAAATAAGATTGAACATATAAAATCCTCAAAATTATTAATGCTTTATTATTTAAAAAAGATCAAAAATAAATTTAGATACCTGGTCAGAAAATTAGATTTTAGTTCCGAATAAGTTTTAGTTAGACAAATTAATTAATAAAATTAATATTTTAGAAGTATGAATTGTAATTATATTTAAAATATTTCTAAATTTCAAACTTTAAAAATATAAATTTTTTCATTTTTTTAATTATATAAAAATAATTTTATTTAAAAAAGCATTTATAAATTTGTTTCAGCTACATTAAATATATATTTTTTGAATAACTTTTTATATAAAATTTTATTTTATTTATATGCTTAATTTCAATCTTAAATCGCTTGTCTCAAAGCTTTTTCAGGCTTTAGTGGTGTCAGAGAGTAAATGTATTATCCATATTTATTTTCATGGACATAATATAAATATTTCTTGAAAATGCGCTTACCAAGTTTAAATTAATTGAGGTCTTTTTAGAATTTTACTTTCATAAAATAATAATTATCTTAAAATTCCATGAATTCTAAAGCCGAATATTATATATCAAAAAAATCTGGTAATGGAATATCTGTCCCGAAAGAAGATGTTTTTATTTTCAAAGTAAAAGTAAAATCTTCAACTATATGACTCCACTTACCTGATGGATAATTAGGTGTAAATAATGACAAATCAGGTTAGAGTCTTTTTTCATTAATTATTTTTTTGAAACTTTCAAATTTATCTTCATTTACCATAAATACAGAATCTTCAAACGTAGGATCAATATAGAGATTTAACTCGTTTGGGAACTATTCATCACAAAACTTTAACATCACTGAAGATGTTAGATAGTATTTAGTCTCATATTCTTTAGTATATCCTGTAACTACATCATAAAATGGCTTATATTATAGTTTTGGATCATACTCAGGAATAGTCAAGTGATAAATAAAATCTCTGTAATACAGTGAATAACTAATTTTATCTATTTTTCCTTGCCCAAAAAGTGAAGTAAAAATTTAACTTATTACTTTTTGTTTTCCATACCCATCGTCTGACACAAGTATTCCTATTTTTTGTGGTATATACTTTTCAGGACTCACTATAAGAGGAACAATTTATTTGATATGATAAACTTCTTCTAAGTAAAAAATTGTTCCATCTAAGATCATCTGTATGGCAATAATATCCCCACTTAATACATAATCTCCATCAAGCTGCAAGTTGCTGAATTCCCTTATTTTAACACAGTTATTTTTAGATAAGCAACTGTATGGAGTAATTTCATTTTCGTCAACATATAATTTACAAGTTGAACACTCAGGCGAAGTAAAATAAGTGACTTAAGTAGATATATCAAACTAAATTTTTATTTCTCCAATTGTATCAATATTCATTGATGCTCTAAATTATTCATCTAACTCTATTTTCAAAGATTTTTAATCATTGTTATAGTTAGCACTAGTAAATTAAATTCTACAGCATACTATGCTTAAAGCTAAAGCAAATACAATTATTCTTTTCATATTAACTCTGATTATTTTTTATTTACTTAGATTTAAAAGCAAAAAAATAGCTTTTTAATAAAAACAAATAAAAATACCAAATCTCAGAAAAATCTGAGTTAAATTCTGATCAGTGAGTCAATTTAATTTTGATTAGGTGAAAATTTAAATACTAAAGTTAATACTTTTATTTCTTTTACTAAATAATTAAAATTTAATTTTATTTTAGATTTTTATACAAAATGTATATTTATTTCATCAATAAAAAAATAATGAATTTCTAAATCAAAGGATCTGAAAATCAAACAATGAATTTATTATTTTAGCTGGTGTTTAGTAATTGAAAAAAAAAATTTATTTATAAAAGAATTAAAAGAAAACTTTATTTTAGATTAGTAAACCAAATTTATACTTAATTATTAATTTTCATCGATTATTTAAAAAACTAAAACAAAATTTTTAAATTAAAAAACATGAATATTAGAGAAACATATTATTATTTTTTATTTTTATAAAAGTAGTAGAGAAATATATGTGTTTTATATTTAATCAGATTAAATAATAATGAAAACTGATCTCAAAATCTTATTTTTTATTTCTATGCTATCATTAGATAGTTTTGTTTCAATTATTTATTATGCTAAAAAAGTACAACATTAGATTTTAAAATGAAAAGTAAGATTTATATTTGTTTGTTTTTGATTCATAAAAAAGCTTTTAAAAAAATTGCTTAAAAAGCTTTAAAAAAATGCAGCAATTTATTTAAAAATATTATTAATCTATTTATTTGCACAAAATAAGATATTAATTTAAATTTTAAATTAAAAAATAAAATACTTTTCCATATGATTACATTAAAATTTTAAAGAAATATTATTATTTATGCATTCAACGAAGGTTTAATTGGTAGTTTCTAAATAAATTTTTTTGGGTGATTTTTCAATTCAAAAAATATTCAAGTCAATATTAGCTAATCACTTTGAAAATGCAAATATTTTTATAAATAATTAATGACTTGTTTATTAAGTAATAATAATCCATCTTCTTAAATAAAACAAACAATTTAATTTGGTCATGTAAAAATGTATTTTAAAAAATTATCTATCTTGTTTATTAATAAGTAAATGTTTTAGTTCGTGAATTAGTAATAAAATCGTTATTAATGTTAGAATTACATAAGTAAATAAGTATTTTTTTATATACAATTTATTTTTTTATATTTTATTTGATATTTTTGCATTTATATTCAATTTGCAGATTATTTATAAATATTTTGTAAATCAGTTTATTTATTTATTTATTTGGTTGTTATTTCTTAAAGTAATTTTTCTTTTATAATTCATCGAATGAAATAATTAAGAAAACTTATTAAAAAGTATATCATACACAGTATTTTTAATTTTTCATTTTCAATTGTTTACTGTTTTTTATTTTCTTGTTGTAGCAGAGTAAGGACGAGCTCCTAAATAATTAAATTTAAGTTAACAAAAATTATAAAAAAATAGAAAAAAATTACTTTGCTGGGAGCCATATGGATTAACTTATTTTTTCGGAGTAGGTATATTTGGATTATTAAAGATAACTCTTTCATCTTATTAAATTGAACTGCTTGTTTACTCTGGAACTACATTATACTCAACCATAGATCTGTTAAGAATATCAGCTCTAGACATACGATCTCCCTATTTAAGATATAAAAATGAAAACAATAAAAATTTATTTTTTTTATACAAAAATAAACTTACTCTTTGCTTTACAAATGTTATAGTCTATTATGTATGAGCCTATGGACCGCAGGAGAGGCAATTTATAGGGAAGAGCTTTTTAGTAGTTAAGAGAGAGCTAGATTCAATTCCAATTTAGGTGGATGCTGTGACTTAGCTATTATTCATTGCATTCTTTTTAATTAAAAGTTATAGATTATCCAAATCTCTTCTTATAAACGAAACCATTTCACTTAACTATGCAAATCTTGATTCCATGTTGCATTAATCTTTTTTTACATCATCAGAGTTAGCTTTCTATTTCAATTGCTTAACTACATTATTGATATCGATTTCTTTAAAGATACGAGTAACTCTTCTTTCTATTTCTCCTGCGTTTTCTATTTTATAATTTACTTCGTTTAAGTCTCTTTATATTTTTCTATATTTCTCTTCATCAATTAGTTATTTAGGCATCATATCATAAATTAATTTTTTTATTTCTTCAGGCTTCATGCCTCCACCTTATTCGTTTGGCAAACTTTGCATACAGCTAAAGAAATCTAAACTTTCTAGTTTTCTTTTCATATCCTTTAAAGTTAATATATATAAATTTAATCTCATATTTATTTTTCATGAAAATTCTAAATAAATTAGTTATATTTTTTAATTTTTACAGATTACAAAGCTGCTATTCTCTCTTCATGGCGTATTATATTTTCCTCATTGACTCTAAGATCAGCTTCTATTTGACATAGTTTATGAGGATCAAGCTTTTTTAAAAGAGTTTCGTATCCTTTCATTTCGTCATTAGTAAGCTAATTATTTAAATGCTTATCAACCTCAGCTTATATTTATTTTATTCTGTGATCATATTAAACAAATTAATTTTTATGGTCATCGATAACTTCAGAGTAATCTAACTCAGATTCCATTGCTTTTAATCTAACTTGAAGCTATGAAATCCTATCAATCAATGATTTATTATTTTCTAAAAATTTTTCACTGGTAACATACTTAGTCTTGCAGCTTTTTAGAAAAAGATTTATAAATTTTAATTTATAAAATAAAATGAATACCCTGTTTCTACATCTTTGATAGCTTATTTGAGTTACTTCGTTTTTTCATTAACATTATCATCTATTTCTTGCAATTTAGAATTTAGTTTTGATTAAATTTTATCTAATTTATCAGATCCTCCTCCTGTAAGTTAATTAATCTTGAAGTATTTTTTAAAAATTTGATTAGATTTTCTTCAACTTTTAAAGTGGGTTATTACTTAATCTTTGATTGATTTTTCAAGATTTCCTATTGCTTCATTGACAAACTCTTCGTTGACTCTCTTAGAAAGAAGATCTTGACAATCTTAAATTTTCCAAATAGTTCTTCTTTCTACATCTTTAATGAGTGCATCTACATTTCCCATTTAGTTAGCAGAAGTCTTTTCGCATTAAGCAACTCTATCCTCTAATTCTTTGCAAGCATCTTAGATCTAAATAATATTTTAAGAAAATAAAATTTACAATTAAACTAAATGAATTGATTAAGCATCAAATTTATTTTTTTAATGATTTTAATAAAAATAAAGAACAAAATTATTATTAATTTTTATAGTAGTTGTTGTTATTTGTAAAAAATATATATGCATTCTCACTGCATATTTATAAAAACACAAGGCAAATATTTTATTCACTTGCATGATAAGAAATAAATTTTTAAGTCTACTGTAAATATTAAGGGCTGATTTTATAATTTTAAATGAATACCTTTTCTTTCAGTTTATTTTTGCTTTTTTTAATTTTTTCTTTGAGACCTTTATCATCTGCTTTAGTATTTATAATTTACTCTAACTTGTTTATTTTTTCATCTTATTTCACTAGAGTTTAGTAAAGGTAGGTACAAGCATTACCTATCATATTGAATTTATGGCATATTGGCTCAGTTTCCTAATCTATCCTACCCTTTCCTAGCTTAAACTGTTCTTTATTTAGAGAATTTTACAATATCTTAACAAAGTTTTAGTCGTAAATGTCTGTCGCTTTAGCGATATACTTTAAACTGTTGCAAATCTATAATTTAATAAGGATTTTCATTCAAAATGACAAGAAATATAATTTAAAATGATTTTTTAAGAGTATTTTAATTGTTTACATCGTCTACTTTAGACTTAGTGCCTACATCTACTTTAACTGAATCAATTTGCTTTTAACATTTCATAATTGAACCATCTATTGTATCTAAAAGCTTCTTTAAACTATCATAATTGACATCTAATTGAAATAGGGGAACAGCTGTAATATTTAGTTTCTATCCTGCTGTAATGCTAGTTTCTTTAAGTTTAAAAAAAAATATTTCTAACATGTAAAATTTTGTTTTAATTATTCACCTTCCATGGAACTCATTTCTTTTTCTATTTATATATGCTTATCTTTTATTGTTGATTCCTTAACTAAATAATTATTTGATGAAATATTCTTGATTTACGATTACCAAGCAATAATTTTTTAGTTGTGTTTAATAATTTGTATGTATATTTGGTTGGCGTTAAAAGCAACATTGCTATATTAATTTTCAAAATAAATATTAATGATATTTTTAATGGTTTTTGTTGTTTTAAATTATATTATCTAGAGCATCTTGACTTCAATAAATCAAGTAATTAATTAAATAAAGCATTACTTGTGTGATTGATGGATTGAGTGAGTGTATATGCTTAAGTAATTAATTTTATTTTTCTCTTTTCCAGTAAAAATAAATTAAATTATTTTCATCTTTTCTCTTTATATTTACTCTAAACCTTCATAAGTTTAATAAAATCAATTTAAGAAAATTTAAATAAACAAATTTTTGAAATATAATTTTATGAAAAAATAGGTTCCAACTTTTTTAGATAGCCCGCCCTAATTTTAGAAACATGTTTTAAAAAGAATAATTAAATTTATTATCTGATTTATTTATTATATTAAAAAATCTTAGAATACAGTAAAATTATTATTTTTATATTATGCCATTTTGAATTTCTGTAATAAAGTATCATAAAAATAGTAATAATAGTTAAAGTGGAAAGACTTATCTATTTTAATAATTTATGCAAAAAGTTATTTTTAAGTTATTATTAAAAACAAACAGTATTCTATCAAAATCTTTATACTCAAATAGTTAATGTTAATTAATGTATGATATGATTTTTTTTTAAAATATGAGGTACAAAAACAGAAGATTTCAATACAATAGATTAATTAAAAGGATAGTCATTGTTATAAATTATATAACAGAGTAACTTGAAGGACCGCCCTAAGAAGGACTATTACCAGTATTTACAGCAGTTGTTGTACCACATAAAGAGGTATATTGTGTATTGCATTATTAAGAACCACATTAAGAACATGGAGTTCCTTAAACATACACTGCTTATCCTAGATAATTTCCTTATGCTTGATACTAACAAACAGTATAATGCTAGTAAAAAGATCCATCAAAGAAGTAAGAGTGACCACAACCTAAACTATTTGATTTAGCCCAAACAACTTATGAGTAATGACCATAAGATGAGCCGAATTAATAATTATTTATATAACTAGTCTACCAAGAAGCAAGCTTAACTTCATCAAACCACATTTGAACATGAGAGGCAGGATCATAATCATTTTTATCGCTTGAACCACTTTCAGCTAAATTTTCACCATAACCTTTATCGCTTCCTGAATGAGTCATTACTGTGCTCATATTGCTAGCCCAAGCTTAAGCTGTTGCTTCTAAGGCAGTGCTCCAATTCATAGCCATCATATTAGCAGCCTAAGGCTATGAGCTTTGATTTCCGCTTGCAACTTAATTCCTTAACTTATTGTGAGTATCAAGTAAAATTTACCTTTAGGCATCAGTTAACCCAGTGCTTATTAAGGTTTTGTCTGCTAAAGCTCCACCTAGCAATATTAAAAGTAGATAAAAGATACTTGTTAATTTCATAAATAAATGATATAACTTTTTTTTTATTATGGTTTTAAATAAATATAAATTATTAATTATTTCTCAATTTAATCAGTAATTTAATAGGCATAACCAGCAGGTAGTTTTATGTTTAGAACAAAAACTTTAGACATTTTAAATGGAATAATAATTTATCCACAAGTTTAATTTAAATATTTATGATATATAAGTGCTTGAATCAATTAGATAACTATATTGATTTTGTTTACTCTTTTTTGAAAGAAAGGAGATCAAAAAATATTTCATTTTTACAATCAAGTATAGAAAATGTAACATATTTAAAATTTTATATGAAACCTATTTTACTAATAAAGGAAAAATTAAGAAAAGATTTTATTATTAATCTTATATTTTTTTCGATTGGTAGTGTCAAACGTTTGCTTCGCTGCTAATAATAAACTAATTTTATTTTAATGAAACCACCTTAAATTCAAATAAAAGAAAATAATAATTAAATTAGTGTTAAATTCTTCTTCGTTTTAAGTTTTAAGATAAATTATTTTCTCAATTCATCACTTTTAAAGTGGATGAGAAAACATTTTGTTGAAAATATAAAATCTTTAACTGATTTTAATGGAATCATAAATATTTTATAATTTTTATTACTATGATGTTAAAACTTAAATACATTCTAGAATAAAATTTATCTAACTGATAAAATTGAAATGAAAAAATTTAATTTGATATTATATTTTGTGGCTTAAAATCATATAAAAAATGGTAAGTAACAAACTTAAAATTATTCATAATAATTTAAATTAATTACTGAAAAATTTCAATTATTGTAATTTTACTAATACCTCTATAAAATAATATAAGAAATCTTTTTTTAAAATAATTCTTTAATTTAATTTTTTTGTGTCAGTAATAAATAAATTTTAGCTTCAAATAAATTATAATTTAAGAAAATCATTACAAACCTCTATATTTGATTTTGTTTTTTTTGAAATATTAAGATCAAAATTAATATTTTAAGGAAATCTTTTATTTTTGAAAAGTTATTAATTTTTTTTACTATTTAATATTTGAAACAATATTTAGTTCTAATTTATTGATAGATAACTTAAAGTTATTTTTATTAATTACAAATTTCAAATAGAATTTTTATAGATATGATTTAATCCTTCAAATAAAATCATAAAAATAATTTAATTTATTTGATAATCAAATTAAATTTTTTCTTTCAAATTAATATCATTCATTTTCACTTAAAATTAGATGGTTTTGAATATCAAAAGTTATTATTTATTTTACCTTAAAATATATTATTTAACATATCTTATATTTTAATTATATTTTGAATTTTTACATTAAAAAAAGTTAAATTTTTATGTTTTTGGTATTTTAATTTCAATTTTAGTTAAAATTTAAATAAAATTTTTTTTATTTAAAATCAATTTTTAATTATTAGATTTACTTTTGAGAATAAAGAATTTTTTATTCTTCCTATCAATTAACTAAATTAAAAAATAAAACTTATTTTAAATCTTTTAGATCAGAATATAATTCACCACAAATATTTTATATAGCTTTTTAAAATTTAATGTAACTCATTTTAATTTTAATTTAATCATATTTTATTTTTATTTTAATTTAATCATATTTTATTTTTCTTTTAAAGTAATAATTATATTCAAATTAATGTATAAATAATTAAAGCAATCATTAACATAAAATTAACCTTCCTTTTATTGCTCCAGCTAGTTTATGTATTTGCCTATGATGTAACACCAGAAGATCCATTAGAGCTTGATGAAGAACTTGAACTACCAGAAGAACTGCCAGAAGAGCTTCCAGATGATGCGTTACCTGAGCTGCTTCCTTACGAACTACCTTAAGTGCTTCCAGATGTACTACCTGAAGCACTTCCAGAAGAACT
>JH719946.1:0-206555 GCA_000231845.2 Tetrahymena malaccensis 436 | reverse complement strand
TTCCAGAACCTCCAGATGAGCTACCAGAAGTGCTTCCAGATGATGAGCTACCTGAACTACTTGATCCACCTTGAGCATTAGTAGAACCAGGTATAGCAGTTGTTTAACCACATAGAGAGGTGAAAATAGAATTACATGATTAATTTCCACAAGCTGCACAAGGATTACCTGATTTATACATAGACTAGTTAGAGGCATTACCTGGTACTGTATATCTACAAACAGTATAATGAACATGATATTATCCATCATAATAATAACTATGCCCACAACCAACAGCAGTAGTTTATGCCCATGCTAGTTAAGAAAAGTGAGCATAGTCTTCTAAAAAGAAGTATGAAGCCACATAACTGGTACTCCATGCAGGAACAAGGACTTCATTATACCAGAGTTAAACATGATTTTATGGATTATAAGCTTTATCACTTCCTGAGAGAGATTGAGCTAAATTTTCTCCATAACCAGATCCAGCATTATCACTATGTTCATATATCATTTAATCTGCCCAATCCTGAGCTCCTGATGCTAAATTATCATCCCAATTTAAGGCAGCCATATTTGATGCTTAAGGGTTAGGTGATTGACCACCACTTGCAATTAAATTTCTTAATTGATTATGCTTATCTAACAATAATTATTTTTCATTTGCTGTTAATCCCGTTTTACCAACCATGGAAGGATTTGTATAAATTTGAGCATATAAATAATTAGCTAGCACTAATATGATAATTAGTTTCATATATTTGTTAATTTTAGTCATTTTTTTAAAACCTGATTTTTTTTAATAAAAAAATATTGAATTTTATATTTAAAAAAATTATTATTAATTTTGCAATATCTATATAATCTTTTTAGAAGTAGGAAAGTAATAGGTCTGATGGCTATTAAAATTTTGAAATATATTTTTCTATTTATTTAATTCAAATATTATTCAAAAGCATAAACATATATTTAATTAGTTGGTTACTCAATTACTATAATTTATAAAAAGAATCAATATGTTACTGACTTTTTCTCAAATCATAATTAACTGACTTAAAGCTATTTAGATCAAACATATAACTAATTTAAGTCTTTAATAATAAATTAAAAATGTCTTTTCAAAATTATATTTGCTAATTTAAAAAAAATAAACTACAAATTTAAAATATTTAAAGCTTTAAAATACTTGATTTTAATTTTCTCTCTGCTCGTTTTATTCAAACGTGCTTTTTTGAAATTATATTTTTCTAAATTTTTTAATTAAAAAACCAGTTAATTCTGATTTTTCCTAAAAGCCTTCTAATTAATATTAAAGAAAAAATGATCAGTTAATTTAAGACTTATAAAAACTCATAAAAAGTACTTTTTATACGTTTTTTCAAAAAAAGAATTTTTCTAATAAAAATATTTGCTGCTACTAACTTATGATTAATTTAGCTAAGCCTTCAAAATTATTTTATGTTTATAAATTCTATTGAATAAATTTATTTTCAAAATTTAAATGCTAATAATATAAATAAAATAAATTTTTATAATAAAAAGATCTTTTATTATTTTTATATATTAGTTGTTTGAATTATTTGATAGAGTAAAGTTCATTTTAAAAATTCAGATTTTATAAAAAATTAAAGACATTTTAAATCAAAAAGCTCTTAGGTTAACAATCTATTTGTTTAATAAAAAAATATCTGGCAAGTTAATTCGCAGTTTCTAAAAAATTTAATTATTCAGTTTTCATTTTCAGATTTATGAAATTAGTTTGAGAAAATCAGCTCACAAAATATTTATTTTGTAATTTAAATATTCTTGATTGACAATTTAATTTTTCTAGATTTGATTTGTTTTAATAGGTAGAAAATTCAAAAATTGATAATTAATTAATTCAGGTTATTTATAAATTCAGTTATTTTACTTTTACCTTTTTAAACGAAAACTAATTAATTACTAATCTAATTAATTGAGATAACCATTTTCGTGTTTATAAAATAGAAAAACTTCAAAATGATTGATCTCAAAATGAATTAAATTTTGTTTTTACAAAATACTATTATCAATATTTTTCTTTAAATAAATTCGATTTTAATGCATTAATGTCTCCAAAAGAATAACAACTTTTAAAAATTAATGAAATATGAATATTTGTTTTAATTTTGTATAACTAAATTGTGAGATTATTACAGAAGATAATAATGATAATTTGTGTAATATAAAGAGATAATTGTTAGAAAATAAATGACGTTGTTTTGGAAGCTATTTTATTACAATTAATATGATGATTATAAATAGATAAAATTACAGTTTAAATAAAATTTTATTTATATTATTTAGTTTGAAACGGTCATTTTTATTTACATTTAAAATATTTGATAATTTATTCGTGTTAATATAATTATTATAAATATACTATTCAGTAGAGCAGAGCAAAATTGTCAATTAATTTATAGTTGAAGAGTTGATCAATTTTAAAGATTTTGTTCAATAGCTGAACTTTCTGCGAGTGTTTTATGCTTTTTTTGTTTGTCAATTCAAAAATTGTTTAAATATTAAATCGATTTGTATAATTAAGCTAATTTGATTTACTTTAAGATAAATATTGTTAGATTTTGTAAATTTTTACATTTCTATAATAGTTGCACCATTGAAATTACATACTATATTTCTTAGGGATTGCTATTTTTAAATTTTTTTATGTTATTTATTAATAAACAAGATATAAGTAATCATACCATTCGACGCTAAAGCATAAATTTTTCAAATTAACACAATATTTTAATCCCTCTCCTAAATCTATATAACCCTCAAGGCCAATTAGATTATCACTTTTTTTAGAATCATATAATTGTGATTAAATTTCATTATAAATATATATTATGTTGATTTACATGCGTACTCCTATAGAAACACTTTAGATTGAAGTGCTACTTTTCAGACCTATTGATAAGCCAAGCACCCCTCCTGGTCCAATTTAATAATTACTATTTAAAATAATGATTTAATTTTGCACATTTATAATAAGAACTTGTTTACTTTCCTAGCTCTAGCTTTAATTTCCTAAGCTATTTTAAATTTTGTATGTTACTTCCAAAATCATACAGAGACTATGAATCAGAGTCAATCCCTCCATCTTTCCTACAATTTAAATATTATTTATATGTAAAAAATATCTTTGCTTAAGACAAATTACTCTTTCTAGATTGAAAATTCTAATTCAGAAAGATGTTTATTTTACTGGACACCCAAAGTTAGAAATCTCATTCCTTCTTTTTAAATGTCATTTCTTTGTTTAAAAAAATAAATGATCATTAAAAATAAAATTTAAATACAAAAATAATTAATTTACTGTAAAAATAGAGAAAGGGATTCAAGATACTCGCAATTTTAAATTCTCATTCCAATTTCTCTAGCACCTTCAACACCAATTTTATTTTATCTATATATTTTTATATAATTCTAAGTTTCTATCAATAGAAGCAACAGTTCATTTATTTTTACCTTCCAACAAAAAGTTTAAATATTCTTAGCTTTTTGCTTGCTTACAAAACTATAGCGACTTCTTTTGCGCCTTCTGACCCAATATTATTTTTTCTTTTTTAATAAATGAATAAATAAATGATATTTTCTATGATTAATTGTGAATAAATTTTTCAAATTTCATTGTAACCCAAATATAAAGAAAGTATCAATAAATAATCTTGTGTAGAAATATCTATCAAATTTAAAATTAATTTTGAGAAATCTGAACTCCATAATGTTTTATTTAGATGATAAAAACTTTCTTTAGAAAAATAAATAAAATACTAAAGAAATCATTACTGCCCAAAAAACAGTGATAAATACTAAATATTATTCTCATTTTTCAATGAATCTAGCAATCCTTTAGTTCCTAATGAGCCAATAAAATCCTCCCTTTAATTAAAAAAAAAATATCATTTTATAAAAATACATTCATATTTGAGAATTTAGAATTAATTTTGATTGAAATGACGATCAATTAATAATTGAATATGTTCATTATTATAAATTTATTTGTCAAATGAGCCTTTTATAATTTAATTAATTTTAGATTACTAAATGTCTATGGATAGAGAATTCAAATGAAATAGAAACTTGAAACTATCACCAATACCAGTAGCTCCATCACGCCCTATATTATTATTCCTAAACACTATAATTCAGAATTGATTTAATCTAAAATTAAATTACTGCTTTATTGTAATAGATAATGTAATTAAGTTAGAACAATATTTAATTCCATTCCCTAACGATATGGCTCCTACAGCACCTATATTATTATTCCTTGAATAATTTAAGGGAAATTGAGAATTAGATAAAATAAAATTGATTAAATATTTAGCATTAAAAAGTAATTAGTTACTCTCCAATAGTTATATTCAAATTTATAAGATTGTGGCAATATTTTAATCCTTCACCTATACTTTTAGCTCCTTTGGGTCCGATTCTTTTGTTGCAGCTATTTAGATTAAAATTATATGATAACACTCCAATATAAACTAGCATTAAAACTTACTTCTCATTTTTACTTGAAATGATGGCATCTTTCTCTATCAATTAAGCTCTATTTGTTAGCGCAATCAATATAAAAAAATAAATCAATCTCATTATAATTATTTATTTTTGGTAGAAAAATATAATTTACCCAAGTATTTAGAGTTTTAAAAAAACAAGAGACTGACATTTTTTCAATGCTTTTCCTATGTAAACACCTAAGTTATTATCATTCACTTTATATCTAATAGAAATTATAGATTTTTATGAATTAATATGCTACCCATTTAATTAGTATTACTTCAAATCCATTGTATATTTATCTTTCTCATAGAGCCTGTTTAATTAATTTTTAATGAAAATTGAGATTTTACTTTTATAATGATTTAAAGTAAGTTCAATTAGTAAAGTAAAAAAAAGTAATTCTTACTTACCCAAATATTTATTTTTTAATGCTGTTTCCCATTTTTATGTTATTATTCAGCAGAAGCAGAATGATTCAATTTTTGTGCTATCTTTATTAGATATTAATCTATCTTTTAATAGTATTAGCAGCGATAGCTTTGCTATAAAATATTTTTATTTCCTTAAAATTTCTGATTTTTAATCTCTTTCTTATTTAATCACTTCACAAAAAAAGATTGCAATTTTTTTAATAAAAAAATATTTATACAAACAAATAACTATCATTACAAAAGATATTATCATGCTAATATATTAAATTTCTTTTTAGTTATTCTTATTCCCGAATTAATTAAAAATATTTGTCATATTACGCAAAAGTAACAAGAATAATCATACAAAAATTTACGTAATACTCTTGTTATGAAAATCATTTTATCCATAATAAAAAGCAATTTTTCCTACTTTAAACATTTTTAGAGTGAAAGAAAATAATTAATAAACATATCAAGTAAATTATTGTTTTTTTTTTTTGGGATGTTTTTTGATACGTTATAAGTTATGTTCATAGCAATAAATATATTTTGATATTTTAGAGTTTAAATAGAACTAATTCCTTTTATTTTTATAGTTGAGAGATAATTCATTGTTGGACAGATGTAAGAGGTATCAGGGAAAGTACATTCATTTTAAAGAATCTGCAATAAATACAAAAACATACTCCAAATTCATATTTTTCCTTTATTTTCAATCATACTAGATTGTAAATATAGATAATATTATATAAGATTATTGTATAATTTTATTATGTATTGCTTTTGTATTTCATAGATGTTTGTCAATAAGCAATAGCTTGTATTTACCTTATTTTAAACACACCACCTTTTCAAAATCACGAATTACAAATCAAACTAATATTACTAGTGCAAGTGATTAAATATTATCTATCTATTTTTCTGATAATAACATTAATCTGATTTTATTATATGTTTTACTTGCTAAATAAATAAAAAGCTGCATTTCTTTTATATATTTAGACCCCACGCGCTTGTAAAAGAAAAACGCTATAAAGAATTTAGAAGAAATTTTTGATTATTCAAAATATAAATAAGTAAAGCAGTAATAATAAAATTTTTGTGATCAAAAATTCTCAGTTTTTTAAGTAAAAGAAATCACTTAAGGCAATACGCAAAATCAATTATAATAATTATTGATAAAGTAAACCAATAATATTTTTTTAAATACATATAAAGCTGTTAATAAACTTTGAGAGAAATATATGTTTAAAAGAGAAGTAGTTGTTTTTTAAAATGTTTTACATACAAATAAAGCAATAAAAATCATGATATAAAGTAAAAAATAATGTTTGAAATTTGCTATCTTGTTGTTTCTCCTATGTTTTTTTGATGTTTATTTCATTTTAAGTGTACTTATATTTTGGTGTTTGCTTCATTAAATACATTTCCAGACAAAGCTTTCTATAGTTGTTCCTTTCCTTTCTTCACTAAAACACTCCATTTTAAAGCTTCTTGGCTGAAATTCTTTTGGAGTGAAGCTTGAACTAACAGAGTGCTCCATTGATCCAAAGTCAAGTTTTCTGGTTTATCTCCTATAAATTTATCTGTATTTTCTTTTAATAGAGAACTCAAGATAAATTTATTTGAGTTAAAGATTCCTTCATAACTTATATTTTGCAAAATGTCAAGTAGCGAAGCTGATTTTGATTGGCTTTGAGAAGGAGAATCTCCTATTAAAAAATCATCAAGCAAGTCAATCGCATTTCCATTGTTACATTAAGCTTAGTTATGATTTTATTAGATTTAATTATTATTATTCTAAATTAGATCTAATATGTCATCATTTAGCTCACTACTTGGGTCTCCTATTTATGCAACGTTGCTCACAGCTGACATCTATCCTTAAGAGGGATTTGTTGTTTGAGAAACATCATCTCCAATATCCAGAAGATCAGTATTTTATCCATGAGAGCTAATAGAGCCAGATTTTTTAGATTGTGCTTATTCTTATTCTGGTTGTTTTTGAGGCTCTCCTGTAAATATGGCATCAATTAAGTTGTTTAAGTCTTAAGATTTGCTTCTTTCTTAAGCATCTGACGATGATTGATTTTCATCTCCAGCTTAGTTATCATAAAGCTACATCAGGTTGCTAGTTGCTGAAACTTTTCTTGTCTGCTGTGCATAATAACTATCTACGCAACTCTTTTCTCTAACAGAAGGAAGCTGCTCTTGGCCTGCTATAAGATTTTTTTCTCCTCCATTCTCAGATAATTAATAACACTTTGTTATCCAGGATGTGTGGTCTTCTGCTATTACAGAATACTTTAAAGAAAGAGCTTTAATCTCATCAATATTTTAGTTTTTAAGTGAGATAATATGTTGGTGTGCACAAAATTTTAACAAGCTTTTCTTGAGATCGTTTGAAATGAGAGACGAACCTTCTATCTGGCTTCCTAATAGATCAATTTAATGCTCCTCAACCTTATTTAGAGCAGAATTAAAGAATTTGAATGAGAGAGGAAGACTTTATTCTTTTGATGTGTTTTTAAGGGTTAAAACAAGAGATATTTATTCGTTAAATTAAATTGATTTAAGATTCTAGTCGATTGCTGGTGATACTTAAGATACAAAATTTCCACTGGTTTTAGAATCTAATTCGAAGTTGGATAGAGTAGGTTAGAGTAAAGTAGGCAAGATCTTTAAGATTGAGTCTATAATCGATTCATTAGAATTTTATTGATTGCTTATTGAATGACCTCCTGTCAATTGAGAAATTACTTCAAATATGGATGAATCTTAACTTTACCTTTGTTCTATGTTAATTGTATGAATGGGAGAACCTAGTTTAGAATTCTCTAAAAAAAGATAAATTTCTTCTTATCTATTCTCTAACTCGCAAGGGTCTGAAATTAGAACAATTTGACGGGCATAATTTGCAATAGATTTCAAGCCTTCAATATGTTTCAATGAATTTAGTAAGTTAAACGATGTTCCTAAATTATTTTAAAGGTCGTTAATTCGGTTGATGCTATGGCTGAGATTTTCTTGTGAATATACAACAGATTATTCAAATATACTTTCTAACCTGTTTCCACTTCCTTGAGATATTATGTTAAAATAGCTATTTGTTGGTAGAGATCTTATAAGTAGACTTATTCCTTCTATTGCTTGAGAGAACTTTTAACTTCCCATAGAGCTGCTTCTGTCTAATAATATTATTATTTCTGATTAAGACTGGCTAACTTAAAGATGCTTCATAAAACATTCTTCATTTTGATTGTTGGAGTGATGGTGCTTTATCTTTTCTTCTAATTCGCTATTAACTCCTGATAGTAGAGAAGGAAGTATAGTGACTAAAACATATGCATTTTCTTATTATTCGCCTTGTAATAGAGAATTATTGAGACAAATTTTTTAAATGTTGCTATAATCTTTGTTAAAAAAGTTAATAATAAAAGGTTTATCAGAGCTATGACTATAATTAGCTCTTAATGAAAGATGCTACAATCCTTAACCAGCACCATTATCTAGAAGTATTGGTTGTTAGAAAACACTAACTTCATGATTTAATGAATGGTAAATAATACTATCCTCTTTTTATCTATCTTCAAAGTGAATTTTAGCACTAATTGGGAAGGAGGCTGTGATTGCTTGCTATGGTAATTAGAAAGTGTAATATCCTTCTCTCGATACCTCTAATTTGTGAGAGTATACTACAGATATAATTATAGATTCCTAGGGCTTAACTACTGCTAACTTAAAACGTACCCATCCATCAACTAGAATTCCATTAGGATATTTATTTTTACCTATTTTTTCTGCTATCTTAGATTCTTCTCTTTTGCATACTGGGCTATCATTTTAATTGCCTGAGACGCTAGATTCTAAGTTTCTCTTACTTTATTCTAGTTCAGCTAAAAATGATTCCAGTACTAAATTTTTAGATTAGGGGAAGTAGAATTCCAAATGTGCTTATTCGTTCTGATTGAAATTCAAGTAGTGCTAAATCACTTTAACTCTAGCTATTCCGTGACCTATTGAGACTTCAAATTACTCACTTTATAAGTAGGGAAGACTGCTATTATTGCTAATTTAGCCTTATTGTTATGACGCATCTATTAAACCAAACATCTTATTATCTTAGGTCTAGTTAAAAAAGGTAAAATGAGGTTGGAAACAAAAGAAAATAAGTAATTTTATTTAAATAATACGAATTATAAATAAAATAATTAAAATAGGAATAAAAATTGTGTTAATTTAATAATTTATTTTAATACATTTATTGTATCTTATCTTTAGAAATGGATCAATCAATAAACCAGCTATTTTGCTTAAGTAGTTTTTTTATGTGTTTTTGATCTTTAAATTTTTGATAATTATTGTTTTTGCTGATTATATAATATGTGATTTTTGATTATATAAATTATAAGTTTTAAAGGTGAACCTACAAACTGCATCAAAAACATACTCTATATGTATGATTTTTTTATATTGAAATTGAAAAATTAAGAATTGCTCAGTGATATCATTTTTATAATTGATTAATTTATTGATGGATTATCAAAATCTATAATTAGAAAAAAATATATTCTACTGCTATTCTATTATTCTTCAAAATAAATAAACATTATTTGAATTTATTTTAGTTAATTAACTATATATTTCCAGATTTAAATCAATTTTCAATTTATTGCTTTGAAATAAAAATTTTGGAATCAAAATATTAAATAAAAATTTTATTCCTTTTTTTTTTTATTATAGTAATCATTCGGATCTCATTTGGCAATTAGTTTTTTATTAATAATTAATTATAAAATATCTATAGTGAATAAAAAATATGATAACAATTTATCAAAATGTATCTATTGTTATCAATATATTTAGAAGATTTTATTTTTAAATTTTCTAAAAATAAAATAAGTAAAGTAAATTTTAAAAATCAAAGTAGGCAATAGCATAAATCTATATTTATCTTTAGTAAAATAAAATAAATACTAACTTGAAAAGTTGTTTCTAAAGATAATAATAGGAAAATTTATGACTTCAATTATTTAAGGGCTTTAATTGTACTGAATTTTTTTAATGCAGATGAATTATATAGATATAATATATCTTTTTTTAAGATGTTCAAAATAAGCTTACAATAAAAAAGTCATATTCACAAAATACAGATTATTTAAATTTAGGGAAATGTTTATTAAGTTTTAAACAAGTAAAGCATATAGATTGAAGATTAATTAATGGTTTAAATTATTTTTGCTTAATCAAAAATATCTATCTATATATAAAGTTTTTTAGCAATCTAAAAATTTTTATCTTAAAAAAATACTTCAGTAAAAAGAGGCTAATTAATTATTAGTGTTTTCAACTCAATAATTTTTTTTAAATAAAGAATACATTTTTAACATGACTTTATAATAATGTTACATTTTTTAAAGTAAAAATTATTAATTATTCAATGTAAATTAGTTTAATTATAAGTTTTAATTTACTAAATATTTTACATTTTCAAATTTTATTTTAGATTAAGCTAAATAGCAAAGAATTACAATTTTGAAAAAAGAGCTGGTAAAATGAATGACATCAAAAGCAGCTTAATATTTTCATTTTATTGTTAAATTTATTGATGAATAATAAATAAAAGATATTGTTATTTTATTTTTATTAAATATATTAGAGCTGTTAGTTCCTAAAAACTATTAAAAACAATAAAAAAATTTAAGATAAAATGGCATCAAATATTTAAGATTAGCAGTAGTTGTAATAGTAAAATAGCTTGAATAATAATTAAAAATAGACAAAAACATAAGGAAGTGCAACAAAGCGTCAAAGCATTTTTAAAGAAGATGCTATTTCAGATGAAGGAATGAAAAATATTAGTAAAGTCATTCAGGAACTTCAATTAAAATTAAAGCCTACTTTTGATAATGTTTCAAAGATTAAGCTCCCTAGAATAACTGGAAGGTACCAAGAAGCATGGGATGAAATGAATAGAGCAAAGGAGGAACTTATAAGCATGATAGAGTAATATTTTATAGAAATGGATAGCAATTTAAAAGAAGCATTTTCTAAATTTCCATGTGATGAGTTAAGAGTTTAGACTTAACAAAAAATATAAAGTATCTTAAAAGAATTTGATTACTATTCTTAAAAAATGTTAGCAAACAACCTTCAAGAATAAGATGCCATTAATTTTAAAAGCAGGGTAAATGTTTCCTTTAATTTTTCTATTCGTTTTTATTAAAAGTTTTACATATTTAAATATCGTAAAGCAATAATTAAATTAATTTCATATTATACTTTCTAAAATAACTTTTAAGATTAATTTAATCAGTAAAATGTAATTTATTTATTATTTGTTAAATCTTATTAAAAGAAATATGAATAACAAATGATGGAAATTGAATAGGATGTACAGTTTTTGGACAATGCCTTTAAGATGGGAGTATAATTAAAGTAAAGCAATTTTCCATATTTTAAGGTAGATAGGAAATAGCTAGAGCAAATATTAATGAGTTTAAATGATTACATATACACTGTTTGCCCTCCTGAAGATATAAATGAACAACTTCTTGAAATTCCTTATATAGATTTAGATTAGTACTACAATGTTTCGAACAATCCTTTTGGTTAGGTCTCCTCTTAAATAAAACAAATATAAAAGATTGCTTATTTTTTTGATAGAAAAGTCTCTTTGTTAGATCTATAAAGTAACCAAATTAAATAACTGCTTCTTCCTATTCAGTATTGCTAATACCAACCTTCTTATATATTGCTGCCAAATTAAAATATGTTTTATTGTGGAGGTATTGATGATTCTCAAGAAAACTGTGATGGATTAATATCATCCAGATCTTTTGAGATAAATACAACAAAAAACATAATTACTTAATTGGCTGATATGAAAGTCAAAAGGATAGGGCATTCGATAGTTTATGCCACAGTTAATTATCAAGAGTAGTCAGAAATACAAAAGTTAAAAACAGAATCAAATATTAGTATACCATTATAAAAAAATAGCTAATAAAATAAACTAAGCTACATATATGCTATAGGAGGGAAAACAAACTTTGACACTAAGACTAAGCTATGTGAAAGGTAAATAAATTATTTCAATTAAGTGTATATTATAATATCTTCTAAATATTTAAGTAAAATTAAATTAATTTTTTAATCTTTATTAAAGATATGATGTTCAAAGAAACGTATGGGAGAGTATAGCTCCTTTAAATTAAGCTAGGTCTAGAGCTGCATGCTGCTTATTTAATGAAAAATATATTTATGCATTTTATGGAACTAGCAGTGAAAATAAATCAGTTTAAACTGTAGAAAAATATGATATAGAGCTAAATAGATGGGAAGTTTTAGAAGTTGTAAATTAATTGCCTGGATTTGATGTATCTTTTTCAGCTGCTATCTAGATAAATTCCTCTCAAATTATTTTAATAGGAGGTTTTAGAGAGTCTATGCTTAATGATAAGGGATTTATGCTTTTTAATAGAAAATTAATTTGCTTTAATACACAAAACTCCACTCTTTCTTTGTTTAAATATTATATGCCCTTAGATTTATTACCATTTAGCTAGCCTGTTATAAGTAATAACGATTTATACATAATAGGAACATGTATGGAGAATATAAGTGAAGACAAGCCATGCTTATTACAGAAAAATGCATTTGTAGTAAAATTAGATGAAATGTCTGGTCCTACAATAACTAAAGTTATTTCAAGCAATGAAGGTCAAGAAATATAAATTTTACCTTTTAAATAAGGAAATTGATTAAGTTATTTTTGTTCCAAAGATTTGTGTTCAAAATTTTAAAGATTTTAAAAATAAAAATTATAAAACTTTTTTGGATTATAAATTAATTTTATTTGAGATTAAAAGTATAGTAAAAATAGACTTTAATTATGTTTCTTGGCGAAATCAATAAATAAAAATAATTACAAATCTAGTATTTGGTTATTCATCAATTAATTCATTATTCAATCAATATGTGTTAATTATTAATTTAATAACTTATTCTTTAAATAATTTTTGCTCTAAGATTTATTTCTATTTTACTAAGTTGTTAAAAGCAACAAAAGTTTGTATATAAAATAACAACATTCATGGAGAATATAATTGAAGTTAAGCCATGCTTATTTTAGAAAAATATATTTATTTTAAAATTAGATGAAAATCTTAGTACAACAATTACTAAAGCCACTTCAAATAATCAAAATATTTTATTTCATACTACTGAAGGAAAATTATATCATCTCTTTCATTTAGCTTTTCATTATTTTATGTTTTGCAATTGTCTTATGCATATTTTAAGAGATTTTATGTCAATCAATTAACATAAATTTTACCTTAAATAAAGGAATTAATTAGACTAATTTTTGTTTTAATTTACAAAATTTATAAATTCTAAAAATACAAAAATTATGAACAAACAAATTTCTTTTTTAGTTTTTATAAATTTAATTAAAAACATGGTTAAAATAAATTTTAATAATATTTAATAATTTTTCTTTACTAAATTTATAAACAAAAACAATTACTAATCTATTATTTGTTTAATATGTAGGTTATTTCATTTTAATCATATGAAGAAGAGTTTGTAATTTGAGCATAACACTCTTAAATTTGATAAATCTATTGTATTTTATTGAGATGCTGCAGGTTTCACAAACATTTTAACAAATTCTGCTAATTTGTAAGCGTTTTGAACACAAGCTGGTGAGGTTGTTTTTGTGTGATAAGTGTAGTTAAGCACATAAGTATTATATACCAAATCTTAGAAGTCAGCTAATAAAGACTACTCATCTAATCCAATAAATTTATCTATATGTAATACGTTGTATAGTACTGAAAAGGGGCAGTTTTTAACTATTTTTTATGTATAAAGATAAAACTCGCGCTTATTGAACTACTTTTCAACTATAGCACCTGTTCCTGGAGAAGTTACATTTTATATGTTAGCATTAAGTTCTGAAGATCCATAGAAATTATAAGTACGGAAACTTGTTTAATAACGAGATGTTGCAAACAAAAGGTGAAAGGATTTATTTTCACTTTAGGAGCGGCGAGTGCTCATCATAGAGAATATTGCATCCTTTTCATTTTGTGCGTTGTTAATAAGTATACCATCACGAATGATAATAACCCAGGTTGGATTAATTTTGTGGGTTGTAGCAAATTAGTTTAAAAATCCTTGAAGAATATCTTTCATGCTATTAGATATCGAATTTAATACTTCTTGTTCTGAAAGTTCAACAATTTCTGAAGTACCATCTTCTTTGACTTTAGTTGCAACTTCACTGATAACTCTGTAATCAGGAAGATATTTACTGTACTACTTATTAATAGAAGCAGCTCCTGCCACTATTATTTTTCTGGCATTACGTTGACGTAATACACTAAATCCTATCATTGTACAAGGATTTTGGTTGTAAGGCAATTCTTGCATAAGCCAAGGTGACTCTCCAAGCTTAGCTTGCATTTAGGATAAGAAACGACTTGCAAAAGCTTCAATTGAGTTTCCAGGTGGTATTTAGGGATATTATTGAGTAGGAACATACTATTGTAGAGTAGAAGCTTTAATAAGAGAACAGCAAATACCTTTATCGACAGTTATTGCTTGCTTGCAAGTTTTATAAAAGTGATAGTGCTCTAATTCGCTGTTCATAATGATTAATGCAAAAGTAGTAGGACTCTCAGATAATGCAGTATTAAAAGTGTTGGTCCAAGTTTCAATATTTAAATCATCAATCTTATAATATTTAGGTTCAGAAATAGGGTAATTGTAGTAAAGCTTAAACTAGGAAATCGAAGAAACCAGAGCTTCAACTAATGGTGAATCACTAGAGTGGACAAAAATTACCCAGCGATTAACCTCAGTGAATTTAGTGAAAGCTCCATCAGAACAGAAAAGCTATTTATAATACCCGTCAAATTCATGGCATAGACGCTTACAGCATACATCATTAGGAGAAAAAGATTCATTAACATTATTAACTTTAAGTTACAAAGAAGATAATTTGAGATAATTAAAACCAATTTATTCAAACTCCTCTCCTATTTTAATTTACCAGCCATTTAAAATACTTTAAACTTCGGTGCTATTTTTTAAAAATCTAGTAATTTAGTTAGTGTATTCATAAACATCATAAGGTTCAAAGTAGAATTCAGTTCCAACATTATCGTCTATAAAACCCTTTTGAGAGATTTATCCAAAAAGATTGCAAAGGCTTGGGATGAGATACATTTGCTAATCTTAACTACTGCCAAGTTCAGACTTAAAGCCTTTATGAAGAGGACGAACTCTAATCATAGGCTAAACTCTATCTCTGATGTTGATTCTATATTTGTTCTTAACATAAGTATAATAAGAAAGTTCTTCCTCTGATTTTTCAGCATCCATATCTCCTTCATTTTAAATATCCATTTATTTTACAACAAATTTACTGTCAGGAGTCATATTAAAATCTACCTCTAAAATTTCATAATATAGATTAGAGGAGAAATAAGATGTCTTAACAGTACGACCAACCAAAAAATTGCATATTTCTTCTCTTGGAATCTTTTTATCTTCTAGTTTGTTAATGACTTAAAACAAGTTCATACGTAAGAAACGTACAGGAGTGGTTTCGATTTCAAGATAAACTTTACCTCTGAATTCAATTGTCTTAGGTCTTAATCCATTCCATGAGTAAGTTTGATACACAACAGATTTATCTTTACTAAGTGCAGCATTAGGAGGGTCGATAGGATTAAAAAACCCTTTTTAATATTCATGGTAATTGAGTTAACCAAAAATTTATCTTGCAATATTATTTAAAACAAGCTATCTCTCTTTGTTGGTAGTTATGAATGCTGGACTACCATTTTGTAAAATTTATTTAATACTTATCTAGTATCCTAAAACAGTCATATTATCCTAACCTTAATACATTTATTTGCTACTGTAGCAAATCCACTATGCTTGTGGATTTTCTTAAACTTCTTCGCTAAGGTGAATATCGTTTTTTTTCAAAAAAATACACTTGTCCATATCGTGAGAGATGTGCAATATTTTACGCACTCCCAAAAAGACAGCTTCTCTATCAGAACTAGAAGCGAATTTTTCAGGGGTTATCTACACATCTTGCTTATATATAGGTGATTGTATATCTATCTTTAAAAGGTTTGAATACAAAAATAACTTAAAAATCTATTGCTAATCCATTTTTGTAAAATAAATATTTGCTTTATCTTGATTTTATAATTTATTAGTCTACTAATTTTGCTTTTTAAAATTAATTAAATAAATGTTTGATATCTTTGAGCTATTTATATTTTCTTTATGCAAACATATAATACTCTATCCGCATAACTAACTATAAAACTAAATAAAAAACAAAATTCACATACTAAATGATCAAACATTAATTTAGTTTTAACAATAACAAATATCTAGCAAAAACGATAGCATAATATAAATTAAGACTTCTTGTAACTAAAAGCATTTATTTATTAATTTAGCTATACATGCATTTTCTTAACAACTATCTTATTTATTAAAACAAAATAATTTAACAAACAAACAACTTGAAATATTAAAATAAATTCAAATTGATTAAAAAATAATTAATTCTAAAAACAATTTTAATCTAAAAAAATAAACTGATTGATTTTTGTTAATAAGATATTAAATACCTTAATATATTTATTAACCTAATAAATAAGATATTAAATGAGTGTACATTAGAATATTAAATTAATCAAAAATAAATTTTATCCATTTTTAAAATAAGAAGTCGATAAATAAAAATGGGAATTATTAAACAAAAAATTTACATTAAAATATATAGAATATATATATAGCTACTAATAATTATTTTTATATACTTTATAACCATGAGGAGGAGATATTATAATTAAGCTTAGTGTAGTTGTTTGTAAATTAAAACTTTAAAACATTAAATTTAGTGAGTGAAGGGTAGATAGATATATACAAGAATATGTTACTTTAAATTAATACTTATACATACATTTTATAAAATAGTCTAAATGCTTGCTGATTGTTGAATTGCTTGCGAATTCCTTGTTCTCAAGTTTAAGGAGTAATTCGTTAGTTGTTTAGTTAGTTAGTTTGTTGGTTATTTAGCTTGCTAGAATTGCATCAAGAAACTAAGCTAAAAATTTCTTTATATATTTTATTCACATTTTTTTGTTATGTTTACAGAGTATTTATTAGTTTTAAAATAAAAATTAAAGTTTAAGAGAAGTGAGTATATATTGCTAACTATTGTTATCGTTTGAATTGCTTTCATTACTTTTACTTTCTTTGTGGTCATTAAAATCAGTATTTGGTTGTTATGAGCTTAACTTGATAATTCACTCGCTAACTCGCAAACTTATTAATTAATGCTTTAAGCAGCTCTCAACAATAGAAAGAAATAAGTAGAGGAAGATTTATAAACTTATTTACAGGAATATTTATTGACATATTTGCTTTAGTAATAAATTACTAAGATTGCTTGCTTATTGCTCTATTAGAATTTACTTTTAAAGATCTAATTAAAGAAGCAAATCATATAGTTTTGAGCTAAACTTTTTTTCTTATAGTGTTTAGCAATGTAAATTAATTTATTACTAAAGCTGGTTATATTCTATTTCACAAAAAATGAAATTATTTATTAACAACGATAAAATCATCGAATTTTATTAATTGGTATTTTATCACGTCAAAAGACGATTTTTAAATTAAAATATTTGAGTAATTTATTATTATTATTTTGGTGTAATTAATTTGTACTCATTTCCAAATGATCCTATAAACACAATTTTAATATTTTGTTATGTACTTTCACTTCATTCTTTAAAATACAGCAGATGGTAATTAAATAACAATATTAGCAAGAGCTCTCTCTGCACATAAGCTGAGTGTAGGAATAGCTAGCAAAATAATCAAGCCTTATGGTAATTACATTTTATTTAGAAATTATTTATAGATAAAGTTGTTGGTTGGCAATAAAAAAGGTTCTTTCTCTATGGTTATATTTATTTATTTATAAAAGAGTATATAGATAGAAAGATGAGCTATCAAATATGCTTAAGGATTTTTAAGATTATTAAAATAAGCTAGCTAAATTGCTAAAATCCTTAAAATATTTGAAACATCATTTTATTCTATGGGATCAATTTAAGTTTTCAATGCTAATTGGTTGAATTTAATTTTTGATAACCTAATTGCCAATCAACTTTACCTTTTTATCAGTTTATTGATTTGAATGCTACTGCTATAACTACTATTTTACTAAAAAGACATCTTTTTCTTGGACAGAACTATTTATTGATGATGATTATTATAATTACTACTTTTGTAATTCTATTTGTTATTTGATTTATTCGAAAACAAAGGAACTGCTTTCAGAATTTTATTGTTAAAGAGATTGGATTGCTTGCTTAATAGAATCGTTAGTGCTATTAAAGTTTATAGTACTGCCACCTTCACAGCTATTAGCTAAGGGACTGAAGAGATTTAGGATATTTTAACTAATAGATTGAGGAGTACAGCTAGATAAGGCAGTAATTTGGGTTGTAGCTAAAGAGTCTTCAGTTTCAAGTGCTTAGAAAAATTCGCTGTTGCTACTATTATTTTTTTTCTCAAAAGAAGTGTCAAACCAATTTAATATTTCACTAATTGCTGGTTTTTAGTTTTATGAAATATGCTAATTTTAAGATTACTAAGCACAACAATTTGTAGAAATGGATACATTAGTCTTTACAACACGCTTAAAATTACTTTCTTTGGCTTTAGGACAATCATTTTCCTTTGTATTTATTGATGAGTTAGTTATTTGTAAATTATCATTGTATTGTTTTAAATTAGCAGAGTTGGGAGGAGTATTTATAGAATGGTTTGTTTAAGAATGAGCTTGCGTTGAAATTTGTTTGTTAAAATTTTTATTGTAGAGTACTTTATTTTAAATAGAGCTATTGTTTTAACTTTTAGGAATTGAAGAGCACACATTTTCTATCTCATCTAAAAATGCTAAGTCTTCTTCATCTAATATGTTGCGATAATCATCAAAATTATCTTGTAAAACTTCTTCGCTTTATTCAGATGCTTCTTACTTAGAATCATTTTTATCATCTTATTAAGAACTTAATGTGCCACTTTTATTGGATGAGATACCTTGTAAGAATTTTTCATCCCTATTCATTCCATTAGATGGTCTTTTGATAGGTGAAGTAAAATTTTAAGTAAATAAGACACCAGTGTTATTGACCTAAGTTTAATTGAGCTATAATTAAGGAGTCATGATAGTAGGTGAATTTACGTTTGTCTAATTGTCCTCCCTTTACCATAATAAAAGAATAAGTAAAATAAAAAAAATTTTTGATTTGAGTGTGTTAGTATAATTTTAGAAAATACCTTAAATATCTTACTAAAAGAAGTGAAAACAATTAATTTGGAGTGTTTGTAATTATTTAAATTTAATTTATAAAATTAAAATAAGTTAGTGTGGTGTGGTGTGTTTAGTTCTAAAAGAATTTTTAACACATATTCTGATTTATTTATTGATTAATAAATCATTTAAAATAGCCTAAAAGATTATTTTCTAATTCAATATATAAGCAAGCGAATTTGGGGAATTCAAAGCAAATTATTAAAATTTTCATTGACATTAGCTTGGAATTAGTGAGATAATTAATAAGAATGTGCTAGTTGAAAAATTCGAAAAGTGCACATATTCAATGAAATCCATTTAAAATTAAATGAAAAATGTTTCTTCTTTTTAGAATTTTGTTTTTTGGTTTATTTGAGTAAAGTAAGATTTCATTAAAATAACTTCTAAAAAAACCTTCATTTGTTGTAAGAAAAAAATATTTAAATGAAATTATAGAATCGCTAGCTTATTAAGATGTGTTTATACTAAAAATTTGAATTTAATCATTAAAATTTAAAGTTGGTATTTTCACTTTTAAAATTCAACATTTAAGTTCTAAATCTAAACGTTAGCACTCATCTATAATAAAGATTAAATTATTTTTATCATATTTTACCTTGTGATATTTCTTTATTATTTCTTTAATAAACTGCGGATGTGCGAGTTATTTGACTTAGGTGAAATAATTATTTTGATGGGTTTTTATTTCTATGGATTTTTAGCCATTTCATTACTTTATTCTTCGCTTGACTAACCAACAGCTGCTGATGAATTCATAGTTTATTGTTATTATTTTTCAAATTCTTGCTATTCTTTTTGCTATTTCTAAATAATTTATAGCAACTTTTTTTTCTAAGAAAAATAAATCCCGTTCTCTTCGCATTGCTACTTCTTCAAAGTCATACTAGTATTATTGGTTGAAAATGTTGAAGACACAGATTATCCCTATCCACTGCCGCTGCTTAATACTGTAGGGCAAACTTAGTTACTCTACTAATTCTAAGCATTGCTTTGCTATTAATTTATTTGCTATGCACTACTTTGGTTAGCTATAATTATACAATTTTAAAGGGAATATGGATTTGATTAAGGTTATTATTATCCTAAAATAGGAATTTATATTGAAGAACCATTTTAAAGAGAATTCTAACTGCTTAATTGAGACTAAAGAGAATAAGAACTGCTTACAGAAGAACTTGACGAAGATATATTTTATTAAGCTTACTAAGAACTAACAGTGCTTTATTATTAAAAAGCATTTTAAGTTAATGAAGAATTGAGTGCATTTTGCTAGATCACTGTATTTCCGTTTTGCATAATGTTTTATAGCTATTGGTTGCTTTATTAATTTAAGGACTGAGAATTGATTAATGCATTTATGATAACTGACTGAGATTAGCTTTGCACTTGTTAAGGGACTTTCAGTTAAATTTTTTAAGAAACTTTTTTGTGCTACAATGAAGATGTAAGCAGAGGAGATTAGGCATTTAATTAGCTGCTGATTTAAGACGAGCTCTATTAAATGGGAATCGATTATTAATTACAATTGTTATTGCCTCCACATGAGTTACAGCTTCCATTTAACAAAGCCTAAAATGCTTATAACTGCGATTATTATTATTATTACTAAGCAATTTTACTACCCTCTTTGAAAGTTTAAGTTGATATCTAATTACTACTCATGAAATTGAGGTACCTTTATCTTATTTAAAATTCTTAATTGTTTCTATCAACTTGAATCCTTTTTATCCTTGTTTTATGTGCTTGCTTACTTGCTGTTTTAAAAGCTTATTCAAATTAAAATCAATTATGATAAGGAATTTTTTTTTTTTTGAGCAATATAAAAGATGGAGACAAATTATCTAGCAAATATCCTTATATTTATTTTAATTTTGTGTGAATGTCAAACCCTAGCAGGCACTTTATGATAAAGTTTTTATAGTTGAAGTTGGCAGTGGATAAGGCTCCTGTTTTATGCTGAATTGTTTATCGCTAAATGGATACCAAATTTTAATAAACTGAATCTAATTCCAATAGATTTATGATAGTCCTTTACTATTGCTATCTTTTTTGCTTGTTTTTGCTTTTTTCTTAGTTTTTCTTCTACCCTTTGGCAAGGTAATTTTCTTTTTTTTTGTTTCCTAAAATTTAATATAGTAAGTAAGAATGCGAAAGGAATCAACTCCCCACTTTTTGTTTTCTTTTTAAAATTTAATTTCTTTATTTTATTTGTTTGTTTGTTTATTTGATAGTTAGTAATTAGTTTCTTCTTTCTTTATTTTTTCATTAAATTAAATTAAAAAAGTATATACCCTTAAATATATTTATATAGCTAATAAAAATATTAATAAGAATTTGATTAAATTTAATGAAAAAAACACTACCTGAAAGAATTTAATTCAATAATTCAATCAGTCAATCAACCAATCCATAAATTGTTAGCTTTTATAGTTAGACTTGCAATCAAACACAATCAATAATTATTAATAAATTAGTTATTTAACAAATATTATTTTCATTCAATTTTTGTAAATTAAAATTTTTAATATTTATTTGAATTAAAAAAATTGTTAAGGTTGTAAAGTAATTAGTACTTATTTCAATCAATCAATAATCAATAATCAAATCAAATAATAAGGTAGAATGAGTAAATATATATGAGAGTGTGTGTTTGTATTTATGAATATATTTTTCTAAAGCATAAATGATCGATATCATATATTTATCCAATAATCTTATCTATCTAATTCGAATAATAAATTATGATAATATTTATTTAATCAACTACACCAAACAATAAAATAGATAGATAGATATAAATATTAAATTTCTTGAGGAGAATTAATTAATTTCTTTGTTAAAATTATTTTATTAAAATATTTAATTAGAGAAGCTAACAATCAATTATTTATTTATTTAAGCTACTTTTATATCCCAAGTAGTTAGTTAATTTCGCTTATATTTTGTATTTTCAATTTTATTGGTTATATTTTAGGATTGTTATGATTTCTAATGTTTTAAATTTGTTATGCATGAATGTTATATTTTACTTATTTCTTATTATTTTTAAATTCATTAAAATAGTAATGTAACCTAAGTTTCTAAATTAAAATTAATATGCTCGTAATCAGGTAAACTTTATTTACACTAATTATTTAAGTATTTATTTATTGCTTTATTCATTAACTTATTCAATCATCTACTTTGTACTTCGTATCTTACTATGAGGATTATCTAATTTTAAATAAAAGTAATTTCGTTATTCAAAAATGTACAATTATTTTTGCAATAAATTTTTTAGCAAATAAAATACTTAATTAAATGGCCTTTTTTTTTTTTGAAATTATGAACAGAACCTCCATCAGAATTATCTTAATCTTCTTCTATATCATTTAGATTTAATCTTTTCATGTTGACCTTTACTCTTGAAGGGACATCACCAAGGAAATCATAGTCAGAATCACTGTTATCTATATCATCTATAGAGAGATCTATGTCAGATTCATTTTATTCATCATCGTCATCATCACTGCCCATATTTAATAAATCAGATAAGGTAGAGTCACACCTCTAAATAAGACTTCTTTATTTAGGAATTGACTGCATTTGTATGTATTGTTTTTATGATAATTCTTCGTACTCTTGATTATTTGAAGTACCTTTTTCTATGCTAATTACATCAACTTTTTACTTAAAGCTTTTAATTAATCCTATGGTAGAGCAAATAAGCCCAAAAAATGAGTAGCTTATATTGTTCATAAATTTATTACTTTTTAATAAATAAACAAATATATATTCAATATGTCTTCATATTTCTAAAATAAATTTGTTACAATGGAGGAAGATTTTATCTCTTACATAACATAAGTATTCTTATGCAAGTAGTAATCAGCTTAATAGTCTTATCTCTTCTCTTATTTTTTGTATTCATCATTTTACAGCATAAATAATATATATGGCTTTCTTATTAAATTGGGTGACTTGCTTAAATATCTGATAACTTTTATAAAATAGCTTATTCTTAGCTAAATTCAAAATAAAAATAAAATTAATTTCTCTATTTATATCTAAAAAATTACTTTCTTTTAAATAGAAAAATATAGCAAGCTTCGGAAATTTTAAGAAATCCTTTTGTTAGCAAGAAAGAATCCTTCAAAGATTTAACCTTTTTAGACAGATCTCTTGAAAATATTTCACTATTTAATGAAAAAATTGTTTTATAAATTAATTCTAATTTATTATTAGAAAAATGTGTAAATGAGTAACTAGGATAAATTATTTGTTCTGCTGCAAAAATTCAAGTTATACAAAAGATTTTTCAAAAGTTTAGAATATTAGAAAAACAGTGAATGAGTTTAATATTACGTAGATTTTATGATATTATTCACTTTTATTGATAATTAATTTGAAATGACCATCAAAACAAATTTAATTAAAATTGCTAAGTATTTATTCTTTCATTCATTCATTCATTCGTATATTTATTATAGATACAAAAAACACAAGAATTATGTCATACCTTAAATTCCCAATACTAATAGCCCACAGAATGTTATCTAAGATATAATAAAAGAACCTGCATAAAACACATAAAAGCACTGTAGTTTTTAGTGCTATTGGTTTACCACTCTTCCATCCTTTTGAGAATTTGTTTATCTCACCAATGAATTTTAAAAACTTGAATATTTTTCTACCATTCTTCATAGAATCTCTAATCATTTTAGCTACCCTTGCAGTAGGGATTTAATCTGACCTAAATATAAAAAAACAAATTGCTCAAATCAGCATAAAATGATTCCTTCGTTTTATATTTTTAGCCAAATTGTTAAATTATTTACTTGAAATTTATTTGCACTCTCTCAATATTACTGTGTTTATGACAGACATAGTAAAAGTCCGAAAAATACTATAAAAAATTACAGATTTTATCTCTCCCTTTGCTTTACTTCATTATATCAGCTACTGTGTCAACCTAGAATTAAAAATATTTGTTCATAAATAAATTCAAATAAATGAGTGTGCAATATTATCTTATTATTTTACCTAATTTTAGATTGTTGAACCAATAGAAGCAACGTAGTTTCCATATTTAAGAGGCAACTAAGTTCCTTTTTTAATGTTCTCATTTAATAACTATGAAAGATCGCTAAAAGATAAAAAGCTGCTCTTATTTTTTTTGCTAAAGTAATTAGAAGAGTTTTGTTATTATAATTTAATTTCCTTTAAATTGTTCATATTGTTATTGCTTTGGTGCTTTTGTATCTTTGTATTTTAATTAACCTTTAAAGACTCTATCTAGGAGAATAAAAAATAAGTAAATATACTCTACTTTTTGATGAAATTAATAATTATATCAAAAAAAGTATAAGAGAATGTTTTAATTAGGCAAGCATTGTTTGTTTGTTTGTTTTATTTTGAGTTAATTAATTAATAGATAATATTTATTTACAAATAGAACAAATTGCGTAACAAGTATTTATCTAAATATTATCTTAAATTTGATAGTACATCACAAAAATACTTAAAGATTGATTTATATTCCTGTTATGGAATGTTTAATAACAATAAATAATAAATTTGTTATCAGTACAAAACTCAAAAACTATGAATGTATTACAAAAGTAAATAATACAAAATTACTTTTTTATTTTCTTATTAAAATAATTTAAATATTTTTTAGTTTTTATAAAATATTTGCTTCTGGATTTAATAAATTTTACATTAATATTTTTCTTATAACTCCAAGAAACAACTTGGCTTTTAAGCATCACTTTTAATTATAGCATTACTCCTTTAATTAAATTTGTATGAATCAAGCTTTGTTGAATATAATTTTTTAACTTATTTGCAGTTACGGTGTACCTATTAATAAGCAATTATTTAATAATATTTTAACAAATTAATCAAAATCTTACTTTGCATTTAATTTTACGTTTTCTATAATTATGAAATACTTAAGGGATTGACTTAATCTTTTTATGAATTTGTAATATTTTAATGTCCTTAACTAACTTATTTTATTAAATATTTTTTTTTCTTTTATGAATAGCTTGATATATTTTTATTTTTAAGTTAAATATTATCATTCACTTTTACAGCTTAACTAAAAAGACAACCACTTAAGCTTCCTATCCAATTATTCTTAGCTTAATTCCAATCTTTATTTTTATCGGTTAAGTAATAGTAATTGCTGTTATTGTTATTAGTGGTAACTTGCTTAAGCTCTTAGTTTGAGGTGTATTTACTATGATTTTTAATAAAATATAAATATTGAAACAATTCTTTGTTTTTTTAATCAGAATTTGCTTTTGAATTAAAAGCAATTTCATTGGATATTAAAGAGTTTTATTAAAATTATAATTAAGCAATTTTTATTTTGCTAAGATTTAATATGAGAAATATTTACGAAACTAGTCCTAGTTTTTATGGACGAAACATCCTGTGAGAGGTGTATGAATAAGGTCTGTTTTTAATTGCTAGAAAATGCTACTAATTATTGAAACCTATATAATTATTTTAATCAATTAGAGATGGATTCAATGAGGCAAAATTATTTTAAGTGCTATAAGACTACGAAGCCTATTAAAAAAAAGGCTTGCTAATTGCCTAGTTAAAGAAGAGACCATGTTAAGATTAGCTATTCTATTTTAATAAAATTAAAATAATAAATTATCTCATTTATATTTTAAATGCTACATTTATACATTTTTTAAAAAAGGAGAATTTCCATTTAACTATTGTTGAGGCTAAATATTTAATGACTAATGCATTATGTAGGGTGACATTTGCTAGCTGTGGCTGTTGTTAATTTGCTAATTCATTTAGTCCTGATTATTCTTTAGAGTAAAACCTTGCATCTAATAAATGTTTTCAGAAGCATTAAAGTAGTCTTTGAAAATATTATGTTTTCTCCCTTAAGATGGAGATGCAGTCCTTACCTATTCACGCTTAATTCCTATCCATGGTGAAATATTGTTTGTAGATTCAGAATCTAGATATTTTTGTTGAAGTATGTTTGTATTTTAAAGAGGAGATTGATGAATGTGAGATCCATTCACATGAAGAGGATTTTCTGATCTAATAATTTAATTATATGAGCTATTTGCTTTTTTCTATCTATTTGATTATGGAGACTAAACTCTCTAATGTTGAATTTGATGTTGCTGAAAATGTAAATAATCATTGTTATTTTATTATTTTTGAGTATTATTCTCTGTTTTATCTTCTTTCAAAAGCAAGCTATTTAAATTTTGCTAAACATTCCTATTGTTTTCCACTTATCCTATGAATGGATTTCCTATATTTTATATTTTCTTTCTGTATGTTTATTGGGATTTCGAATTCCTAATCATACTATTTACCACAATTCTATATACTTTACTTATTCAATTATTAACTAAATTAATAATGATTCTTTTAACCTTATATATATAAGAATAATAAAATTAAAACGAACAAATATATAGTTTATTTAAAAACAAATCAATTAAACCAAATGGTTGGATTTTAATCATTTAAAATATTTAAGATTATTAAAGAAAACTAAACACAAAAGATATTGCAGAATTACATATATTTATGTTTGACTAACAGTTCATTTATTTGACTTTTCTATAAAACAAACTCATTAAGTTGCTATAATATTATGTATTAAAACATGGTTACTTATATAATCTTTCATTTCCTTTTTCATAAATTTTTACAATTAGGGAGTTCATATAATATTTTTTTTAAAAATATTCCATCTAAAATAAAAACTTGTTTGAGTTCTTACAACTTAAGAATGTTTAAAATAAATATGAAAATGTATGTTTCAATATTATTGAGAAACAATTTTTTTTAATCTATAAAATGATGTTTTTTAAATTATTATTTTATTTATTCACTTGAAATAAATAATAAACATAAATCACTTTACTTAATATGTTTATTTTAAATTAATTTTAACATAAATTAATTATTTTGTATAAACTTTATAATTGTTTTTAGATTGATTTGATATCCAAATTATTTGTTATTTTTATAAAAAATTTAAATATTTATAAAAATTTATTTGCTTTAACATTAAAATAAAAATAGGAGTGAGAGAGAGAATAAAAAATAAAATTATTACATTAAAAATAAGATTATTGTATGAGGGAAGGTTGGACATATTTACTTTATTTATTTATTCATAGATGTATATTTAATTTTTAGATTATTTAAAGTGATTATTAATAAAACATGAGTAAAACAAATAAAAGGAAAATAAATATATGAAATACTAATAAATAATAAAAATAAGGTATTACCTTTTGTTTTTATATTATTTTTATTAAGAATCATCAAGCAGCTTAAATATTTATATATTATATTAGAGCTTAGAAAATTATATTTTTATTTGTTATTCTTACTATTTATAATAAAGATGACTTAATATTTGATGATTTTTTTTTTTTTCCAATAATTTTTTATTTAAAGTTAGAGTAAGATAAGATAAGTAACTAAATAAATGAGCAAGTCTACACATTAAGATATCTAAATAATAAAAGAAAAACAACATTAGTTAGCTTTTATCATTCTTTTACTTAATTTTTCTCCTTATCCTCTTTAAGGGCCTCTAATTTTTTAAAAAAAAGTTGATGCTTTTAAGAAAAAGTAAATAAAATTTTACTCAATTCGGCCTCGTATTTAGGGAGTAGTTCAGCCCATTTCTCTTTGTTTTATTCAAAATTTATCATAAATTGTTATAGTTCAGGTAAAAAGTTTGATATTATTTCAAATAGAGGTTTAACAACAAAATCTATAAAACCTTGCTAACTCTTTGAAGTATTAGTTTCAACTCTATCACATAAATAAGTAACTGGTAAGCCTAACCTTTTTTCTTCATCACCCTAGTTATTCAATTTTAATTAGTGAATTTGAAAAAAATGTTATTAAATAATATCACCTGTGCCCAAAATTCTGTCATAACTTTATTTGTCCATTAGTAGCATATTTCCCAAGGTCTAGCTGGGTTGCTGATATCAGAAGCATGCAATAATGATTCCATCACTGTCTTCTTATCTTTGCCATCAATTTCAAAATCTATTTTTTAAATTGTAATAGTATTATTGGCTCTTGAAAAAATGTAATTATTATATAAATACCTGTAGCTGCTATACGAGATTTGAGTTTTGAAATATCAGTAAAATGCTTTGTCATATCAGTAGCGAGGACCATGTTGACAACCATTTCTCTAAATTACTTATATTCATCATTTGAGAAATTTGAGAAAATATTCAAAGTATTGTTTTTGAGAATCATTTCATAGACTGAGCTTACATGGTGATTTTCTAATACACTTTAATCTAAAAAGGATAAAAGGTTAAAATTTTTAAATTAGGTGTTTAATTTGAATTATTGATTGAATTACCATTAAATTTCAGAGCCAAGATATTTTAAGTATTGATCAAGAACACGTTATTATAGCCTCTGTTTTCAAAAATAAAATTATTTAACATTCTCATAAAATGACAAACACTATTTATTTAATTTACGGGTGATCGAAATCATGAATTGCAGCTGAAAAATACATAGCAGCCCTTTCCATAGATTTTAATTTTGCTAATTCACCAAACTTGCACTTGCTTATAAAAAAATGAATAGTCTAAGTAACATCAAATGAGTGGAGTCGATCGTGGTAAGGGTTATCTCTATACCCATTCTATATCCTTAAACTTAAATTAATGAATTTTTATGAATCTATTTTGAGATCATCTAGTAAATTGTATTTATCAAACAAGTAAACCAGCAATTGAGAAGATTCTTGTCCACCAGATATTTTTTAAATTTCAAAACAATTAAAAGTTAGTTCATCTACTCCCTATTACCATAACAAAAATTTATAAGAAAAAATCAGTAGAAGTTAATTTGTGAATAAAAAAATTTATTAATATAAAATTACCTTATCAAATTCTTTTAGAATATGGGCTGGAATAAATTTCTATGTAATTGTTTCAGGCATATGCATAATTTTGCCTACAGTAGATTTTCTATTTAAATTGTTGTGGATTGATTGCTTTTCTTAAGTGTTATTCATATTGCTATCTTAATTTTTAGTAGTAGAGTCTTGTTTTTAATTTTGATTAGACCAAGCTGCAAGCTTTAATTAAATTTAAATAATTTAGTTAAAAAAATAAATAAATTTTGTCATAAGAATTTTACTAAAGCATCTCCAGCTTCACCGATAACAGGCTCATAAAGCTTATTTGAAGCAATCATTTTCATAGACCAGTCTATGTCAGATATGATTTCAGTATCGTCGAAGTATTCTTTAAATTCTGATAGTATTTCTAAAACTTTTTCAGAAGGAGTTTTTATGCTTGAAGTAACGTTTATCTTTTTGAAGTTTTAGAGCTAATTTTAAATAGTATAAAAAAAAGCTATACATAAATAAAATCTTTAATAATTTAATTGATCAAAAATACCTTTCTTAGAAGCAAAAATATTCTTAGGAAACGAAAAATGGCTCTTATAATACTTGCTACTTATGTGAATTTGGAACCAAAACTTACTGTCATATCAATTATAACTAAAGCTAAACTAAGTAAAATAATTATCGCATCAAGCACAAGCCATCTGTCTCTAAAATAGTTCTTATTGAATAAATATAAAAATGATATTTATTTTAAAGATTTTATATTTTACTTTAACTCCTGTACCATAAGCATTTAAGATGATTTCTATACAAAATATAATCAAAATGATTAATTCAACATATCTTAAGCGACTATCAACACTATCTTATTCAGTTTAATCCAAGAATTATTGCAAAGTGATATCAACAAAAATTAATATTGTATAAATTATAACCAAAAAGATGATTATATATAATACAGGCTTAGATCTGACTATTTATCTAATCTTTCTTCTTATTGGCGATACATTTCTAATAAATTAAATAAATAATTATCAATCTCTTAATTAACCCAATAAAAACACTTGATAAATTTATTTTAACATGATATGATAAAATTAATTTGTAAATATTAAATATTGTTAAAGATATTCTAAAATGTTGAATTATCTCAAAATAAATTTCTCATTAATTTTTCAAGCTAAATATTCGAGTCTATGACTAAAATTAAAATTTCATCTTACATATTAATGTATTTAAAATATTATATACAATTAAAAAGCTCAAAGAAACAAAGTATGGGATAATAAATAATGTTTATTTAGTGCATCTATCATGCAAACCACCATTTAGAAATAAAGTATCCCAGAAATATTTCAAAATTGTTTTTAAAATTTAAAGAGAAATGAAAAATGTATTTAAATAGGGGTTGCAGAAACTAAAATATGAGTGATGGATACCCCATTCCTATTTGAAAAAAAGGGTTAATGAAAATTAAAGAACAATCAATTAATTGATAACTTGAAAGTAAACTGGGAGTAAAAATAGAATGATTGATTGATTGAAAATGACTTTAACTATCTATAATATATATTATCTCTTAATAAAAAGGAATTATTTTTTTGATAATTAGTTAGTTGTAACTCTTCCCGTTTTTAAAAATTAATCATTCAAAAAAATATTTTTAAACTAAATTTAGCTTGAGGAAAGGAAAGAGAATTTACTTTACATATTTAGTATGTTTTATTTTATCAACATCATTTTCAAAGCTTGGTAAACAAATTGCTGCAAATTTATTTAAAAAAATAATTCTACTGAATTTTAATTTCAGATCTGCCTAATTTGGATGGGTTAGTCATCACGCTTGGGCTATCTGTAACATTCTTTTTTAGCTGCTATTTTTGAAAAAGATAACTGAATTAGTAAGATTCTTAGGAAAATTTATTTAATTATTTTTCTTACAGACTATTTTTTTAAGTTGTTCACTAAAGTTAGCTTCTCCTCTTCATCATTTCCTTTTGTGTTAACTGTTTCTCCACCTCCATTTCCAGATTTAGTATTATCACTTGCAGAACTCTTACTCGGAAGCTTCTTCTTACCAACTTGCAAAGTATCTCCTCCAACGTTCTGCTATCCATTGATTACAGAGGTGTCTTACTTATTGATGGTGGTCTAATCTTATTTACTATTTACCATCGAGTCTTTATTTGTTTAATCTCCACTATTTTCGTTACTTGTTTTTAAAATTTTATCCTTTTCGTCTTTGTTCATAGAATCAAAGACTGGGGATGCTTCTACCCTATTCTATGATGACATCTTTTCAACAACTTATCAATCAATCTTATTAAAGAGCTCTTATTTTTATCTATTAGCCTCCTTTTTCAATCAAGTTGCAACTAACGCTTAACTTTTTGGCTTCTATTATATTAAGAGTTTGATCTAAATAAATAATATTCTTTTTAGTTTTTTCAAATTGAGTTTAAGTAATTTTTTTAATATTAAGTTTCTATGTATTGCTCTTTTTTTATTTGTTTTTTTTTCCAATCAATCATTGAGTTAATAAAACTCATAATCAATGAATTAAATTCCTTCATTCAAAGTTTTTTATAAGTTGAGTTATTTATTTTTATTTTAAGTTATCTTCTACATCTTCCCTAAAAAATGTATTCACTCATTCTGCCATCAAGATTTTGTTTATATTTCTATCAAATTTTTAATAATAAATATGCAAATTTATATCTAAATTCTGAAAGTAAATTTGATGAAAATTTTTACAATACTCAGCTAATTAACAGAAGTTAAATCAAAATGTTATAAAGTAAGCAATTGATTATATGTAAAACTCCAATTTTTTACTTCTTCGTAATATTTTGAAAATATAATCTTTTACTTATAATCAAAATGTTTAGAATTATTACCAATTAGTATTTTCAGGCAAATAATTTATTTTATTTAAATATCCTGAATATTTGGGGGAAATAAATAAGTTCTAAGCAAATAACTGCAAACCTAACCCATAAGAATGATGCCATTTAAGATTTTTTAGAATGCCCATTTACACTTGTTTATTAATAATTCTATAAATAGAAATGAAAAAAAAAACAATTAAATCTAAATTAATTACTTTTTCAATAAATAAATTGCCATCATTTAAAATCAAAATTAATTTAGTATTAATTTCTTTAAAACGTATTTTATTTTAATAAATTGAGGTTAAAATTGAGATTGAATTCCTTATCTTTAGCATTTTTTTTTTTGTTGCAATATATTATTTAAACAATAATGGTTTTTGAATCACTAATGATATTTTTATATTTAAAAATATTATCAAAATATTTTACAAATCATAAATAAATACTTTCCTTCATTAATTACTATCAAAATAATCTGATTGCACTATAAAAATTTAGCAAAACTTTTAATTTCAGATAGTTAACAAATATTTTAGCTTATGGATAATAAAAATATACTCTTAGCAGCTTTGGGTGTAGGTTTAACTGGAGGAATAATTTATTATTTTTCATAGCTTTTGCCTAAAAATAAAGTCAGATCAACCATAATTTCAAGGGATTAAGTTTTAAAGATGATTAAAGAATACAAAAGAGCATCATTAAAGGTTTTTGTTTAGACGGCAGAAATAGTTAAAAGAATTAAAGTGTAAAATGGTGGTAATGACGTACTTAAAGAAGGAGTTTCTATAAAAGATATAGTTTAAAATAACATCCTTAATGATTTAACTTAAGAAAGAGAGTACATAGCTAAAAGATATAATATGTCTTTGCAGGAATTCGATGATCTTTTTTCAGTTTAATATAAAGATGATTAAAAAATTCAAGAAGTATGCACTTAAATTGAACAAACATTCGAAAATTCTTTGTAAGGAATATCACCTTCATTAGAAGTTAGCTAATAAGTTAAATAAAAATTTTCAGAGGATAAAGTTATCGAGATGCAAAAGAGCATCCTAAGAGCACAATCAAAATAATTTAATAAGGTGTTCAAGGAAATAAAACAAGAAACTTAAAAAGATGATGTAGATACTTAAAGTGAACTCTTTAAGTAAAAAATAAGAGATTTAGACATTCATCAGCTCAAAACTGATCTTCTTAAAAAAGAAGGGTTTGAGTTTGAGCCTGAATCTCCTTGCGAAACATTTGAAAAGCTCTCTTTCTAATACAAGAAAACTTCTAAAGACTATGAAATAAAGCTTTCTTAAGTTATAAGCATTTATAATAAAATAAAATCTGACATGCTTTACTCCAAAGTAGATGATACATATATTGATATGATATTCAATTGAATTTAATTAATAATAAATTATCAAATAATATTTATAGGGCTCAATTTAAAATATATTCTAAATTTCATTATTTAATTATTTTATTTGCTTGCTTGATTACTCATACATTTATGTATTTATTTTCTGCTATTTTAAACTTTTTAAAATTGATCAATATTGATTAAAAATTCATTATTGATTTTTATAGATCATGTTTTTGCTAATATTAACATTTATTTATTTGCAAACAATATTTCAATAATATGTAAATGAAGATGAAAGTATTAACATTGCATTTAATTATCTAAAACAATTAATTAAGGTTATTTATAAACCATCAAAAATTAGTTAGTTATTCTTATTAAAAATAAAACTATAAAAAGCTGTTTTTTTTGAGCCATTTTATAGCAATTTTAAAATGATCAACAAAGACCGCTACAATTTTGATTAGAGATTTAACTAAATAGCTGAAAAGGTTTTTTCTTTAAATGGAGTTATTCCAAGAGAAGTTTAAGACACTAATGCAATATCGAAGCCTACTAATTTTGAATAATACTAAATGATGAGTGACCCAGATTATGATTTGCTTAAATAAGCTAATTTTATGACAGATTCTATACCAAATAATTAATTTAATACCTAAGCTAATATTTATAATGTAAATAACCCTATTTCCTAACCAACTATCCCTTATTAGCAATACCAAAATCCATTAAGCTAATCTATGATTTTTAATTAGAATTTAGCTAATAAGTATCCGAATAATATAAACTAAAACTACTCAACTCCTTAGCCATATAAAAAGAAAGATAATATTAGATAACAAATAAGTAACTTAAATAAGGATCAGCTAGATTAGTACTTAAAACAAAATTTGAAGCAAATGAATCGACCTGATGATATTTTGATAAATGACAATATTGACCTAGAAAACGATAATCAAATTCAAGATACTAATAATTAGTAGGAAAATATTCAACCTGAAAGATAGATAAAAAGAAATTAATCTACGAGTTTATCAGCAGGTGAAATGATTTTTTAATAATAAAAGATGTTTGAAGCATTGCAGCAACAGCAATTTTAATTCTAGTAGGAACTCATGTTAAAATAATAAGAAATGGAATATGAAAAAAGAAGAAGAAAATTGAAAAAACAATAAGAAAAAGAAATGTAATAAATCTTAGAACCTTTAATTAAAACATAATAGCAATTAATGGAGACATTACTTTAAAAAATGGAATAAAAATAAAATAATACATAAAATTATAACTAAATCAAACACGAAGAAGATGCACTTGTTAAGGAATTAGAATACAGGAAAAAGATAGCTTAGCAGCATCACGAAATCTAGTTAAAAAAATTAGAGCAGGAAAGAATACTTTAGCAATAAAATTTACAGCTATAAGCAATGGCTATGCCAAATTTATTCAATTAATTGATTCCTTATAATTAAATGAACCCTATGATAAATAGAAACATAAATCAAAACCCAGCAGCAGCTCCTTATTACATGTAAAATCCTTTTCCATAGCAAGGCTAATACAGCAATCCTCCAAAATTAGGAGATATTTCTGAAAAATTATTTAACAATCCTAAGTCAAATGGAGATTCAATAATAGAATAGTTTCTTAGAGATATGAAAAAATGAAAGCTAATTTGCTAATAACTGCTTAAAAGAGTATGTATGTTCATAAGAATTATTCAAAAATAAAATTAACCATTAAGCTTAAATAAACAATTTTAAACAAATTATAAATATAAAATAACAAACAAAAAAATAATGAATTAATTAATTAATTTCCTCCTCTAATAATAGATAAAAATGTAAATAAATTAATTTAGTTACAAAAAATAATATAAAATGAAATATTTATATTTCGAATTATGTATAATTTTATAATAATTAATCAATTCAGATTTTTATTTTGGAATGTTTCATAAAATATTTCCTTCCAACATTGCTCTACTCTTTTAATTAAAAAAACAAAATAATTTTATACATTTATATTTTATACTCATTATTATATTTTAATAATTAACAAATCTAGATTATTAAATAAAATAGTAAAGTTATGTCTCGCATAATTAAAATGTATTTTTAATTTAATATTATTTAAATTGTTATACTTATTTTTAGATAATATCTAAACTAAATATTAACTCTAATGTTAATGAAGAATGTTTTAATAAACAACTTTTTTTTGAAATATTCTTTTATGAAAATTATTAAAATTAAATTTAAGCTATTCATTATAATTTATCTGAAATGATGATAAATGCATTAAAATAAAATTATTAATATAATAAACAAATACATTTTAGTTTAATAAAAATCTAGATGAGTGATTTATTTCATATTTTATTCTTCATCCTTTTTATTTAAATTTTTGCTGTTAAATCAATAATGTAGATCATTATCAATTTGTTATACTTTAAAACACACAAAAAAGCTAGTTTTTATTAGCCTTTCCAAGTAAAATATGAATAGCAATTTAAACCATTTTTTTTAAAGCTATTAATTAATATAAATTATAAGTTTATTTTATTAGCACTAATTATACCTATTTTTAATATTTTTAACTCTATAACTAAAAATATATTTTAAGTATTCAAAATTTAGTTAAACTTAAGTAAAAATTAATTTATAAATATGTCAAAATTAATTTGGATAAGTTCATTTCATTTTCTTAGCAGTAATTTGAAGCTGAAATTTACTAAAAGGTTAGCTCATTCATAATGGATCATTCATTCTTCGTTAATCGATCTTTTTTAAAAATAAATTTACAAATAAAGAATTTTTATAAATAATTACATCTCATTTTCTTAAATTTCATCTTTTAACTTTTTAATACATAGAATCCTCTTACTTCCAACCCACGAACCTAAACTTAAAAGATAATTATCTATATTTTCATGGGCTAGATAAAAGTCTGGTTTTTTATGATTGTGCCATGATACAAAGTAAAATCTAGATTGAGAATACTTGTTATTTCCATTATATTTGATTGCAAAATCGTTTTGTGAACTATTAAAGCCTAAGTATTCAATGAAATTATCGAGTTTTGTTTCCTCTAATTCATAAAATATATCCTCTAAATCATCCCATTCTGCTACTCTAAATTCACTGCCAAAATTTTTTTAACACACATCTTCGTAGTTTGCTACTGATAAATCATAAGCAAGTTTTGTCAGTTTAAATTCGATCTTAAACTCCTTTTCAAACGCTTCTTTAAATAATTGTGATTCTTTTTAAATTAAAAGTTCTTCATTTTATTAAATTTCTTCTACTAACTTCATCATAATAGCAGCTTATTCAATTTAATGGGAAATATATTTTTTTATATTTGTTAAGCTTTGAGTATTTTTTTCATTCTAATAGTTTTCATTATATTACATTTTCTTCTTTGTGTCAAGTTAAACTAGAAGATGTGATTAAGTCATCTTAATAAGTTCGCAGGCAAATAATAATTAGTCTATCATTTTTCTCTTAAGCTATTTTTAAAAATCTAATCAAGTAAAATTTGTAGAAAACTGGTTTGATTATCAAAAATTAATTTAAAATTAATAACTATAAACTAAAAAGTATCAAAAACATTATCAGATTTAATTGCTATAAGTAAATCTTTTAATCCATAAATGTATTTCTGTAAAATACCTTTCAAATACATTATATAGGTTCCTATATTTTATAATCGATTTAATAATTTTTAATTTTAAAAATTTGAATAAAAGTTTAGAAATGTTTTTAGATTAAAATCATTTTTAAGTAAAGAAAAAATTAATTCTTGTTTGATATAAATAATTTTAATGAATAAAATCATAAAAAATATATTTTGAGAAAAAATATTTTTTTTTTGAAATAATTATTGATGATATTTTAATTTAGATGTTATATAAATTAAAATTTATGTTGTTGCTTTTTGCTTTTTAAAAATTAAACGTTAAAGCCAATAGAAAATATATAAAAAGATTATTTTCTATTCCTGAGCTAAGTAAAATTGATTAAGTCTTTTAATAAATGAAACCAAGAAATTCTTTAATTTCAAAATTTTGTTAGAGCTGAGCGAAAAAATTATTTCTAAATATTTTGATAAAAATTCAAAATGAGTACTCAATCAATAGCATTTTAGTTTTTTCTATTAAATAGATAAAGATATTTATATAATTAAGTTGATTTTATTTCAATAATATTATGAAAATAGATATGGAAGTGATTGAATATTTAATTAGAAATAAATAAAAATTAACAGATCAGGAGTGGTTTTGAATAAATAAATGAATGAATGCATAGATGTATCTATCTATCTACTCATAAATAAAATTCAAAAAATCAACTATAAAAAAATAGAACACCATAAACAAACAAACAAACAAATTAGCTAATTAATAAATAAATAAATTAATTAAGGATTCTCTATCAAAGAATGTTAAAAAGATAGTAAAAATCAAAATTAAAAATTAGAAAATTTTAAATTAAAAAATCATAATCATTGAAATAAATAGAAAGATTATTGTAAAATATCTATAGCAGAATTCAAGAACTCATATTGAAAGCAAAGTAATTCAAATATTACTTTTTAAATTATCTTTATTAGAAACAGCTAGAGGATTAACATAGTTTATAATTTAGCTTTTAGCAAACTTATAATTCTCGCTTATCTTTTAAAATGTTTTAACTTAATCTTTTCCTTTTAGAATTTTATAAAAACTAATCAAATTAAATTAACAGTTATAGGAAAAATGGGAGCTGAACAATCAAAAGGCGAAGATTAAAACACAATTGAGCAAGTCCTTTAAAAATTCTAGTAACAAGAGAAGTTAAACCATCCATCTTTTGGAGATATTTAGGTTTTGAAAGATAAATCATCTGATAACTAAGTTGGTTTAAAGGAGTTTAATCTAACAGATGAAAGTGAATTTACTAAAACCATAGAGAAATTTAAGCCTAAACTTGCACTTGACAATCCAAATTTGATTAAACTTCATAGTAATTTGAGAAATTAGCTTTTAAATATTATTTTTATTACTTTTTAGGACTTAAACATGATACACCTAGTAATTTTGTGCCAAAAAATAATAAAAAACATTCAAAAATTTTTAAAATGAAACATTTCATTCTGAGTATAAATTATTACAACAACAAATAAAAGTTATAAATTATTTTTCTAACTTTTATTTAGAAGGATTTAGGACATTTTTAATCAAAAAAGATTAAGAAAAAGCATTAAAATGAATTATTGTTTATAACAAAGATAATTTAACTTTAATTTATTTTCATATATATTGTTTTTATATAAAAAAAGACTGTATCCAAAATAAGGAAAGCCAATTCTGTTCTACATTCTTTAAGGTTTATTTAGTATTTGAATATGTCAAAAATACACTCGAATAGGAAGTTTAAGAAAGATCAAAAGATTAAAAATAACCTTTTAGTGAAGAAGAAATGTGGAATATTTTAACTAGCTGCGTTTAAGGAGCTCATTTCTTATACTAAAACAAGCTTAATCACAATAACATCCGCCCTTCAACAATCTACATTACTTCAAATGGAATTGTAAAATTGGCTGATCCTACACTTTTCTCTTAATAAGGTTTATATCCTGCTGCTCTTTCTAGTCCAAACAATGTTCCTTAAGGTATCTACATCTCACCAGAGCTACTTAATGTATAATTAATTTATTATTTATAAAATTTATTACAAAAATGTTATCCCCTTGAATTTTGTTAACTCGAAAATATTTAACCAAATTTTTAAGTACTAATAACCTTATATAAAACCATCAGAACTATTTCTTTATGAATTTTTAAAATTTGATAAAATTTTTACAAAATTAATTTAAATTAGGTTTTTTTAAAGTAAACATTCAATTAAATCAATTGATTTTTTTCAAAAAATATCTTTTATTATTTTTATGTAATGCTAATATTAATTAAAAATAAATAGGACATGTACTAACAACAGTATAATCCAGTATATAACTAACAAAAGGCTGATGTTTTTAGTATTGGTATGTGTATGCTTCATGCAGCTCTTCTTGAACCTTTAGATGATTTATATGATTATAAAACTTTCTAAATCAACGAAGCCTATCTCCACGAAAGATTAAATTAAGTAAGAGAAAATTATGGAGATCTTCTCTACTAATACTTGTATCACATGCTCAATTTTAATGCTGATGATCGTTAAGATATTGCATATTTTTACTAGTAAATCAATCTCTAGTAAGAATATGCAGAAACTGCTACTTTCTAATAAGCTGAAACAACTGCTCCTTAAGCTTAAAAGTAGGGTGAGTACGTAATTACTTAAGCTAGTGTTACTAAATCCCCAGAAAGACCTTACTAGCCTTACGAGGTTATTACTACTAAAACTGTTAAAACATCAACTATTCCTCCTAAAGTAACTTTTCTATTTAATTTCAATAAATAATTTTTACCTAAATAATATTTGAAGACTTTTAATTTAGTTTTTTAAGACATTAAATAAGTTGAGTTAAAACAAAAAAAAAAAAGAGTTTTTAGTTTCAAATATAATGTTGTTCTTTTAAATAAAATAACCCTTATTTATTAAGCTTCAAATAATTTTTTAATTTTGGTAAAAATATTCTTGGGCTTACCCAAAAATTATTAATTTTAACAGTAGGAGGAAGAAGTAGTGAAGAGATCTGCTGCTAATCCAAACTATGGTTAAGTTTAAGTTTAAATTCAATAGTAGCCTTAGATAGTTATCCAAAAGATGTCTAATCAACCAACTGGATACAGCTCAGCAGGTATGTTCAAAGACTCCGAAGATAAAGGTAGCACAATCACCTTCATCCCTAAAGATCAACATTCTAAGAATGCTATTCCAGATGAAAATATTGGTAATGCTATTGGAGGTGGCGACACTTACTATCAATAGCAAAGTGTTGATGTATAGCCTTAAATCACCTCTACGACTAACAATTATGTTCTTCCATAAACTAGCACATATGTTACTTAAACCTACACTAATCCTCCCTTAAACTAAGACTACACATCCAAATATACCTCACCAATTACAACTACTACCGTTACATATACCAATCCAACTGTCAATATTGCACCTTATACTCCACTTACTTAGTATTCTAGTTCAGTTGCTCCAGCAACTTCAACTTCTAAGTATTCATCTACTTTCTTGCCAACTAACACCTATGAACTCTAAAAAGGTACTGAAGTCTCTACTGCAAACACTGGAGCTGGCTATTATGTTTCTACCAAAGAATAGTAATATCAACCTGCAGCATAAACTACTATTACTACAAATAGCTAATTTACTTCTGATTTAAGCAAACCTTACTAGACTACATCTTATGGATTGAAAGAAAACAACTTTTCATATATTCCTGGTCCTACTGCTAATAACTATGGAACTTCAACTGGATTAAGTTCCACTACTACTAATGTTGTAGTATAATCTGCTTAAACAACTCCTGCTTCAACTGTAAATCAAGCTACAACTTCTAGCAACACCTAACCTGTAGTAACAAAATAATCTATTGTAAATACTACTATTCCTGCTGGTACTACTTCTTCATACACAGCAACTAATACATACGTTTCTCCAGTTCTTTCTAATATTCTTAAAAAAGATGAGTCTATTGAAGAAGCTATTAAGCGTTCAGCTCCTCCACCTCTCAAAAACGAATTAATTTCCTCTCCCTATTCAGCTTAAGTTGCATCAAATAGTGGATCAAATTTCTATGCTCCAAGCATCACTACTACTTTGACATAGCCTCCTGTGTAGACAAATATAACCTCAACAGCAGGAACAACTACAACAACCACAACTACTATAGTGAATAACAATAATCCTATTACAACAGTTACAACTTCAAATGCTGGCTATGATCCATATAAGCGTAATTAACAAATCATATTAAAATTTTTCTTTCCCTCCTTTAATTTTCTGAACAATAAATAAAAAGTTTGTTTTGAAAAAAACTTTTACTTTCCAAAAATATAAAATTGTATTCATCCCTCCCTTCCTCTTTTCTGCTTTAAAATAATTTAAATCATTAAATAAAAAAAATAAATTATATATAGCATAGCTGTTATGATATATTTTAAATTTAATACTTATTATTAAACCAAATTAGCTTCAGATGAAATAGAAGCCATCCTTGCTAAGTATAGAAACTCAAAGGAAACAATGTCATAACTTGGTTTAAGTTCTAACACTGCAGACATTAAGATTTCTAATAATTCAGTAGATGTACCATAAAATAACACAAATTTAGCAGCTGTTAATACCTATACAACTACTACTACCACAACAAATGTTGGTAATAATACAGTCACTCCTTCTTATTAAGCTTATACTCCATCATAAACTTACACAACTAACATATCTAATATCGGTGGTAATTATGAAATCAGTAAACCTATTGAAAGTTTAAATAATCAATTCTAAGGTCTTAACATTAACTAAAACTCTAATATTCAAGTATCCTAAGTTTAAAGCTAATACACCGCTTAATTCAATCCTTCTTAGATTTAAAGTACTTACTAAACATCAGCAATTGGTACCTCTAACTTAGGAACAACAAATCCTTACACTTAAACATAGTAAATAGATTAGCAAATATTAAATAAATTAACATTTTTTTAAAAAAATTAGTAATATATAATAATCTTTTGGCTAGTCTCAACCTTAATCTTATTAGTAAGAAACCCAATTAGTTAACGATTACTAAACAGAAGGTTTTTAATTATTTTTTAGCTTAAATATTTATTTATAAAATGAATTTTTTAATTATTAGAAAAAGAGTATGTTATTGAAAACTACTCTAACAATTCCAAGTATGAAGGAGAAAAACTCAATGGCATGAGACACGGCAGAGGTAAATTCTATTACTAAGATGGTGGTCTTTTTGATGGTGAATGGAGAGAAAATAAGATGCATGGAAAAGGTATTTTAAGCTATGCAAGCGGTAAACCAGCTTATGATGGTGACTGGGTCGACGATAAATTCGAAGGTTTTGGTATTCTTTACAATGAAAATCCTGCACCCTTAAACTAACCCTATGACTTTAGTGATTTTGACAATGTTGAAGAATACTGGACAAAGTATGAAGGTTAATTTAAGGATGACAACAAAGAAGGATATGGTACTTTGTTCCTCTCTAATGGTGAAAAGTTTGTTGGAACCTTCTTTAAAGATTTCGTTAACGGTGAAGGAACTTTCTATACCTTAAACGGAGATGTCTTGCAAGGACAATGGCATCAAAATAAGTTTATTGCCTGAGAATTTTCCATTAAATTTAAATTTTGAAAAAGAGCAAATAAATGGCATTTTCAATAAATAAATATATGCTTTTTATATGAAATATTCAAGAAATTATATAAAAATTATAAAATTATTTTGCAAATTTATTTCTATTAGGTTAATTAGTATTTTTCATTGAATAATAAATAACAACCTCTCTAAAATTGTCATAAACACATTTTTATATTATAATTTATAAAATTGATATTGTCTTTACAAATAATAAATGTTTTTGTCATTAAATTTTCGATTAGGAAAGTTATAAAATATTATGAATTTTAGTTTAAATTAGTTAAATTAATAAAAATGATTTCAAATGTGTAAATTGATTGTAAGTTTTAACTGTCACTAAGGTCTATAACTTGTTTCTTTGTAGCAGCAGATTTAATAATAAATAAATCATCATTTATGAATGAGTAAAAAAATATTTAATTGCTTTCAATTTATTTATTTATGTTTTGATTTGATTTGGTGATAAATATTATGTTTATTTTTCATTTAAACAGAGTACTTTTTTTTTTGAAAGTATTTATTATTAAAGGTAGTAAATAAAATAAGCAAAAATTAATTTAAAAATAATTTAGAATTCTTATTATTGGTTGATTCAAACATTTTTATCTTCAGACTTTCAATTAGATTTATTTAAAAATTAAAATAATAATTCAATTTTTATAAATTGGAGGGTCGATTATTAAAATTTTTTATATTTGGCAAAAATATTGCTGTGAAGAAATTTTTGCCAAATCACTCTAATTTTTTGATAAATTTTTATTTTTATAAACAAATTATTAGAAGTATAATCGGGTTTTATGAATTATTTAACATAAGAAAGATAATTAAATATTTATAATAAGTCCCCTTATTTCAAAACTGAATAATTTATTATTCAAAAAATTATATTATTTAATTAACAAAAAATTAAACAAAAGTTAATTTTCCTAGAAAAAACATTAAGAAATTATCCCCTTTCAAAACTAATTTATTTTAAATGGAATTAGGAGAATCAGATTTTCATGCATCACAAGGAGTAGCTTAAGAGGAACTCTGTATATAAAAAGAAGTTAATATACTAGAAGAAAAAAATTCTTAATTAGACAGAGTTGAGTAGTTAAGTTAGAGTCTTGAAGAAAAAAACTAGGCTGATAAAAATAATATAACTTAAAATGATTTTAATGATCTTCAGTAATAGAATACTGATTAACAAGAATTACAAAGTAATCGTAAAATAAAAGATTAGACTCAAGTAAACTTTTTGAACGAAAATAATCAAGACAAGAATATAATTTTTACAGAGCAGCACTTTCAAAAAGAAAGAGAATCTGGGGAAACTCATTACACTAGCAACTAAGAATTAGAATATGAAAATAATTAAAATTTAAATGAAAACAAACAAGTTCAACAAGATAATTTAAATGAATAAATAATGTCTTAGGATCAAGATTAATATTGTGAAAATGAGGAAAGCAGGAATAATAAAAAAAATTTACTTAATAATGATGACAATGTGCAAGTACTACCTAACCAAGAATAAGAAAATCAAAATTAAACTGAAGCTTAAGATAGATTAAATGAATAAGTTTAGATCGATGTCAATGGTTCTGTGACTAGTTTGTAGGAAAATAACTAAATCTAAGATAGTGCATGTATGGAATAAGAAAATTAAAATGAGAAATTGCCAGTATAATAAGAACAAACTGTAAAAGAAGAAACTTAAGAAAGAGAAGAAGTGTAAGAAGAGAATGAATATCATGAAAATTAAGTATATTTAAATGAAATTTTTTATTTTTTTTGTTTAAATTTAATATTTTAAGGAAAACAATAGCAATAATGAACTAAATCAATAAGCTAATGGTGCTATGCAAATAGAAGAGTAAGCAAATTAAGAAGAAATTGATTAATAAGAAGATCAGTAGGAACCTGAAAACGACAAGGAAACTGTTAAAGAAGAAAATAACTTCCTTATGAATATACTTTCTGATGATAATAATGCAAGATTTTAAAGGTTTCCCCCAGAATTATCTCCCAATATCTTTAGTCATTTTTTGGGAGGCAAATCTTTACAGTTAACTAATATCAATGATTCTAGTAGGCTCTTTATGTATTTCTTAGGCACAAAAATATTAAGATAGCTCTTTAATAAAGCAAATGTAAAACTGAGAGAAATCTATAAAAAATAAAATGACGTAAAGGAATACACTATCGAAGAAATACAAGTTTATTAAGCTTTGAAAATATTAATGGGCTTACAATAAAACTCAAGCAATTTTGACTTTTTCCTTCTTAAGGATCTTCAAAAAATTCCTCCTTATCACCAACTCTTTACAAACGAGAGGTAGTTAAATAAAAATTTTAAAATAATTATTTTAAATATTTTAAAAAAATAGGTTTTAATTCCTTCTTGATTGTGAAAGAGAGTTAAATAAAGACATTTTAAATAATGAATAGCTTATTTAAGATTTTGTTTAGAGAGCTTAAAATTCCTAGACTTCTGATTAGGAGCTGGTTTTAATATCTAAAAAAGGAAAAGTGGGTGAGGAAATTATTCACAATAATTCTGTTTATACATAGATATTCTTATGTGAACTAAGCTCTGCATTCGTTTTTGGTTACTTTGTAGTTAAAGATACTAGTTCTTTCTCAAATTAAATTTGCATTAATTTAGAGAGTTTTACTAATCAAAACCATCATGTGTATTTTTAAAACGAAGAATTTCTTTCAAATTATGAAAAAATTTAGGAACTTTTGAATAGCAAAATACACATAAGTTCTTTTTTAAATAACAAATTTGACTCATTCCCATCTAGCCTTTAGAATGAAATGCTGCATAATAAGCCATTAAAACCAAATAGCAGTGAGACTATTTTTGATAGGCAAACACAAACTTAACTTCTTATTAAATCTGATGAAAATCTAAAGAAAGAAGTCTTTTTAACTACAAGCGGTACAGTTAAATAAGAGAAAATGGTTGAAAAACACAAACAAGCAATTTAAAAAATAACTTAAAAGCTTAGGATGCTACTGACAGAATACAGGTTTGTAAGCATTAACAACGATACGACATCTATTTTTGAAGAATTATCTGAGATAGCAATTTAAAACTCTTATATCATTTATTCCCAAGCTAAAGGTAAATTAAATATTAAATATTTGCTTCCTTATTAAAAAATTTTTGAATACTTAATTAAAATAGAAAAAATGGATTACAGATTATTCAGATTTAAATTAGCACAAGATTTGCTTTAAAAATAAATACAGAAAATTAAATAAGAGGAATTACAAAATGTGAAATCTAAACTAATTGATGTAGAAGTTTAAACAGATAAAGTTGTTGAAAATGTAATCAATCTTGATAACAACTAACTTTCGAAATCTCCAAAATCTGATAATAATGAATAATTTCTGATAAATGATGTAAACTTACCTGTCTTTTAGGGAAATGATCAAGTAAGTAACTTTTTAAAAAAATTTAATTGTCATTATCTTAAATGTTAAAACATTAGAATATCAGACAAGCAACTCATATCTAGAAGAAAGATAGTAAGCAAGGGATTTGCTTAGTTTGCTTATAAGAAAAAAACATTTAAAATAATACATTCATAACATGCTAAGAGTGTTCTTTGCAAAATAAGAAGCCAGTATACTTGTGTGATAAGTGCTTTGAAGTTTATCATTTAGAGATGTATTTTATTAAAAATTTAATTTTTAGAAATTTTTAATATTATTTGATTGGAATATAGAAATGTTAATAGAGACAACTTTGATAAAAAGAATTTCTCCAGGTTAAGTACCCTAAAAAATTCAATAACAACAGTGGTAATAAAAACATGCTTAAAAAATAAATATTTATTATCTTTAAATTAATAAGCCATTAGATAAATTGGCACCCAAGCCATTGTAAAACGGATATGGAAATAACGGAATAAACGGAGCTTATAGCGCAGTTAATCCTCCTCCTAACATTTAACAACCTTTAATGAACAATGGATATAATGGATATCAGCCATAATAACCTCAAGTGAGAAGAAGAAGGACAGCAAATATTTAGGATGGTTATGAAACTTCAGGTCCTGCCTTTAACTCAATGATACCACCTCCAATGAATGGGGGAACTATGATGGGATAGTAAATCCCTTTAAAAAGAAGAGGACCAGCCTTGGATGATTCTGGCTTTAGAAGTGATGCCCCTTCGTAATATTTGTTAACTATTTATAAAATTATTTATTTATTAATAAAAAAATAGAAGTTACATTCCTGCTACAAGAGGCAGAAAAAAACTAAATCATGGCTAAGATCAATTACCACCTAGAAATCAATATGGATACTCTGATTTAGGATAACCAAACAACATGAATGGATATGGCTAAGGTATGGGAAATAACGCAACAAATGGTTATGATAGATATTCAAGAGGAATCGATTTGAATGGATATACAACATCAGATCCTGCATATGGAAGAAATTATCAAGGAGCAGATAATTACAATAATAATTAAATATTTAGGGGTGTAGGTACTCAAAGAAAGTGATTTATTGAATATTAAATAATTTAATTTAATTTGTATTTATTTGGCAAGTGTGTATTTATATTATTTAGTAGTTATATTCTTTGACAATATATTAAATCTTTAATTTATTTTAAATAAACAGTATTGATTTTATAGTATGAAGTGTGTTGATTGATAAAGCTTTGAATAATATTTAAGCATAAAATCAAGTAAACCCCAATTCACATATATTTAATTTATAACTGAAATAACATCAAAAATGGTTAATAGATTAAAATTTAAAGACTTTAAGAAAACTAAAAACATCATATGAAAGGTAAAGTTTGATCATCATTGAAAAAAGGAGATATTTAATATTTAATTCAAAATAAACTTTCACACGCATGAAAAAAACTTTAATAAAAAGTAAATGAAAGGAATTTAAAAAAATAGTAATTTAAATTTATTAAAATAAAACATAACTATTAGTTTTAATGAAATTTAATAAAATATTATTCCTCCAAATTTATATAATCTAAATAGCAGAGATTTATTTCTAAAAAAATATGCAAAATTATATTAACAAGAACAAGGTAATTAAATTACACTAGATTATTAATTTTAATATGTTACTCAATATAAATATTTTTCTTAATTTTGGTTCTAAAATAAAAGGAATCGAAAAGTAAATATTAATTAATTGAGTCTAAAAATAAATATTTGTTTTCAATTAGAAATAATTTTATTTCAATTTTTTATTGAAGATGAATAGAAAGAAAACTTAAATTATAAAATAAATAAAAAATTTGATTTGAAATGTATAAAAGAGTGTTTTATTTAGCTATGCTAAGATGCAAAAGGAGATATTTTAATATTAAGTTACTAATTTATTAGTTAGAATTTATTTAATTTTTATAATTTTTAAAGGTTTTAATATTATTTATTAATTAATTACATAAATCAATTCTTTAGATTTAAAAATTATTAAAGAGGGAGAGAGAGAAGTTCATTCTTAATTAATTACTTGTTTTCGTTCATTTTGATATTTATTGTGGTTATTGTTAATTTTACTAGTTTTATTTTTGTTAGATTAAGTTAACTTATTTTTTTTACTCAGATTTTTCTTTTTTAAGCTTAGCCTCCTTTTATTATTATTTCATTTTTAACAACTCTTCTTCTATTTTCTTTTGCATCATAAGTAATTGTTCTGACTATGCTTAGGTATCCATTGAAAGATCTAGGTTTTTTAAGCCAACTGTTTTCAAAATGTCAGAATTAAGAATATCATTTATATTAGCATCAAGTAAATTCATGTTACTTTTATTTTTGCTACTTTAGCCATTTTATTAATTTGGTGATATGTTTTGTTTATTATCATTTTCACTTTTGTTTGTTTCTATCTTTTATTTTTTAGAGACAGCATTATGAGATGACGAATAATCACCTTCTTCTTCATCTTCACTCTCATCTTCCTCATCACTGTCCTCCTCTTCACTTTCTTCTTCTTCTATTTTTCTTCTTTTTCTTGAATCTTTCTCTGATAATTAATTTTATAACTATGGCAAGTTTGTTTATTAATCCTATTTATTCTTTTACTCTTAAGTGTTGTTGTTCTCCTCATATTTAACTTCTATATCTTCAACCTGTACTTCGATCTTTTATTTTGCATCATTTTAATTGTATAAATTGTTAAAACTGTTGCTATTATTACTAACATTGTTTTCATGAGGTTCTAATTATTTTTTACTAAGTTTTTATAGAGGAGAGTTTATCTTTTTTCCATGTTTAAATTAATTATTAGATGAATCATTATCTTATGTTCTGTTATTTTATCTTCCAAATAATTAATCATCTCTATTTTAGTTTTATTCATCAACCATTTCATCTTCATCCTCATCGTCATCTTCTTCTTCATCATCATCACTGTCGTCGTCTTCTTCATCTGAGTGCAGATCGGAATCATCTCCACTATTATCATCTTCCTCTTCATCTCCAGCGATATTAGGAACAGCATTCATCATTTGTCTCATTTCTTGTGACTAGAGAATACCCTGAGCACTCTTTAAAATCCACCTTTTTAAAACTTAAGCATTTACATCATATTCTTGAGCAACCATGACAATGTCTCTTCTTTTAATAGCTTCATTTACAATTACTTTTTTCTTCTCTCTAGAGAATGTACGATAAGGTCTTCTTGAAGAAACTGTTTGAGGATCTAATTCATATTTAAGTTATCTTGCCCAATAGCGAATCAGAGAATTCTAGATGCTGTATTTTTCTGCAATTACTTAGACACTTTTACTTTTTCCTACTTCTGATAAAATTTATAGTTTTTATTCATCAGTAAATTTTCCTTTGTATTTTCCTTTTCTTTTGCACTTACTGCCTTTAGGACGACCTCTAGGGCGCTTTAAAAATGCAGGATCCATAAAGACATCAGCACTAAACTCAGTCTATGGAATTAAGCTTGCTGAACCTAAAATTGCCAGTTGGTTAGTATTTTTTTTTTAATTTGGGTTACTTGAACCTTCCTAATTCTCAATATCTGCTTACATATTATAGGAAGTAGGATGAAATTGTTATTATCCCCATCCTTTCTGATTTCCTGTTGTATTTTAATAAATAATGTTAGTTTACTTTAATTTAAATTTAAAAATAATCTAAATAAATACCTGATGCTTTGATGGCTGAGTTGTCTTTTTAGTTCAATTGACTATAACTATTTTTACTATATTAAAGATTATCGTAGTTGTGTGGGTAGCTACTTGGCTAGTTAATTGCTGTTTATCCAAAAGCAGAAGCATTTCCTTATGAAGTGTTGATATTCTAAGATTTGTTACCGTTGTCTGATACAGATTTAGAATATTCTCTAGTTTCATAATGCCCGTTACTATACATATAATAATAAAAATATGTAGAATCAATCAATTTATAAAATTTTGATTAATTTTGATAAAATTTTAGAATAGAAAAAATTGTTTCTATGATTTAGTTATTAATTAATTCGTCATATTGGTGTGAATAGCATATAAAAATGAGCTGATTAATTATACATTAGAAAGAATATCATTATAAAATTTGAAATTACTTGCTTTGATTGGCTGCCTAATTGTTATAATTATGATTTTATTTGCTTTCTTAATTTTGAATTTATTGCTTTCCTGCATGGTTTTGATGTCTTTCCATACCAGCATAGTAGCCATAGTCTCCAAATTTCAAAGCCTTAGCAAAATCATCATGCAAATCTCTGACAACATTCTCTAAATCTCTAATCATAAATAAAACACTACTAATTTCTTCTTTGATAATATCTTAGTCAAGTAGTTGAAGGGAATGGTGAGATTCTAGCTTACCTGATTTATGAATTTAAAATATGTCCATTACATCTCTAATAAATCTTTCTAACTCATAAGTTTTCATTGGAGTTCTTTTTGCACTTTCTGTTTATTCTATTAATGCTAGCATAGTCACTAATTTGTGAGACTTTTCAACAAGCATATTTTTCATACTCTAAAAGTGGCGTAATATGAATTATCGAGCTTATTCAAGCATTTCAGAAGCATTCATTAAAGGAGAATTCATTCTAAACTACTTGAGCCCTAATTCAACATCTACAAAAAACTTCTTAGCATCAACAATTGATTAAGGATGACTGGCATGAGGCTATTATTTTTCACAATAATCGCATATTTCACGAGTAAGTGCACAACCAGCATGCAAGCATATTTTGGTAGCTTCTTTTGTAGAATGATTTTTGCAAAAAGAAATATAGCTATTATCTCCAAAATAATAACCATATTCACTTCTCATATAATTCATATGCTAATGATGCTTTAATTGATTTTAACTTGAATTTTAGTGATGATGTTTATCGCCTCCTCTCTCGATGCTATTATTGCTACTTTAATTCTAACTATCACAATAAGCCTTAACACCACCATTAGATATTCCTTTTTATTTAAATATTTATATTTAAGCATATTTGGTAAAACATCAAGATTAATTTCTATTAAAATGAAGGTATACCATAACTAATTAACTAAAATCTTCCGTTTTGATAATTAAAATGCTAAAAATATAAACTTTTAAAAAATTATTTACCTTCTACATGGGATTTCTTTTCTAAATCTTGCTATTGATGAACTTAAATATTTTAATTTTTAGCAGAATTTAAGGTCGAATTGCTATTTTTTAATTGCTTTAGTTCAGAGTGATTATCTAAAACTTTTTAGTTTGACTATGCGCTTGCTAAATTAGATTATTCACTACTCATATTCTATTAATTATCCTTAAATATTTTAATCTAATTGATTATCTTATAAAAAGGATTCTATTTTTCTTTAAATTTTTTTCACTTCTAATAATTTGATTTTATATCAATTCTAAATATTAATTTTTTACCTTTCACAAAATATGCGCGTAAATTCCGCTATTTATTTGATAAATTATTAACGCTTTAAACATTTTTTATAATTTTTTACAATTAAGAGATGCAAAAAAAAAATAAATGCATCTACATAAAATACTTCATCACTAATTTTTTTTACTTAAATCTTTGTAAAATTACTTCACTCATATAAATTATATATATTATTTTTAAAATAAAACACAACTATAATCTTTATAAAATTAGAACAATTTTTAAATAATTAATACTTAATTCTATTTTAAAATTAAAAAATATAAATCAATAAATGATTAAATTTTCAAATTTATTACATTTTTTCCAAATAAAATACTTTTTGATCAATATGTTAAATATTCTAAATAAATTTAATGAGGTTTTACTTAAAAACTATTTTCTTAAGATAGTATCCATAAAGAGTAAAAATAATAATTTATTTTTTTTTTTTCCAAAACAAATCAAAAAAAAAACCCTCATTTGTTAAAATAAAACTAAACAATAAACTTTTAATAAAATAATTGTTTATCAATAGCAATTTAACATCAACTTATTTTACAATAATTTAAATCAAAATCATAAGTAGATAGATAGATTATTTATTATTATTCTAAAATAATAAAAAATTTATATATTTAAAAGCGTAAGTAAGTCCTTTTTTTTTTTTAGGTAGTACTAAAACTAAAAGCAACATGAGCAGAGGCTTTTAATTCATTATCCCTACTTTATTTATCCTCCTGGTAACTTTATCTATTACTCTAGGGTCTTTTGTTGAAGAACATTACTTTAGAGACTAGAGATATGATCATTTTTCTAATAATCTTGAGCTATGGGATCAAAGATACTTTCTTGTTAAAAATGAAATAACATAAAATGGTTAACAGAGTAAAGTTAACATAGTATTTATTTGCGATAAAAACCTTTCTCATGAAATTTTATCTTGTATCCCTCCTTTTTTCGACAACTATAGAAGAAAATCTGATGTAAATATTATCTTATTAGAAATGAGGTATAATGGAGAGTCGCAACCTTATTCCAGTAGATATTTAGATATAGACTACTTATCGTATCAATCAATATAGTAAAATATAGCAGACATAGCATTATTTGTCTCATTTTTACAAAAGGACAATATCATATCTTCGAATTCTAAAAAGTAAGTTTTTTAATAAAAAAAATATCTTTAAATAAATTCGTTTTTTAACATTCTGAAAAAGCATTCTTGTGGGATAGGATTGGTCTGGAAGCATAGGCACATGGGCAAAGATAAAATATCCTCATTTAATTGATGGAGTCATAGCTTTTAACAGTTAATTAACTAATATTAATTATGAATAATATAACTAAATATTAGATTAATAACTCTCCTAAAACGGACCTCAATGCAAGCAATAAATTTCTGAATTATTAATAAACTTAAACTAGTAAATTCAAGAACAGGACAGTAAAAAATAACTATTGAAGTTATTTGATTTTAAGCATAATATTGATCATAATATGTTCCTTTTTTACTTTTAAGGATTACTGCAGCAGGAACTCGAAAACAAAATCAAGATTTAAGAATTTTGTTCCTAAATTTCAAATAAAACTATTCATTAAATAGTAAATTAAATTGTTTCAAAATCTTCTGAAGAATATAAAAATTTATTTGATATCTAAGAATTTGTTAGTCAGTCAGATTCATATAATTCAACTTAAACAAAAATAAAAAGCTAATTTCTACCTTCTCTCCGCTTGTAATGTTCAGACTTAGGTTTTTCTAAGTTTGCATCTAAGTAAACAACTGAAAATAGTTAGAACGGCATTATATTTAACAAAATTCCTTAATACATCTTCTAAAAATTATGCAAAACTCTTTTTAATGAGTATTATCATCAAAATAATGAATCAATTTAGCATTAATTTGGAGGAGTAAATTTTAGTCATTAAAATACTCTTTTCATCAACAATATGGATAATCTAAATTCTGTTGCTTATAAAAACTGTACTAAGCAGTAACAGAAGATTGACAAAAAGAGTAAAAAAGGTGGTGTAAAATTTTATGATTATAAAGAAAGCAGATGTGTTAACCTTAGTGAAAATGATTAATATATTGCTAGTTGCATTGACTATGCTATTGATTAATGGACAAATAGAATTTTGTAAAATAAAAAAAGCAGTAGTTAAGAAAAAAAAGAAAGACAAAAATAACAAAAGCAAAAAAAAGAAAATGGATAAGCAGAAAAAAATGAAGAAAAAAAAGATTAAAAAAATAAAAGCAACTAAAAAGAGAAAAGAGATAAAACAAAAAATAATAAAAATTCAAAGAATAAGTAATGAAAAAGGTTTGAGATAATAATTTTGAGTCACATAAATTCAATTTAATATATTTTTATAATTAAATTTAGATTTTTATACATTTTATAAACAGTATTTTTTATGCTAAGTACTGTAATATTTTTATATTTCTAACTATTTAAAATAAAAATATTTAAATTTAAATATAACAAAAAAATATCAAGTAACATAATAAAAATATTTGGTTTCATTTGTTAAAACTGATTATTATACATTGAATAAATTTATTATTTTATGAAAAAATAATTTAATTTTAAAATGATTATTTTATTTTTATTTGAAAGAATGATTATATTTGACTTTTATTTTAATAGGTAATTTATATATGAAATATTTTGTAAGCATGTAAATAAATTAGTTTGTTAGAATTTCAAAAAGTATAGAAAGCTATTTATATTCATATTTAGCAGAAGAATTTAAAATGTAAGCAGAAAAAGTGAATAAATGTACAAATATTCTTAATTTCTTTTATATTTTGGAGTTATTATTAATTTAGAGAAAACTAATTAAATCATTTAGCATTTTAATAATAAAACCAAAGTATCAAATCTATTTTTCAAAAGTTATATGAGATAAAAATTGATATTTATCCTATTCGCTCTTTTTTGCTTCAGCGCATGCTAACCAATAAACCAAACTCAATTATGGTTTGATTATTAGTTAACTGATCACTTTAATATTACAAACAATAGAACCTGGTCACAAAGATATTGGGTTTTAGATTAATACTACAACTCTTAAAATGGATCAGTTTTAATTTATATTTGTGGAGAATATACTTGCCCTGGAATACCTGAAGAACGCTAATTCCCTATATTATTAGCTTAAAAATTTAATAGTTTAGTTTTAGTCCTTGAGCACAGATTTTATGGCAATTCTATGCCTTTTGGAGATTAATCTATGAAATAACATAATCTTTATTTGTTGAATGTTGATTAAGCTTTGGCTGATTTAGCATATTTTATCACTTATGTTAAAGATCATCACTTACATGGAGTCCAAAACCATATTCCATGGTAAATTACAGCTTAATTTAGACAAATTATATTTTATCTTGAGAATTATAAGATTAATTTCACTGTAATGTCTTATTTAATATCATAACTATAAAAGGATATCTATTGGTGGTTCATACCCAGGAGCAATGTCAGCATGGTTCAGATACAAATATCCTCATTTAACAATTGGGGCTTTAGCTTCAAGTGCAGTTGTTAATGCTATACTTGATTATTACTAAATGGATTATTAAGTACACCTTTCAGCTCTCCGTTCTGGAGAAAAGTAACAAATTACAAATAAAAAAAATCTAATTTTACTACTAAATTATTTGGTGGTTATCTTTCAATTCACTGTAATTTAAATAAACTAGTTTTCTATCAAAATCTAAATAAAAGTTTTATTTTTGGAATTTTTTGTTTTTAAAATATTGATAAAAAATAAAATGATTTTTTTTATTAGTTTAAGTAATAGAATTAGATGGGTATATACTTACAATTTTATTTAAGATTTTTAAGATTTCTATACACATTAGGTTTTTTATTGTTAAATTATCTCTTCTATAAATAAAAAAATAATTAATGTATTAAATTTAATTTAATAAAAAATAGATGTGCTCAATCTATCCATGACCTGAACATATATGTATAGAATTTATTAAATAACCCAACTATGGCTAATGAAATCAAAAAATAATTTAATGCAGAACATTTAAGTAATGGAGAATTCCTCTACTTCTACACTGATATTTTTACTGGAATGGTACAATATGGTTCTCGTACTGTTCTTTGTAATCAAACTTTGAATTATCCAACAATTGAATAATAGTATGATTCTATTTTAAACTATACCAAGGTAAACTCAATAGTTTTTATTCGTAACTTCTTTAATTTTAATTTTTATCTACTAAATTTAATTTAAATAGGAAAATAACATAACTGTTAACTATTATGGTTCATACTATCTTAGAAATGATACATATGATCCTGAAAATGACGGTTCTAGATAATGGACATGGTAATATTGCACTGAATTTGGTTTTTTCTAAACATGTTCAAATCCTTAAACTGGAACTAGAAGCCCTGAAGTTAATATGGATATGTTTACAAACTTCTGTAAATAATCATTTACACAAGACATTTTCCCAAATCCTAACAGAGTAAATATTTAATATGGTGGTGTCAATTTGAAAGCCACCAACCTTATTTTAACAAATGGTATTGAGGATCCTTGGAGATGGGCAGGACTATAATAATCATAGGGTGATATAGTAAGCTATCTGATTGATTGCGATGACTGTGCTCATTGTGTAGAATTATATACTCCAAAAGAAACAGATGCCCCTGTATTAAAGGAAACTAGAGAAAAAATAGTTCAGCATTTTTCTTAATGGATCTAAGACCACTATGATAATATTAAGAAAAGCAACAACTAAAATACAAAGTTTGATTTTGTAAAAAGCTAATTATTAAGATTGTGAAGAATTAAAAAATACATATTTTATATATAGAAACTTTTTTGTTTAAAAAATAATATAAATTTGTAAAGAATTAGCTTATTTTATGAATTAATTAATATATTAATTTTAATACCAACATTTTTAATGAAGAGCAAAAAAAAATAAAAAGTTAATTACACATCAAGTATATCTTATTTTCAATATATACCTATCAATTACATAATTTACTCATTATTATTTGTCAAAAATATTTTTATAATAAAGCTACTACTCATCTTTTAATGATTAAATAGTGTTTTTTACTTTTTTTGTCCTTACAAACTTTAAGAATTTTTTAAATTAAAAAATTTTACTTTTAAATTTCATAAATACAAGGCAGGCTTGTTATTGAAAATAGTAAATTAAAAAAAACTTTTTATTTTATTGTGAATATTTTATAAATTTAAATTATATTAACCAAAAATTATAATATTTTCAAAATAAAATTTGTTTAATTTTCTAAGCTTTTTTAAGATTTTTAAATTCTCATGATATGCTTTGTCTGTAAGTTTGAATTGATATTTCAAAAAAATACTTTTCTCAAAAAATAAATATTAATTTTAAATAATAAGATTGAATTTGAAAGTAATTATCATAATTAATTTTACTTTAAATGTAGAATTAGTAACAAAAATACATTCAGAGTTATCAATGGTGCATTTAAATAAATTAATTCACTACAAATCTAATAAAGAGGAAAATTAATATATTTTATAAAATTAAACTCTTTAGTAATTTATCAAACTGATTAGCTAAAGGTTATTACTATAATAATTAGAGTTTGTTTATAAATAATTGATTATATTTTTATATTGATAATATTTTTATATCATTTCAGAATCATATAAATTTATAAACATTAAAAGTTATTTATTTATTTATTTATTTACTTATTATTTTATTTAAATATTTTAATATTTTTTCAAGAAATATGTTTCAAAGCAGCAGTACTTTCAGATACAAACTTACTTTGATCGTTAATATTATCTGCTAATGTGTGAACTCTTTCTAAGAGTAACAAATTATCAATCCAATTAAGAGGATCAACATCCTAATTTAATAAAAATAAAGTTAAAATTAGATTGAGTGTGTATTTTATTTATTTATTTACCTTTTCATATTTACTTTCCTTTGATTTTTTCATGAATTCCAAATTCATATTAGTGTTAGCTTCGTGTAATTGTTCAACAGATTCATTTAAGTAGTGACTTTTATAAAAAAAATATTATTTTTAAGATGATGAAATAAGAGATTATAAATTATTTTACGCATTCTTTTGGAGTAAACTTGAAATATTCAAACTAGAGTGATATTGATTTTCGTACTTCTTTGAAATTTATTTAGTATATTCTGAAATAAGAGCCTATTTAAGTTTATAAATTATTTAAGAACTTCAAATTTATGTTAAATATATTTATTTATTTACAGCAGCAAGAGGGTTTCTTCTAATTTCAACTGGGATGGGAATGAATATTTTATCAGTCTTAGTGTTAAATTACTTAAGATCAGCAACATTAACTTTAGATTATTCACTTAAATCGATGTATTTATCACTAACTCTATAGGCCTTGTAAGGATTATTAACACCTCTTAAAGCTTCCAAATTGTCGTAGATCAAGTAGATGCAATTAGGGTTGTTTGCCTATAATTTATTAAATTATTTAATTTAACTATAAAGACATATTTTCATTAATAAAGCATTTTGAGTGTTTGCTAGCTGATTATTACTAAAATTTTTGAATGATTAAATAAGATATGATTTTTAAGTTTCCTAAAGGAGATAAATCAATATTCATCAGCTAAAAAATAGCAAACACAATTATCTATAAAATTATTACTTAGTAATTAGATTATTATTCAAAGCTATCAGAAGCAACGAAGTTATCGCTCTTGCTTGATACATGATACCAACCAACTTTATTGTTATCTAAATGAACTTCTTCGCTAAGTTTTGACATTTAATGATCATAGTCAGCTTAAGAAATAGAGATTCTTGACTTTATATTAAAAAATGAAATTTTTTTTCTATTGCTATGCTAATAGTAGATATAAAATATAATAAATCTATTAATTGATTATTACAGAGTCTGCGAGAGGATAAGTATGAGTTACTTCAACAATATTATCTGCGTAAAAACCGTGTAATTAACCAATAATTGTTTTGTCGTCGCTTGATTTAGCGTGCTTTAAAATCTTTAAGATAACCTATATATTTTAAAAAGCAAAAATAAATAAGAATAATTCATAATTGAGGAGAGAGCAGCATAAACTATTTTAATAAAATCAGGCAAAGTATAATGAAAGATTTCAATATGTTATGAGCTTTTATTTTTAGCAATTATTATGTGAACGTTAAGTTAAATTCATAACTCGAATTAAATATTTTATCTTAATTTGCAAAAAATGTTAGATTGTAACTTTTTTTATTTTGAACAAAAATATTTTATTCTGTCCGAAATCTATCACTTTTACTCTTTGCGTCTAATTTTGCTGTAAATAAAACTTAATCTATTATAAAAAATTACAAGTTCGTCAATCAAAACCTTATCAATTTGATTAGCCATTTTTATATATGATATTCTATTAATATTGCTCTTTAATTAATTTAATTTTGTTTCTTTTTATTTAATTTATTTGTTTTAACTTGGTCTTTACTTTTTTGCTTCTTATTTTTATATCTAATATCTAAGAAATCCTTCTTATTTAGTTCGTAGAAGATGTTTTTAATGATTTCTTAACAATTAATCACAAAAGCTTGTAGATGTTTTTATATAAAAATAAATTAGATTAAAAATATGGTGTTTAAGATATAAAAATGTAATAGATTTATATGTAATATATAATCAATTATATATAAAAATGATTTGATTCAATCTAAGAAATAAAATAAACTCAATCTTACAAACAGTTAAAACTCTTATGTTTTTACATTTAAACCTGTATATTTTATACACTTTTTTCTATTCTCTTAGAATTTAATGCTAAAATATCAATAATAATTTAATTTATTATATTTAAAATAATAAATAATTTTATTCCTTTTAAATTAAATAAAATATAAATTCTACTTAATAAAATTTATTAAAAATAAATTTCTTTTTTTGTAATTTTTATGACTCATCTCATAATTAATTACAAAGTTAATAACATAGAAAATTTAAAAACATTCTATTTATCAATTTTTAATATTCGGAAAGTATCTTTTTTTAATTTTTAATTGAAATAAATTAACTAAAAAGTAGTTGAAGTTGTTTGTGTGCTTATGTGTTGATAATTTAATAAGCGAAGTTTGTAAAACAAAATTTTGAATTGCCAATTAATAATATTTATTTTATCCAAAAAAATATTTTTGAAAGTTAAAACAATTTAAAAAGCAAAGTTATATTATCAAAATTTATAGCTTTCAAAACTAATTTGAGGATGGTACATACATATACAAATATGATCACTTAAATAAATTTACAATACTTAAATGATATTTTGCTAGCTAGTCTTAAAAATTAAACAAAACACTAAGTGAAATTTAATTTTTAGGAGGGTTCTTCACCTCATTCATTACTTCTTTTCTGATGGGAATTATCTGTAAAGGAAAGGGTGGAGGAGAAGTCCTAAGCCAAGGATTGCACCAGCAGCCCAGAAAAGTTCTGGTAATTATTCGTATTTATTAGCAAGCTTGTTGTAGAAAGACCAGATAGCCTTCTTGGTCAAAACGTCTCTTTTAAGTCCAGGAATTTCAGGTAAATGCTTGATATAATCTTTAGTGTAAAAATCTAAAAACTTTTGAGCAGTTCTTTCATCATTTATAGGATAGTATCTAAGATATCCATTAATATAATAGATAAAACTAGGATAAAATTCAACTTATAAAGTATTAATAAGATCTTTATTTTCAACACCATTAATATGAGCAAACTTTAATTCAGTCTTGTTTTAAGGAATAGCAACATTCTTATTGTAGTCTTGAACCAAAGTAGTCAAAGTTTTCAATTCAGAATAAACCTTTTGGCAGTAGGGGCAAGTAGGATTGTAGAAGAAAAGGAAATAATCATCAGTTTAGGTTAACTTAAGGAAGTTATCGTATGTCTCAGTTTTTACTTCGAATGAGTGTGATTTATCAAACTCTTCCTCTCCCTTAGCCAATACGGTTAAAGCGCAAATAAGTAAGACAAAGCTTAAAATTTTCATATCTAAACCTAATAAACTTTTATAAAAAATTTACAATTAATTAATTTATTTATTTATTAATAATTGATTATTATTTTTGATATCAAGCTAAGGTACATCATATCTTTCTGATTGAATTTCAAAACTCTTCAATTTTTCCAAATGATAAACAAAGATTTACTCTAGATTTCAAACATTTGTTTTGCCATCTGGAAGACTTTTTCTCAATATATTTAAGAAATTAAAAATATTGATTAAATAAATACCATTTTTGAAAAACAAAACCATCTCGACAAAATATTAAATTCATGATTTAGTTAATTAATCATATTTTTTATAAATTTATTTTAATGCAAATTTTCTAATTAACTATTTTAAATAGTAAAGTAAAAACTGAAAATTTACTAGTTTTTACTAAAAATATTTTAAACTAAAAAAGAGTTATTCAAGATAAAAAATCAAATTTAATTAAATTTTTTTTATTTTTAGAAAACTCTAATTTTAATTTTTGCGACTTTTAGAATTAAAAATTGTTTATTTTTTTTGATAAAATTTTTTAAATATTTAAGAATTAATAATTATTAAATTAAAACTTTAATTTTTTTATTATTAGAGTTTAGAGAATTAAAAATAATTGTGTAAATTTTCATTTCAAGAAGTTTTAATTTAATTTATTGAAAATTCTTTATAATTTATATTAGAATAAGATTAAATTATATTGAAATAAATTTAAATTGCTATTATTAAAGATGGAATATAAAATATTATAGAATTCAATTATATTAATTAATGAGAATAAAATAAAAAAATTTTTGGCAAAAGATTTTTTGTGTAAAATAATTTGGATGGATATGGGAAATAATAAATTGATATTTATTTATTTTTTCAATCTTAAAAACACACTTATTAAAGTATTATACATACTTATATGGATGGAAATTTTAGAGGTTAATGATAATATAATCTTGATTGGCTATAAATTTTTATTTCAACCATAGATTAAAAGTTAGTGATTTCAAGTTATGCTTAGAATTTTAAGTTAGAAATACTTCTTAATATTAACTCTAAGGATTTATTTGACTTCCTAAACAATTATTAATTTAAAGTTTTAACTCTTTGTTATTAGAGAATCAAAACAAAAATAAGGAATATACATACTCTTTATTATTACTATTTATTGTAGCTTTACAAATAATAAATTGGAAGATACAAAGATTTAAAGAATTCTTTGCTTCGATTTTTTTAAATGGCACAAGTTCTTGGGGGAAGCTAGAGGAATATTAACAATTAGGTTTAAAATTTTACTGCTTCTCAGCTAGCTACAAAAAATTCATAAAAATATTAGGGTGGTTAATTAAACCAGATTTAGCACTATTAATGTTATGGAGAAGGTAGCAATTCACCAGGAAAAGCAAATATAGATAATTTATACGATTAAAATATTGAATAGTAATCTATCTAAGCGGGCAGCAGTCTCACGTTAGCTGTGAGTTAGCGAAACAGCTAAATTAGTATAAGAGATTATTAAATAAATTACGATGACTCTGCATTGAAAAAGTAAAGCATTAAAAAACAAAATATGAGCCCATGGAGAAGAAACATTAACCATTAAAAAGTTATGATAGGCAGTAAAAATGGATTTTATATAAACAACGATACTTCTACAATATCTAGTACTTCAGCTTAAAAGCAGAATTCTTATTAATAGTCAATGTCGCCAAAAATTCATAAAATAACTTAACAGAGTTTAAATTAAAATGAGATATAGTCGCTAAAAGGAAGAAATAGTCTGAACAGTTCATATTTTCTTCATGTAGATACCTAGCAAGGCTAATAAGATAATACGGCAAATATATATTCAAAAAACAACCATAGAAATAATAGCTATTAGCATCGTAACAGCAATAACTTTCAGTCTTCTTCCCCTTAATAGAGCTAAGTGACTCTATCCAATGATTTGGTACATTATAGTAACTCAAGTAAAAATTAACATAGAAAAAATTATCAGCATCACAATTAAAGGAAAGTAATAAGTTCAAGCGATGCTGATAACGGATATAATTAGGGTAATAGCCTCGTCGGGTAAACTCCATTAAGCGTTTAATATAAGTAAAAAAAAGATCCATAAAGTGCACGTGCATCTTAATAATTGTCAAATAACTAAAAAAAGTTACGCTTGTATTCTTTGAATGCAAATATTCATCGTATATTTAAAGAGGATAAATTTTAATAGTAATCCAATAGTTAATTTACGAGTGAATCAACAGATTAATCATAAAAAAGAATACCAACGCACCAAAAGGATTATCAAACAAAAGTATCTCAAGAAAATTTAAGTATAAAAGATTAAAGTAATATGATAGAAAGTTTAAATTAAAATGTTGAGGAGTCTGAGTAGGTCAAAAGCACATCTTAATAAATTAAAAATTTTATTAAAGAGGATACTTTTCCCAATAAAATATAGGAAGTAAGTGAATAGAAAGGTTTAAATTCAAGTTAGATTACTTCCTGTGGTACAGACTAAGATAATCCATAAGGAAATGTTATCTAAAAGGAATCTAACAAAGACCAAATTACACATTTAACAAACTAAGTAATAGAAGAAAATGGATATGCAATATAAAATAAGAATGAATAGAAAAACATTTAAGCATACACAGAAGATGCACAATTGTAAGGTGGTAAATTAGATATTTTAAATGGAAATGTAAAAGTATAAGAAAATAAACAATCTAAGGTGCTCCATACAGAGCCAGAAAATGAGTCTAGAAGATAAAATAAAATAAAAAATATTAGATATAATAAAAATAAGCAATAATATGTTAATTAGTAATTAAATACTTAAGAAGATCTAATCAATAATAATAGAGCATAAGCTGTAAGTACATCACCAAGAAGCAACTATAATTTTAAATAACGATCAAACACTTAAGCTTCAGATATTCCTCCAAAAATAAACATGGAAATAATTAATTGTAATTAGTAATTATCACCAAGAGAGAGCTATTACGAAAGCCCAATATATATAAGTCAAACATAATTTGAGAGCTAAGAAAATATCTCAAGACACGGTGGTAATTCTAATTAATTGTACTTTATAAACAATTCTCCTTTACTGAAATGCAAAGTTTCCTCCAGCAGGAATGGGTACAAAGCTAGAAAAAATGTTGCAAACGCTGCTATTAAGAATTATATAAATAACTCTCTTATGATAAAATAAAATTATTTGAATATTCAATAATAAATCTAAGGAAAGCAGTGTAGAACTCAAGTTGATAGTTCTTTTAGCTTGGTAAATTAAGGCGATAACAAAAAATCTCCTGTATTAGTTCCTAAAAATATTGATAGAGATACCAGTAGCTTATAATATTTTAGTATTAATCAGGTTGATTAAATTAAATAATCTCAACACCATCAGCCTTATTAACACAATTTAGATTAAAAATTTTAAAGCAAAGATAAAATATCCAAGTTTTAAGGAAATGTATTGGATTCTGGTTTTAACAATTAGAAATCACCACTAAAGGAAGTCGAAAATAATTCTTAAAACCGTATTCTAGAGTAAAACTAATTTGCCAAAAACAAATTTGTTAAACAAGATTTTGCAGCTAATTAAAGAGGGAAATCTCTTTAATAGCAGTAAAGACAATATGTTAATTATGAAATAACTAATAATTCTTTAAATAATGGTGGATTTAATAAAAAGTAAAGCAAAGTTAATACAAGTATTGATAATAAGCAGTAAAAAGGCAAGATTAAAAGCAAAATATATTCAACGAATTCTTCTAACTAATCCCTAAATGCATCAATATTAGAAAAATCTCAAATTTATGTTGATAAATACAAAAATAATTTATAAAACGATCTTTCCCTGATTTAAAAAATGGATAAATAAAAATAAATAAGAGAGGGTGATTTGTATAATGTGAGCTATATTGATAAAAAACATGAATATGCTCAAGAAATTGACAAAAAAATTTAATATCTGTCTCACACCAAGATAGAGTCTTCTGAGTAATTAATTAATTCTTTTAAAATTTATATAAATTTATTCTTCATTTTTATTTATTAAAAGCTTAAGGAGCAATCAACAAAATCAAAACTTTTCTCCAAAAATAAGTCAAAGCTCTTAATCTGGAAACTATCAATACTACTATCCGCAATCTATCTCAAACTAATGCAATAATCCGTACAGCCCAGTGTTAGTTAGAGGAAATACTTAAATGAATGACTACAATAATATTCATACTTCTCTATCAAATATAGTTTAAAATGAATAGTCTAATCAATAAAATCAATAATTAAAGCTTTATCCTGAGTAAGATATAAGCAATATTAAAAGTGATACTTCTTAATCATAAAATAATATTAGAGAAAATGTAATAAATTCATTTTATTTGAGTCTATTATTCTTAGAGTATTTTTTAATAAAAAGGATACATAATTAAGCTATATCTGGAGAAAACTCGCTTATTAAAGAGAAAAAGGAAAACTTAATCAAAGCAGTTTAGAAGAAGAATTAGAAAAAATTGATTTATTATCAAAGAAAAACGAGAAGGCTTTAAATTAGTATGTTTAAATAAAAGAAGATGCAATCTAAATGTCTTAATTTTTAGTAAATAATATTTTTTGTTAATAAATCTAAACTCATTTTTTATATTAAAATAGGAATCGCATTTAAATTAAAAAAGAGTAAGAAATAATAGTTAAAGTAATATTTGAAAACAGAGGTTTAATTTCATTTCTATGATTTGAGACTTCATTAAACTTCATACAAAAAATAAATATCAATACAAAAAGATAAATTATTTATTTATTTATTTAAGATCATGATATTTAATCATAAAAAATGAAGATTTTATTTAAATTTTAATGACAGAAAATAAATAAAATAATAAATATATAAAAACAAATAAGGACAATAATAATTTTAAATAATTTAACAATAAATTATTTTAATTTGGGTTAAATAAATAAATAAATATTTATAAAAATTTTCAATAAAGCTAGAAAATGAAGTAAAATAATTAATTATTTACAAATCTTAATTTAATTATCTTTTTATTTCTAAATTTGTACATATAATTTATAAATAACAAATTCAATTCTTATCTACATATTTTTTATCTATTTTATATTTATTCATTTATTTGAAATGTCAAAACTATAAATTAATCTTAAATGAAAAATATAATGAATCTGCTTATTTATTTTTGTAAAGAATTCTAACATACTATTTCACTTATATAAAATAAATGATAAAAATTTATAAAAATATAAATAAGTACACTCATTAATTATAAATTATACATATTAATTATTTTTTAAGATTTGCATAAAATTTACTTATTTCACAAATTTTATTTAGAAATTATATATAAACAAGTGCTTGAAATTACAAAAGTATAAATTAATCTTCCTTATATAACAAAGTTAATCTAATCATTTCTTGTTCGATAGACTTTAAACATATTACTTTACTTAGAAATTAATGATCAGCATTTTTTTACTAACAAATTTATTTTTAAAATGTCTTTAAATTTCACAAAAAATTTATTACTTTTTTTAAATTCATTAAGAATATTTCAAATAGGATGTTTTATGAAATTTCGAAATGAGATTTTTTATAAAGTAATTGCTATTTACTATTTAAAACATCAATTTTCTTAATAATTTTCAAGTTTTTTCTCTTCTCATCTCAGAAATTTTACTTACAAATATTTTAAAAAGTTTTCAAGCTTCTCAAATGAATATAAAAATCTCTAATATCTACTTATTTCACTGGTAATATATATTATTAATAAATCAATTGGGCACTCTATTTTGAAAAATAAATTTGTGATATGACTAGGTATTTTATTTAATAGGATTATTTTAACAATTAAGAATTTTTAAATGCTATCTCAGTATATGTGTATTCAAGCAAGTAAAATATTGGTAAAATTACTATCGAAAATAGAATTTTGCTCATCCAAGCAGTATCTATTGAAGAAAGTGTTCAGGCAACTGTCCTAAAAATAAGTTCATTAGCTTTATAAACGCAAAAAATGAACTGGATCAAAATTTTTTTTAAATGGACAAATACTATATCTTTTTACAATAATCTTTATTAACAAATTAATTAGAGAAAGACAAACAATAATTAAAAAAATAAAAATATTACAAAGAACAAGCAAATTGTTTATTGTATTTAGATATCCTTTCATAGCAATCACTTCAATATTTTTATAAAATCTTTCTATCTATTTTATATTTGAATAAGTAGCATGATAGATCCCTCTCTTTTTGATAATCTCAGAGCAGAAATTACCAATTTATATGGTCCTCTTAGCGACGATCAAAATCCTAGTCATGAATGGTTTGATCAATTAAGCCAAAAGAATCCTCAAGGTGATAAAAATATGAGAAAAAAGCTATTCGATCTTGTCGTAGAAATTCCACACTTTTAAAATTTAATACAAATATCAAAAAAAATGGGAAAATTTGAATAATTATGCAAAAAGATGGTGCTCAGAAAATACACGAAGGGCGATATTCTATTTAGGTAGTAGTCTTTTGCAAATGAACTTATCCTTGTAGTTGAGGGATAGATTTCTATGTGGTAAGTAAAGAGCGATCCAGATATTAATAATGAATAGAGACTTATTCAAACAGCAGAAAAATCACTGAAGGCCTATAAAAGAGAAGAAGCTAAATAAAGCTTGGATTTAATGCGTAATTTAGAAGAAGACAGCATTTTCCGCATTGTTGCTAGAAGAAATGCTTATAAATAGCATATGCAAAAATCTAAAAGAAAATTAAACAATCAACACTCTATGGGTCCCGAAATGTCTCATACAAATACATTTTGCTATGACAAGAATGAATTAGTCAGTTAAAATAGTATAAATCAACACTAGCAACCATAAAATCAAACATGTGCTGCTGCTGTGTCTTAGTTTGCACCACAAAGCAGCAAAGCAAATAATTAATAAATATCTACTTTTATTGAAAATAATAGCCAAATTTCTACTTTGTAAGCTTAATTACAGTAAGAAATTGAATTGCAAGAAATAAGATATTTTAAGACTGAAAATATTTGCAAGTATAAGAGAATCTTTTATCACTAAAGAGGTGATTTTATAGGAGAGAATGAGGCCCTATCTAATGAATAAATGAACTATTTAGCTGTAGCTCACACAGATAGGGTTTTGGCTTTTGTTATATCTACTGATGCATATCTTTCTATGTTTGATCTAGAAAGTAGCAAAACCGAATTTATTGTTAGAAGCTTGTAAAAACAATTTCCCACAGCAAGACATGAATCACTTTTACGTATTGCATACGATTTTAAGACTCAAAGCTACGACTACAATTAACCAATATTCCGTCTTAAAGATAAAGCAGATAAAATATACATTGTCAAAAGTGGATTAGTTGAAGTAGGGTAAGAGAATTTGATTAAATTAGCACTTCTTGGAGAAGGATAACTTCTCGGGTTTGAAGATTGTGTTTCAGATGAATAAAACAGAAATTTTTGGGCAACTTCAAAATCAGGAGAAACTTTATTGTTTTATATCCCAAGTAGCTTATTTTTAGAAATTGTTGAAAAAACTTATGATGGTAAACTGAAAAAAGGTCTCCTTGACGCCACAAACAATAAATTAAATTACTATAATCAATCAACATCAAAAATATAAGATATTTTTAGTAAAGCCGCTCCTAAAAAGAAACATGCAAATAATGTAGACAATCCCATATTATCCTACATGTTGCATGGACAAAAGACGAAAAGTAAATAAAATAATAGCTTTTTAGATAATGCATATAAAACTATGATTGTATCTAAGAGCAGGGACTAGTCTTAAAATAGAAGAGATTCTATTTGTTCGAATGATGAAGTAGTAGTCCCAAATAATCACTCTCCAATAATAATTACAAATAAATTTAAAACTATGAATAACATTAATACTGAAGATCTTTCTGATGAACCAAACAATAATAAATCTTACTTCTAATTAAATAAATCCCATTCTCCATAACTAAGATGTCATACTGAGCTAAAAGAACATCAAAAAGAGAATAATCAAACTTTGTAATTACCAAATATTAACCTTAATATTTCTGCTAATCCTTAAAAAAGAGTACAAATATTAGTAGATTATTATGAACCTTAACATAATAAAACCAAGATAAACTTTGATAGGCTGAGTGAAAGAAAAGTTAAGAGTTTAGCAAATATCCCTGACTATGATGAGCCTATGACTGAAAGAGATCGTTAATTGCAAAATCTTGAAAAAAGCAGTAACAAAACTATTTTGAAGACAATAGATAAAGCTATTGATTTCAAAATGTAAATCCTAAATAAAAAGCCAAAACCTAAGCCAGTTGAAAAGGAAGATGCTTTTATGACTGCTTTTAAGTACTAAAAAGCACGCTTCCATAGTGTATTTAGAAAAAAGAAACCAGGTCTTCCTTTTAAATGCACTCAATTCGAGCGTTTATAGAATAACCTTAAAAAGTTTGCCAATGAAAATTTGATTTGCCGTTAATCAGAATAAAATCTTCAATTAGATGATGAAATGGAGGGTAATGATTAAGCTTTGAAAGTCCCTTAATCCTGTATCTACTATAACAACCTTGATGACTCAATAACAGCCCCTTCTACTTTACCTGTCTCAAGCAGAAAGAAAAATGATCGTCCCTCATCTCTTTAGCATATTGACATGGATTTTGATTCACAAAATAACTCTATCAACAATATTAACATAAAAAGTTTAAATAAATTGAGTCCACTAAAAGTCCCTAAAAAAATGAACAAAAATGTGAGTTTCTTACAACTTAATTAAACCACTAGTAATAAAAGCAATAAGTACCATACTCACTCAAGTTCTACTCCTTTTATTAGAAATATATTTTTAAATGAAACCTGTAAAATTAATAATCCTTCTTAATAAAATCTCCATATTCCTGCACTTCCAAAATTAGCTCCTTTGAATTCAAATAAAAAAATATCTGAAAATAATAATAAAACCAATAACAACAACCACAATGATTCTTACCTAGACTAAACTACTCTAAGTGGAATTCCCTTATCTAAAAATCTTTCAGTAAAAAAAGAGGTTAAAATTCTAGACTTTGATGGAATATTTGCTCCTAAATAATCCATAATGCCAAGTAGCACACGTAGTAATGGGTTGAATTCATTGGGTATAACTCTAAATACAACTTACAGAAGCTAATTAAATGACTCAGCTAACTATTCTTAATCTAACAGCTAACATGTTTCCCCAGTAAAAACTAGCAGTTAAAAGAACAACAATATATTGAATCTATTAAAACAATCTCCCTAATAATAAATTATTTGAAAAATAATTGTTAAATATTCTAAAAATAATTAAAATATATTTTAAAAAATATTCTTTCAAGAATATTTCTAATTAATGCAAACTAAATTTATTAAATTATTAAAATTCATATCAGTTTACTTTTGAATAAATTATAAGTTTAACAATATTTTTAAAAAATAAAAATTATTTTTCATTTAATATTTAACTTTCCATTTTAAAATTAATATCACTGCCTTAGAATAAATTGCAAATTCATTTTAAATTTCTACTACCCTTTAAAAAAATACAATTATTTATTCAGAAATGTCTTGTAAAATGCAATTGATAAAATAAACTTCAAATTAAAAATAAATGGATTTGCAAAATTTAGGGAATGAAAAATGAATTTGTTAGAAATGAATGGAATTAATAAATGATTATATTCTATTTAAAAATAATAAAATTTTATGAATCTTAAAAAATAAAGAATTTTGTTTGAATACAAATTATGACTAATAAAATTTTGAATTAAAAAACTAACTAATAAACAAAAAGATTTATTTATATAACATCTATCTTCAAACAAAATCTTAATTTAATCTAAAATTTATATAGTCCAGTTAATATAATAAACCAAAAACATCGCTAATTAATTTTATAAAGGAATAGCAAGGACTCGGATAAAATATTTTTGAATAAACGATATTGCAGTTAAATTTAAGATGAGTTAGGCTTTCAGAAACCCTCAAGCTGGGTAAAATTAAAATAGAAATCAATAAGGAGCTGGTCCTCAGTAAAAAAATAAATAAATTGTAAGTTATTGGTTGATTGATAATTTAACATATGGATGAACAAAATAAAATAGTCTGTTAATTAGATTTTATCTTAGCATATGGAATGAGTTTGCTATATTTAAATTTCTATCTGACTAGCTATTTTTTCTTTGGTATAAAAATTATTTTTCTTTTTTTAAATAAGAAAATAGACCCTAATGATTAGGAACTTATGACAATAAATAAATGGAATAAGCTAAGATAAGATATAAAAATTAGATCTGCAAACTCACTACGAATCACTAATCCTAATAAAGATTCAGATTGTTATAGACTTACTCCAAAAGGATTAGATGGTTTAAATTATTCGCCTAAGGTATAATCAGCTTTTAATTAGATCTATTATTCAGATTTGAATAACAAATACTACATTAAAGTTAACTTAAGAGTGTTACTAACTAACATTATAAATAAATATAAATAGTCAAGAGAAACAAAAAGGTTGGCCATAAAATTTAACTTCTCATTTTTTTCAAATTAACTTAGAGAATTCTTTGGTCGTTCTTACCTTACTGGTGCATATGGCCTTAGGTCTGAATAATAGGGATACAATTATTAATTTGAGCATTCTCATCCTTTCAGTTTATTTTTCCACACATAACTTGAAAAATCAGCTGCTACTTTGATTATTTTTGAGGCTTACATCTTAGAAATAGGAAATCATGATATCATTTTAAGTACTTTTTCTTGTGGTGTTGGTGAAATCAACATAAACAACTTGCTAAAAGAACCTTAATCTGTGGCTTTAAAGAACAGTAAAAAATTTGAATTATGTTAACTTTTCACAAAAAAAATATAAGTAATATTTTAGTTACATATATATTTAAAATGAAATTTTTTAGATACTATGAGGGGATATGTCAGTAAGGCTTCAACTGATGAGTAAAAAATTGCTAATACATCTATTAGATTTAATTTTATTTTAGATTACTTCCCTTTGCTATAAAAAATAAAACATCTTTTTCCTGAGAGTGTGTTAGTTTCTACTAATGACCCTATTCCTGGATTAGCAGAATAGTGGATGGACATAAAAGTAATCATTTGTTTATTATAATAAATATTTGTTAATTTACTTAAATTTGATAATCCATTTGTATTAAAATAATTATAGTTTCAAGAAAATTAGACTCTTAAAATTGAACAAGTATTTGAACTTATGATGGAACTGCTTCCTACTTATAAATTGTATCTGACCAATGTGTAAATCTTAATCAGAGATAATGTAGAAAAGGAGTTAATTAGGTAAGTTTAATAATTCTTAGAGGTGTCAAAGTCAATCAATAACAAAGTTATCTTCAAAGAGAAAAAACTTATATGTGGTTTTCATAATGGCTGGGATTTTGTTAATAGAGGCGGAAGCTCAAATAGAGTGACTTTAAAGCAAGCAATCAGAGAAGTAATAAAAAATAAAGATGGGTAAGATTCGAATGTTATTAGCTTAGAATATAGTGGTATGCATGAAATTGATAACGTTTTTGATTCTGATTCAAGCTGCATTGTTCTTTAATTGGAGTATGACATTGAGTATGTTGCTTAAGCAAGATAAATTGCTACTAGAGTAATAAGTTGGTTGCCAATAAATGTTTTTGGAAAATTACAATCATAATCTGAATTAATTGTGCAAGAGGTTATGCTTCATGGTCCAGGAAAGAGTGTTGATGGATAGAAAATGATATCTCTTCCTTTCAAAGAAGAATTTGAGATTCAAGTATCTGCTGGATTTAGAATAGTTTAATCAGGAAACAACGAGAATAATCTATATGAAGAAATTCAAAAAGCAAGAGTTGTTTAATAAGATTATAGAAATTAGTAAATCCATCAGGTATTATTTATTTTTTCAAAAATTTTCATTTAATTTTTAATGAAACTAGAAAGAATCAATTTTTAAAAATATTTTTTTAGCATATTTATTTATTGCATTTTTATAGTAATAGGACTAACACAGATAGAATGTGAATCAAGCAAAGCCACTACCTTTTTCTCAATAATAAGTAAATAGAATGCCAACAGGAGCAGATTTATAGCTTTAGATGTTAGATTAGCAGTTGATGAATGAAAAGAGAAGATTAGAATAGATCAATGATTAAATCATATAAAGGAGATAGCTATAAAGTGCAGGTGGAGCTGCTTTAAATTATCAAGATTACTAATAGATAACATGGGAACCAAGAAACGAACAAGAACGATACTTAAAGTAACTTTAGTAATAAGAAATGATGATGAAGTAGTAAATAGAGCAGTTTTAAAGAGAAAGAGATTAAATATAAATGGGTCTTACTTAGGAATACAAAATGATGAGAGAAGAGCTTGTCAAAACAAGATAAAGTGCTAGCGCATCTGGATTTTACAAAAAAGCAACTAAAATTTAGCCTGTCAAGTCATCCCCATAGAAGTAGCAAGGAGGCTACAATTATGAAAATGATTTAGATGAAGAAGATGTTACTGAAGGAAGATAACTAGACTTTAATCCTATAAGATCTTAAGTAACATACTAAGGTGAAAAAGATTAACCCCTTATTATCCACCTTAATCAACCTTTATACGGAAAAAGAGAATTATCTTAAAAGGATAAACTTGAGCTAATTAATTAGGGAGTAGCTGGACTGCTAGATGACATCCCATCTATGAATACTAAAGAACAATATGCTGATGAAAAAACCATTTTAGAAGAAGATATGAAAGATTAATTAAAAGCTCAAACAATCATATTTAGAATATTTTCTATTAAACCAGATGTACTCACTTATTTTATATTCTTTCAATCAATTTTACTTTAATAACTGATATTTTATCAATAAAATTAGATTTATTAGGGACTTCCAAAGAGAATGTTTTTAACATTTAACTTTTTTGATTTTCCAAAATACAAAACTGAGAGCTTTTCTTATGAATCAAAAGATGACCATAATGCTATCTTAAAAATGATTGAGACTAAATCACCTCTTCTTGTTTATAGAGAAGCTTTCTTTAAAGGTGAAGAAGAGAAGTTTATGTCTTTTAAATTTGACATTGACCCTTCCAAATCGAAATACAACGATTTGTTTAAAGATTTTATAAAATATCTTATTAAAAAATAACTTCATGTTGATATTTGGGATGCAGATACATAAATGCTGTATGGATCTTTCAAAGTACCTTTGAATAAAATTAGGAGATAGGGTCAAAATAAAAAGACTACTTAATTAGTAAATAAATTTAAAAAATTATTATTATTTTAAAGTAAAATTAATTCAAATTAAAAAAAGGATCTTGATATTGTAAATCCTAATTTTGTGGGCTATAGAGGATCTATTTAGATATAGATTGATAATATAGGCAAAGAGGAAGCTTTCCCTAATAAAAGAAGAGATTAGGAATATGAGAATAAATTAAACTCTGTTAACTAATGGTAAAATAAGCAGACTGATAAGATAAAAGTAATATCTGATTCACAGATATCAATTCCTTTAAATTATATAAAGAATCAAAGAACTAACACGACTTTTAAAGCCTCTAAAGTAAATGATTAGAATAATGCTGATGCCGGTGTTAGAACTGAGGAGTAACTCAGAAAGGTTGAGAGAATAAAAAGGTTCAAGAATAATACCCTAAATTAAGCAGCTATGTTATTTAATGAAGACGATTAAGCTATGCTTAATAAAATATCTCTCGGATATGATATTAGCAAAATCAAAGAGCTGTCTTAGCATAGAATCACACAAATAGATGAAATAAAAAGCAAGTAAAAAATAACAATTATTATTTATTTAATTAAAAGAATAAAAACTCATCCTGATTTATTTTATTTAGGAAAAAGCCTGAGTTTGTTAAGAGTGTAATAAGCAAATTTTTAAATGAAGAAAAGGTGCTATCAGTTTCTTATGGAAGATAAGAAATAGTTCCTTATTTATTGCAAAATCCTACAGCTACAATTTAAACCTTCTCAATAATAATTGAAGATGCTGATGAAGATATTTTAAATCACAGTGAGTTCGAGCCCGTTACAGATTCGACTGAATGGAAGTACTGGATTTCTGCACTAAATTTGACAGAGTTGCCTTCTTATGATATTATTCAAGGAAATACTTTGGTTTTAGAGCCAAACTAAAAAGTTCATGTTTTATTCAAATTTATGACATATAGAAATATTGACCCCTAGCTGAAAGATAAATAAGATGCTGAAAGAATTTCATAGCAAAGAGTAAAAGAAGATTTTATTAAATAAAATTAACTCATTTTTATATTATTTTATTATAGGATATTGAATACAGATAAAAGCACATTAATCCTAGATCAATAAATGTATTTTTTAGCTTAAAGCAACAAACTATTGTTGGAGGTTTTAGAATGAAGGTAGAGCCTCACCAATAGATTATTGATCACATATTTAGATATTATGAAAGAGCTACTAAAACTGTTAACATTACTCTTCCTCCTTTATATTTAAAAGACCAACCACCAATGTTAAAGTAACTACAAACAATTTCTTTTCGAAATTATATGAATTTATTTTAAAACGAAGACCTACCCTACATGTAACAGATAATAAAGTTGCAGTTGAATGGGTTAACGAACAAGAAATAGCTATCTATACTAAAATGCCTAACATTTCTAAAATTATGAGATTCAATATCCTCGTATATAACTCTGACCTTCGCTCGAACTTACTGTCTAACATACAAGTAGAATTGCATGGGCTAGAAGGGTAAATTTAAAACATTATTTAGTTTTACATAAAGATATTTTAACTTTAATTAAAATATTTAGGGTTGATGTCCATGTCAATATGGGTCAGACAACTTAATTCAAATTAAACTTACCTGGTGATATCCCAAGAGTAGTTTAACTATACAGTTCTATGACCAACATACTTTGGTTTAGTTCTCCATACGATATAACCTTTACATTACCACCAGGAAAAATTACACAAGTAGACACAGTAGTTAAATCGCTATCAACAGGATCTTAAAGAATTCAAGTAAATGCCGTTGATGTTCATTCAAACGAACTTATTCATTCTTGGATAGTTCGTATCGAGACTGATATCCCTAAACCTAATAAAGTCTTTGAATTAACAGCAACTGCGTTAAAAGAGTCAATTTAAGTATTTGAATATAGAAATAAGTCTTAAAAGACTAAAACTTTCTAATTTTTATCCTCAGATCCATCAATTTTAGAAGTAAAATAAAATATTTTGCCAATACCAGAAATTTATTAAACTAACTTAAATATAGGTTTTGGACCCTTCTAAATAAATCATGGGTAATAGTGGAGAAGAAATAGCTGTTAGAGTAGTCCCCAGAGATTACAAAGCTCCAGAAGCACAAGTCATAATATTTGCTTCTGATTACGATGAGACAGTCTTTGATACAATGAAATTCAGGATAAGGTATATTTTCAATGATGAAGCTTAAAGCTTGTAAGCTTTTAACAGACTAAAGTAACAAAAAGATATGATTTTGCAGTCATAAGCACAATAATCTATGAACTAAGAAGATTATTAATATTCTTAGCTTGCTTATTAATCGGGAAATAATTTTTATAACAATAATGACCCCTATTAATAATCAAATTCAAACTGGTAAAATGATGATGGTTATAGAAACTAAGGAAATTATTAACCAAGCGATAGTAGATATGGTAGAAGCAGTTTTTATAATGATGAAAAAAGATAGAATAATTATGAAGATAGTAGAAGATATTAGGGAAATTACCAAGACTATGGGTAGAGTAGTAACCAATATAATTATCAATAAAACTATGATGAAAATCCTAAAAGAAGAGGAAATTCTAATCAAAACTATGATAATTAATACTAAGATTATGGAAGAAACTAGCCGACTCTTTAAAGAGGAGGTGCTAGTAATTAAAGTAATTACGATGACTACAATTCGAGATATGGAAACAATAATAATAATTATGATTAATATAATTAAGGATAGTAGAATCGTTAAAACAAAAAGGTGAAATTTGACTAATAGTAAAACTATAATAATTATGGAAGAAGTAACTATAATTAATACTGAAATTTGTCCAAATAAATTTTGTATATTGTTATATTAAAATTATTTCTTAAAATTAGTTAATAAAGTAAATAAATCATCAAATACTTTTAAGATTATTTTATTTCAATTAAAAAGTTCAATTTTATTTATTTTTTTCATAATTTCAAATTTAAATTTTAGAAGATTGGTTCCCTTTAGATTAAATCTTTTTGTGAGTGTGTGTGTATGTGATTAAATTTTGATTGACTAAAAATTTTTAAAAATAAACAAATTAATTTCTTGATAAGTCTTTAACAGAAAAATAGGAAAAAAATAATGTAATTAATAATAAATAACTAACTTTTAAAGATAAAAATATATTGAATGAATTGAAATCATTAAAAATAGAAAAAAATTAAATATTTATTAAAAAAACTATTTAAGAAATGATTTAATTAATTTCAAAAAAAAGAAAATAATTATTAAGAGATCAATTTTAAAGGATAAAAAAATAATATAAATTTAAGTATGCTAAAATTGAAAAAAATAAAATAATTATAAAAAATTAGACTAAAAAAGAAATAATTTATTTTAAATTCTTAACATTTGAAAAAAATAATAATTTATAGACTAGCTTTAAAAGATTTTTAACTTGGTAAATGTTATAAATTGTTTCGTTGTTTTTAAATCAAGCTTATTAAATAAACAAAAATATTTTTTAATAAAACGAAAATGGATAATATTTAATATATTTAAAAGATAAATTTAATGATAACTATTATAATGTGTTTTAAATTTTACTTTGAATAATATTAATTAACAATAGATAAAATAAGTAGTTTGATGTATCAGTATTATTTTAAAAAAAATAGTCTTTAACGTTAGAATTAATATTAAATTTTAAAAGTAAAATTAATTCCTAAATGTAAAAAAAAATCAGTTGCTAGTTAAGCATAAATATTTGTTTGTATATCTTTAATTTCTTTATTATTTTTATGTATTTATTTGTTTTATTGTCTTGTTTTGTTTAATTTGTTTGTTGGTTTTAATATTTTATCAAGTTTTTTAATTAGGTTTATTTTTAAGTTTTATTTATTTTTTATGTCTTTTTTTCAATTTTTTTAATTTTTCAGTTAAGATTTTTTTAATTTGATTGTTTCTTTCTTTTTTTTAATGTTATTTGATTTTAAATAAAAGAGTCATTAGTTAATATATTTATTTTTATATAATTTGGAATAGAGAAGGGGCGTTGCCAAAACAGAACTAACAACAGGTTGTTTTAAGATTTATGATCGTTTTTTTATATGATCAATATGATTTTTAGTAGTTTTTGTGCTTTTAATGTTTTCTTAGTATTTTTTTTGCTTTTAAGATTTAACAACCTGTGCTGCTTCTTGGGGGGATACTTTATCTAAAGAAGGTCTATTATGGAAAATAGTTTCTTTTTTAAGCTGGAAGCAGTCTTATATTAAAAAATTTTTATGTTATGAACTGCCAGGTAATAGCGAGAAATTACTAATTAAATAGAAATCAATATAGCTGCTAACAAACGGGGAATTTCATTATTTTGCTCCTTGCATCTAATTCATCTCTCTCTTAGAATGAGTCTTGATAATGAATTCTTACCAAAAAAAGCCATTGATTCTAAGTAATAGTAAATCTTTCTATTCCTTGAGCAACTAACAGAAAAGAGTGTGGGAGACGCGCTCATTTAGCTGTAATAACCGGTTTTTTTTTTTTTAAATTTACAGCTAATCAAGGTGCATCTCTCCGGGGGGGTTTTCTTGTATTGCTTTGAATTCAAGCACTCCGTACAAAAGACAACCCAAATACAATTGCAAGCTCACGTCAATGTATTTGCCTCTTAGGATACTAAAGAATTCACTTGGGATTCGAGTGCAGACCTTGCCAATTCTTTTATATATAGAATTTAGCAGACCCTGTCAATAATTGATAATGCTTTCGATATTAAATCAAGTTATTGAGCCCAGAGTCACCCTCAAAGGATCTTGTAATAAAACGATTTGCATCGATTTATTTTGGGTTTAAGTCAATTTGGAACGGGAACGTATCCAAAAGACTGGTCTATAAGCACTTTACTTCGTGGCGCATGTTTTTAAAATTAGTGAATTCTATTCTCCCTCGAAATGCCCTTCGTAACCTCTGAAAAGCAGAATTCCTTTTGGATCGCAAATAAAAAACTTGTTTGTTTTCTAAAGCTAAACAAATTAGCTTATTTTTCTTATTTAATAAATATATTAAGTAAGTAAGAAAGAAAGATTTTTGATTAATTTGCTTGTTTAACTTATTTCTTTATTAATTAATTAGGAATATACATGCAAATTCTTACTTTCTTAAATAAATTAGATTAGATTTTTTAAATAATAATAAAACTTTAAAAATTTTTAGAAAAATATTTTTTCTAATAAATACTTTTAAATTGCTATTTTTTATATTTCAAAGTTAAATTTTCCACAAAAATATTATTTTTATTAACAAATGATAAAATATAGATTAATTTTTATATTAAATATTCTAAAATATTATTAAAATGAAGGCAGAAAATGTTAATATCTCTAACATTATTTAGAAGGTACTGTAAGAATAAATAAATAATTAAATTTATATATGTAGGTATGCTTGCAATTTTTTATCTTGCTTTTATTAATGTAAAATCTAAAGGGAAAATAATTAAAATAGAGGGAAAGTAAATAAATTATTTATATGGTTAATCGAAAAATGTATTTTTCTTGTAGAAAAGATCTTAGTTTGATATATTTTAAAGTTATAAATAAAAAGAATGAATTTTAATGAAATAACTGAAATATGGTCAATTTTTCAGAAAATCAATTTATAATTCAAGTATATTTTATCTCTTTTATGTTTTAAATGAGAAAATAAATTTTACTTGACTTATTAATTGGTTGAATCCCAATAAATTTTATCTAGATAATAAATTGTAAAAATTATAATCTGATCAGCAAATATGCCACTGCATATTTTATTTAAAAAGGCTAATTTTAATGGAATATCTTTATCATTCAGTCTAAAGAGATGAAATAATTAACACTTATTTAATAATGAATATGTAAAAACCAAATTTGTGAGCAAAATAACAATCATTTAAACGTGTTTAGATATCTTTATAACCATAAGAAAGAAGGCTATTCTGTATAATTGTTAATAATAATTAAAATTAATAGAAAAAAAATAAAAAAATAAAAAAATGAAAATTGCTACTATCCTCCTTTTAGGTCTTGCTGTCCTTGCTACTACTTCTGTTTTCTTACTCTAAAAGAAAAATGTTGAAAACGTCTATATGGACTGTGGTTAGCTCATTGTTAACGACTCCTTCGGAACTGCTATTAAGAACATTTGTCCTATTGAATTCGTCTTACAAATCTCTTTCAAGACTGAATATGGATATGATACTTATGAAACTGGATGCCTTCAACCAAACGAAGTCTCCTTGATTAAGCGTCAAGTTATCGAAAGTAGCCAAGAATACGAAATTAAGAACTTAGACTGCTGATAATAAAATTATTTAATATTTTTTATTAATTATTTTATATACAATTTATGTAGTTTGAGTATTATAATATATAAAATATCTAATAAAGAAAAATTCCAACTCATTAATACAAATTAAAATATTCTAAATACAATTTTTAAAGAAAAAAAATTGCCATTTTATACTATAATTTTTTTCTAAAAACTCTCTGATTGTTTAAAAATAATTCAAATATCAAGGATTATTAAAATGATATATTTTTGTAAACAAAATTATATTTAATTTAATTAAAAGATTAAATATGTTGAAAATAAATTTAATAAATTGCTTGATTATATTTTATTCAGGATTTTTTACAAAATTAATATTCTTTTAAGTCATTACATTATAAAAATACCTTTTAAAGAATTTAGTAAACCTAAGTCTTAATAAAATAACTATCCTCTTAGTAATTAACTTGCTTGATATTAAAACATATTTTAATATAAAAATTAACAGTAAAGTATTTCAAAATTTATTTGTTTTAATAAATAAAATTTTACTTCAGTCCTAAGAATTTTCTATTTCTGAATCCATATTCAAAAGAACTTTTAAGTGATCTAAAAAATCAAATATAAATACAAAATAAAGGTTTAATCTAATATTTTTTAGATTAATGACTAATTAATCTTTTTAGTACATAATTATCAAAAAGAAATTTTCTTATGAGATCTTATCAGATTGTATTGATAATTAATTATTAAGTAAAATTAATCTTATTTATATATTATTCCTCTATTCATATAAATTATTTATTAATAATACTTAATTGATTTAATCAGCAAAGTGATAAATACTAATATTTTAATTTTGATTAATTATAATAGTCTTGATATAAACAAAGATAAATTTAAAAAATGAAGCTATTAAAAATATAATAATCATATTTAACATTTTCATTTTTTTATTAACATTTTATATTTTTTTAAAAATACAAGATCACAGCTTCTTTTAATCTCTTAATTAAATTTAATATTCTTATTAGACTTTTTTAAGACATATGTATTTACTTCTAGTTTAGTATATAATTAATTAAAAATTCGTTTATTATTATTTATTATTTCATGTTATTTTTAATACAATAAATACTTTAATTTTTTAGCTTAGGAGTTTTTATAACTATTTTTAATGTATCACTAAGTATCTAAATAAATTAATTTTATTTTGAATAAATTTTAGGTATTATCTAAAATCACTGTTTATTTATTTTTTATATATGATTTATAAATAGAGCAAGTTATTTTATGAAAACTATGCTAAATAAAAACATTAATTATCTCTTTAATAGGTTTTTAATTAACTAAAAAATTTTATAAAAGTTTTTTTATAATTAAATTTTAATAAAAATAATTTTATAATTATATAAATCAACGAGTTAGTTAGATTTTTAAAATATAAAATTAAAAAAATAAATAATTAACAGTCAAATATTTTATTTGTTATTTAAATTAAAGAATTAATATTTTATTTATTTATTTTATAAAAGTTTTTTTATAATTAAATTTTAATAAAAATAATATTATAATTATATAAGTCAATGATAAAGTTAGCTTCATAGATTTTTAAAATATAAAATTAAAAAAATAAATAATTAACAATCAAAATTTTATTTGTTATTGCTTTATTATCCAAATTTATAACTATAGTAAGTATAGATCCTTAAATAAAATATATCAATTAATTGTTTGCATGTCATAGTTTATTATAAATTAAAGAATTAATATTGTTTTATTAAAAATTTTTTTTTCTTTCTAAATTTAATTTAAACTTAAAAAATTTGATAAATATTCAAAAAAACTCAATTATAATAAATATTTTTAAATTTATTTATTAATGAAACTTATCAAAAACACAACTTTAAAAATTGTTCTCCTTAATAAGTCATTTAAGATGATACTTTTATAAAAGGAAAATCAATAAGAAAAAAGTTTGCGTATATTATTACTAATTGCGAATTAATTTTTTAATTTTAAAATATTTATTAACATATTTTTTATGAATAAAGAGAAATATATATATTTTTCTAATTGATTTATTATATACTTAATATTTTTATTTTTACTAGAAACAATTTTTTAAAAATTAATTATTCTTAAAAAGAGAGAGTTTACTTTAAAAATAAATCTTATTTTAAAACGTTTCTTAGATATTTTTGTTTTTCTTTAAATATAAAGATTTAATGAATATATTTTTGTGATTAAAAATATATTTTAAATTTGGAAAGTCAATAACATATTTTTAAATTCATAAATAGAAATAAAAAAATTTGAGATAAAATTTAATTAATTAAATTAGCATACAAAATTTTTGATATTAAAAAAATAAAGTTTAAATTAAATATTTTTTTAGGGTCAATTTATTCAGTATTTTAATAATATTCATGACATTTGAAGAAAATAGATTGAATTTCTATTTAATATTATTAATAATTAGGTTTAAGTTTTGTATGATTCTTTAGAAAAGATAAATGAAGTTTAGGCTTTGAAATGTTAAAATCCTAATTTGATCAATGCGTCTATTTAAAATTATTTGCTGAAAAGAAATATTTTTATTTTTTAATGCAGAAAATTTTTACTAGTAACTATGTTAAAGAGGCATACAACAAATTATATGGCAATATAGTTGCTTCTATTAATTAGTTATATGCTCATTACAACAATTAAATTAAAATTTTATTGCATATTTACTGATTTAGATTTTTTCCAGAAACTTTTGTTAATATTTTTTAAATAATTAAAAGATAGGTTGTAAGAATCAGCTTTAATGCAAGTCATTCAGCTTAACTGTAAAATTTAAATTTGATTTAAATGTTAAAAGTTAAGACTAAAATTTAGAATTGAAAATAGATTGATAAAGGAATTAAAAGTATTTGAAGAATATTACTATTTTAAGATAATGCGTGTTTATGATGTAATTTAGTAATTATGAATTTAGAAAAGAGTTAGTATGACTTATTATTTTGTAGTTTTTTAATTAGGTTTGATTTAGACTTAATTTTTTTAGAAGGTCTCTGCAAAATTAAATTTTAATTAATTTAATAAGCAAGTAATCATTACTTGTAAAAAATTAAGAATTCAAAAAAAAATCAAAAGAAATGTAAAGTAATTAATTTTAGAAAGCGGTGGAAATAAAGAATTTTTCTTTAATTTTTGAGTAACAAGAAATTTGTAATAATTAAATTTTAATTCAGCAAAAATATGATGTAAAATAATCTTGTAAATTATTGCATTATTAATATTAAAAGTGCATGATAGCTTCCTAAACAATTAAATAACTAAGTCCTTTGTATTGATTACTAAATTAAGATTAAAAAAGAAATTCTATGGAATTTCCTGTTTATTTAAAATCAATCTAATAGTAGTCTAGTAAAATTAAATGGTGTTATAAAACCACATTTTGCATACAATTTTATAATTAAATAAGTTTAAATAAATTAAATAAAATTCGATTTCTAAATACTTCAATCAATTAAAAAAATGACAGAAGCTAAAGCTAATACAAATTAAATCGACTTCTAAATGCAAGAGAAAGGAAGCGGTCCTGTTGATATAAGTTTTAAAAATATTTAATATTCTGTATAAGTAGGAAAGACCTAAAGAGAAATTCTAAAAGATTTATCTGGATATTGCTAGAGTGGCACTGTGACCGCAATCTTAGGTGCCAGTGGTGGTGGTAAAACTTCTCTACTGAATGTTTTATCAGGTAAAATAGTTAATGGAGGAAAAGTTACCTTAAAAGGATAAATTATGGCTAACGGACATGTATTCAGCAATGAATAGTTTAATAGATTTAGTGCATACGTCATGTAAGATGATATCTTAGTTAGCTCATTAACAGTAAGGGAATGCATTTAATTTGCTGCTGACTTAAAACTTTCTGGTACAAACGAATACAAACAATAAAAAGTTAATGAAATGATCAGCTTATTGAAACTCACTAAATGCTAGGTATTTATTTAATATATTTCGCTTTTTCAAAATAAAACTATGGAAAATTATACTAAAAAGATATTCTCGTTTTGAATTTAAAATGGGTTATATTTATTAGTAAGTGTGTATACACTCAGAAATTATTCCTATTATTATTTTATCTCAAGCAAATAGATTTTATCAGTTTTCAAATTAATTAAGAGATGTTTTTGGAACCAATTTACATTTTATTTAAGAAGATAAATTTATTAATTAATTAATTAATTAATTAATTTTTATTTATTAAAATTTGTAGAATGCCCTTATTGGAAGCAAGCTAATCAAAGGTGTTTCAGGAGGTGAAAGAAAAAGAGCTAATATTGGATGCGAATTAATTACTGATCCTTCAGTCATTTTCTTAGATGAACCTACTAGTGGTTTGGATTCTTTTACAGCTTACATTGTAATTAGTATTTTAAAGGATTTTGCTAAAATAAAACAAAAGACTGTAATTATGAGTATTCATTCACCTAATACTGATATATGGAACCTTTTTGATAATGTAAATTTGATGGTTTAGGGTAAATTCATTTACTAAGGCCCAAGAGAGCAAATTATTTCTCACTTTTCTAAAATTGGTTTTTAATGTCCAAAATATATTTGCCCTGGCGACTACTTAATGTAATACATGACTCATTCAGAGAGAAATGATGCCCTTTTACCCTCTTTATTGGAAGGATATGAAATGTATCTTAAAGATGATATTGAAAATACTATCGATAATAACTTGTTAAGAGATGACATACCTTTAAAGTCTACTACAACTACCTTCTTGTACTAAGTAAGCAAAATAGCAAAAAGAACATTTATATCTACTAAGCGTGATCCTATGTTACTCAAGTCTCGTGTCATTTAAACTATCATTATCTCTTTATTTATAGGCTTAGTATATCTTAATTAAAGTAAAATTACTGAAGATAGTCCAATTCGTGATGTGTAAGACAGAATTAGTTTGCTTTTCTTATGCACACTTAATATGTTCTTGAAATCAATGAGTGGTGTCTTAGTTACTTTCCCTAGTGAACGTGAAGTCTTCTTAAAAGAATGCAATTCTAAATATTATACTGCCCAAGCCTATATTGTTGGACGTCTTTTACTTGAGTATCTCTAAATTACTATTTATCCTATTATTAACACAGTAATTATTTATTTCATGACTGGATTAAACTAGTAAGAAGCATCTCTTTTCTTCTACTTCTTATTGGTTTCAATAGCTCTAAGCTACTGTGGAAATGCATTGGGCTTGCTATGTGGTAATCTCTTTACTGACCCTCGTACAGCTGTTGCAGTATAACCTCTTCTCTCAATTCCTTTTTATCTTTTCTGCGGATTTTACAAAAATAGATAAGATTATGCTTCTTGGATTGGATGGATTCAATATCTTTCCCCACTCACATACTCCACTGAAGGTGTTGTTACCAATGAATTTTATGGAATAACTGGTCCTATAGACCCTGTATCATAGAGTAACTACAATTTAGGCAAATGGAATTGCTTGGGATATATAGCCTTACTTTTTGTAGGTTACCAAGCTTTAGCATTCATCATCTTTTACAACAAAAGAAAAGTTTTATAATGAGAAAAAAAAATGTATTATTCTAAAACAAAAAATAATAAAATAAGAATACTTTATATTAAATCATCTAATAAATCTTATCTCTAAAATGTAACTTTAAATAATTCTTTTATATTGTTTATTGCTTTTAAATTAACTTTTAAATTTTCAACAAAAAACAAACAAATATTTATTTATTAAAAACACTCTTTAAAAATTAGATTAAAACTAATAAACACAAACTAAATACTTACAATAAAATAAACTATTTTTTTAATGTTTAGAAACTTAAATTAATTTAATAAATTTGTAAGTATTAGTTATTTTAACTCAGTATTAATTAAATTCAATATTCATGTATCTTTAAATATTCCCTAATACACAAATTAAATTTAAATACTGCTTCTTTTCAGTTAGCTACTTGTAGAAATCCTTTAGTTCGTTAAATTAATAAAGGAATAAATTAAAGTTATAATTCCCACATAAATAGTAAAATTAAAATATTTAATCTGTCTAAATTAATTATTTTTAAAAGGAAACGTGCTGTTAGACTAACTATTCACTGTAGTATTCATTTTAAAGTTTATATTTAAAAATAAAATTAAAACAAAAAAGACTCAAACTAAATATTAACAATAATACAAATTATTTTTTTAATGTTCAGAACTTAAATTTATTAGTTTTAAAAATTAACAAAAATTTATTAAATTTGTATGTATTAATTATTTTAATTCAATATAAATTAAATTCAATATTCATGTATCTTTAAATGTTTCCTAATACGCAAATCAAATTTGAATACTGCTTCTTTTTAGTTAGCTACTTGTAGAAATCCTTTAGTTCCTTAAATTAATAAAGAAATATAATTAAAGTTACATTATTTTTTTCGAATATAAATAGTAAAAATTAAAATATTTAATCTATCTAAATTACTTATTTTTAAAAGGAAATGTGCTGTTATACTAACTATTCAGTGTGGTATTCGCTTTTAAGTTTATCCAATTCTTAATTAATTTGCTAAAACATATCTTTAGACTACTATTTTTCTGTATAAGTTGCATATTTTAAGTTTTTAATCCTCTAAAAAGATTAAATATCTCCTTAAGTGAACTCAGTAATTTTAAATGAAAGGATGCACTTTCTTTTGACATCAATAGAGTTTCTAGTTTAAAATAAAAAAATTAGTTTATTAATTAAAATTTTATTTTATATTACTCTCTCGATTCTCTATTACAAATAATTGATTCCAACATTTATTTTTATTTCTTCTTTTCATTACTTGGTTGCTTATTTAGAATGTTCGTTTAAGATTATTGATACTCTTTTTTCGTTTTAAATTAAGAATTTTTATCTAGATCAAATAAGCTAGGTTGAATAGAATCCATAAAAGCTATTTATTACAATGAAGGCAAATTTTGATTTTGATCTTAATCAACTTAAGGAGGAACATATTTTTTTATTTATGATTTAATTTATGTTTTAATAACAAATTTACTCATATCCAAAAAACCTGCTTTGCTTTATTTTTTTTACTTGTCTTACTCTAAGAACTTCTTTCCAATTCTTACTTTTTTTAAATTTTTATTAATTCTTTTTTTAGATTTTTTTACTAATTACTCATCTCTTAATTTAACTTATAATTCATTTTGTTAATGTATTCTTGTTAATCTAAATTTAAATTTTCTATACATTTTCTTAAGTTTTACGAACATTTAATTATTGAAAATTTGAACTTCAGATTATAGGTTTTCTTGTTAATTTTTTGAAATTATCTTCTTTTCAATTATTATCCTTAAAATTCTCAATCTCTTATAAATTTATTACATTTTATCTCCAGCTAATTTAAATTTTTTTATTAAGGGTTGTAACATTTTTTTAGTTTTCAGGAAAAGCTAGTAGAGAATTTTGTTTGCTATAAAAATTATGAATGCAAGATTAATAGTTGCAACTGCTATGTAAATTATGATTTAAGAAGCTTTAGATTAATTATAGTTATTTAATATTATGCCGAGGGATATAGTTAAGCAGCATACAATCGATGATATAAAATCAGTTTTATTCAGATCTGGTATTAAAAAGGGTTATTCTATTTTTTTAAATTTAAATAAAATGAATGTAAATCAAAGAATTTATATAAAATTTTATTAAATTTTAATTACAATTTAAGGAGAAGCACATCTGCATAAAAACAATAGCAAGAATTATGCAACCTTTTACTATAATTCTCTATTCGTAAATGTTAAGAACTAGTATTATAGTTATTTTCTGAAAAGTTTTAACTATCTCCCACCAAAAGCATTTTTCTGAGTATTCATTATATAGAAACCCAAAAGAAAACTTCATGCTGATTGTGTTCAAACTTTTTCTCTTAATAACCAAAATTAAAAATTACAATAAAGGTACAACAACTGCCCACAAGCAAAGTAAAGGCCATAATAACATCTTTTGTTTCTTTTCGTGATTCTAATCACATTCTATAGACGTAAACAGCTTCACAAACTAATCATCTCCAACTTAAATGCAAGAAATCTAATTATGGTTAAAAAAATATTTTTCTTTTCAGTTTTTTATCACTAAATAGAATTAAAAAATATTTTATATCATTTTATCTATTTAATCATTTTTATTTAATATAAATTTTATCATTTTACTCTTCTATTTTTTTTAAAAATCCGAAAGGTAAAAAATTGCTTTGTCAAAAAAATAAAAATGACATACTGTTCCTATTATAAGGTTGACCATAGAAGGAAGATTAGCATAAAGACAGTAGTTTATGGCACAAACAATAATCGATAAATTCATCTTAGTTTTCTATATGCAACTTTAGATCTGCAAGCATATAAAAAGGCATACAATAAATAGAATTATTTGAGCATGAGAAACAAAAAGCCTATAATGAATAAGATCTACGGTCATAAAATGTTCTATCAATAAGCAATCCTAAGCATATAAAACATTTTCTAAAGGATTTCCTACTGTTTTGTACAAGAAATTGATTTAGTTAGGAATATCTATCCTGAATGTGCTGAGACAAGAAATAATCTAGAAATAATTTATTAAAATTTTTATGTAAAGACTTGATTTGTTTCTTTCTTCAAAAGAAGACCCAAAATAATATAGTTTCATCTTCATTAGGTATTCGGCATAAATCTTTAACTTAATGTAATTTATGGATGAAAAAACAACTATTGCTATCAATACAATCTATCCTGCATTACTTAATATCACAAATACCCAATTATATGTTACTTAAGTGCAGCTAATTTAAATAAAAAATGAAAATCAATAAAATAAACCAAAAGTAATATAAATATTATTAAGTAATTTTACTCAGCACAACTGTACATATTTACTCTCTAGTAAGACTTTTTCCAATACTGAGCTTTTAAATCACAGTCTTCACAAAAAGCTCCAATATGACCTAATTATTTAGAGTTATTATAATAAATCTATTATTTTTAATAATTTTACCTTCAGCACAAGCATAATTTTACCAAGAAACCATTTTTTTCTAAGATTCTAAATTCTAATCAGTAGTATTTAAGTCGCCAAGACAATTCTCTATTTTGTTTCTGCATTCAGATATATCACTCGATTGATTATTTTTTCTCCAATAACCTTCGGGTATTAAAATAATATTTTTATAACAGTACGCATCACTTATTGGGCATTTATGGCAAGTTTAGGATTAGTATTCTAGTGAGTATGTCTTTAAGTAACAAGTTTAGCAAATATCATATTTTCCATCTTGTTTTTGGACTTTAGTGCCTGGCATACATTAATCTGAAATTTAAAAAGATAATGGAAAATAATAATTTTCACTAATAGTAAATAATTATTATGTTTTTGGATCATATATTGGTTATTTTATTTTTGAACAGGTAAAATTAACATATATTTTCGACCCGAACATTCCAAAGATTTACAATTTTTTAGTTAAATTAAAAATTCCGTGATCAAGTTCAATTTTTAAAGGCTAAACTAACACGTTTTGCGTATTAGAAAAATAAGAAATTTCCAAAAAAACCTATTCCAATTCTTCCTTCTCTTCAGAAATTTTGGTGAAATTTTTGAATTATTCATTTCTTCTTCCTAGTAAATAAATCACAAATTCCTCCTAAAATATATACAAATAAATTAAAATCAGTATTAAGAAAAAAAAAAATTTACTTAAATATATCCGCTATCTAAAATAATTTTTGAATTTTTTTGAATTTATTCGCCTTTATATAAGACTGACATCTTCCATGGACTCACTTCTTGATCTGATCCATATTAATTTGCAATATTTCTATAAATAGTTGTCAACTAGTTCATATTAGGGTATCTTTGATTTGAGTAGTAAGCTCCACCTACTTTTTTTGCTTGATTATATAATATCAATGTTGTCAGTATCTCAACATTGTAAAGGATTTTATAGTTATTCAATTAACCTTGTTATTCTTATTAGTTTACTAAAATTTTATTTTATATTTAATCGAATTCTCCATCGTCATTAAATATAGCACCTCCATATCCTTCTGCTAAGTTATTTGAAAAAGTGCTATTTTGAATTTTTAAATAAGTATTTTTATTAAAAATACTTCCACCATTATAGGCTGAATTATTCTAAAATTAACAATCATCTATAAGCACTTATTAAACTTCAGCATTTTGAATAATTTTATATTCTTCTAAATATCTTTCTTTGCGAAGAGTCAAATGTTCGCAAAATAAACCCAAATTATTTTAAAATACTTTAGATAATTCTAAATTTCTCATCTTGTAAGTTTTTATGTTTTCTACTATTTGCTATCTAAGTAAAAGTCTATTTTTACTTTCAAACTACTGTATTAGCTTTTAGAGTGAGTATTGTAAATTGATTGCTCCTCCATTCTTTCCTTAATTGTTATAAAATGTATTTTTAGTAAGAGTAGCCACCTGAGATGTTAAAAATATAGGTCCCAAATAGCAATCAGGGCAAACCATGTTTTAAAACGTTGATTGATTGATTTAAATTATTTTAATAGCATCAAGAATTAAAAGGGAGTTCTTTTATTATGAATATAAATTAACATTAGAAAGAGCTTTTAAATAATAATCTTATTTATTTGATACAGTTTGAGTCATTCCATAATTACTCTGATTTTAAAGACTTTTTATGTAATAAGTCTTCAAGTTCTAAATGTTTAAAAACTTTGTTTGCTAAATAAAAATTTATTTTGCTTAAATAATTTAAATGAAAGTTTAGAAAACAACAATGTCTTAGAAAACACACTAAAAGGCGAAAAATGAACTGAAAAATTATAGCTAAATAAATGGCTAGTAAAGAATTTGGTTGATTAAGATATTTTTATCAATAGATTTTTATGATATGCTAGTCACAGAAACTTCTTTGAATTCTACACTCTTTAAATTCTTAAAGGATACCCAAGAAATTTCATTTGGTTTTACGTTGTTAACACTTTTTGTAATTCTTTGAATTATTTTAGCAAATATATTTAAATCATAAAATATTTGTATTTAATCTAATATTAAGTAGCCTTACGATCCTGTAGCAGTATCTATGCTAATTATTCCTCCATTAATGGCAAAATTATTTGATAATTAAGATTAATTAATTAACACTGCTACTTTTCTGCGAAAATAGCTCATACTTAAGAATCCTCCATTTTAATTTGAAAGATTATTATCTGCATAAACTTAATTTAGTTAAATGTCAAGCTAATTTTAATTTCTAGATTCTATGTAAATAGCTCCTCCTTCACTATATTTATTTTCAATTTGAGCTATATTGTTTTTAAATTAAGAGTCATTTAGACTTAAAACAGCATCATATCTAGGCTACCAATATATTGCTCCACCTTTTGAAGAAAAGCATTAAGTAAAACTACTTTTTGAAATTTTTAAGATGGATGATTAGCAATAAAATGCTCCTCCTTAAATTTCAGCTAATACATTAGGAGTCTCTGTTTATTAGAAATTAGAATTTAAAAAAGAGCAGCTATCCAAATAAACCTGGTTTGCTATGATTATAAGTTAGCTATACCCTTATAAGGCATTATTATTATTAAATACATTATCTTTTAGAGTTACTTTTGATTACTCTGAGTTTATCAGAAAGCCATTTGACGAGTACTTAAAAATCTAATAAATTTTTGTTAATTTTAAAATAAATAGATTAATTTAACTTTCTCAAAATTAAAAATTAAGAATTAATTAACTATATTTTCTTAAAGAAAAAGTAAATTTATTTTAATATTTTTTAAATTTCTATAATTTCTTAAATATTTATATGTTAACACAAATTAAAAATAAAAATTTTAAATTAATATGGTTTTCAAAGTATATAAAATAATTTTTAATTCAAAATTAATTAATTTGTAAATATTTTTCAGAAACTTTCATTTTGATGTTTGTAAAAACTAAAAACTAAAAAATTTAAAAATAGTTAATAATATTACTTTTTTTAGAGAAGTTAAACTGTTATTTTCAAGCAGGGAAGATTTTATTGTAACATCCAGAATTGAGTGTGAGGTGATAGAAATTAGGTTAACCTCTTCAGATTATTCAAATATAGATAACTAATTATCTTATCCTTAAAAATTTATAATATTTAAGCTTACCTAATTTTCTGAATTTACTATTATTTATATCAAGCAAGTTTAGATTAATAGTTTTCTCATGAAAATATTTCTTAAAAAAATAAATTTATTCACATTTTCTACTACGATTTATGGGTATCTTATATTAAGACTTTAATTGCCTTCTTATTTAATATCTAAGGTGTTAATATTTAGAATATTAATGTCGTTTAATACAATAAATTTAGAATTTTCGTTATTACAAATAACTACTCTATCAACAAACAACTAATAAATCATTTTTATTTAGAATATACTTTAAAATTAGTTTTGCAATAAGGTATTATCACAACTGAAACTAATTTCTCTTAAGTTCACCTTACCAACTTATTTTGTTTACCCAGTAAACTCTAAAAGCAAAGGACCATCTCTGCTCATAGTATTATTTTGAAAGTAAATATCTAATAGTTAAAATAGTATTTTTTCTGATCCATCTAATGTGCTATCATAATCATAAAATTTATCTAATATTTGCTCCCATTATTTATCAAGCTCTTCATATTCTGGATCATACATTATCTTGGTTTATTTTTAAGGTAAATATGTAAAAATATTTTAATTATTTATTGTGTTTTTTGTCAGATATAATGTTTGAACCCAAAGTTTGTTTGCCTGAAAGATACCTAACTTAATATCTGGACTAGTGATATTATTTTCTTAAAATTAGATATTCTTTTTTTCATTTCTAATAAAGGTTTGAATCACGTAAAAGCAAAATTAAGATTCCAGAACATTTTATAGTATAATAATATTACTCCATATTGAAATAATACCAATGTTTATTTTTTAATCTATTAGGAAAAAAATACTATTTTATCCAAGATAATTGTTACCTAGAAGACTATCTCTAAAGTTTAAGTAAATCTTTTTTGATGAGAAACTTATAAAGCTAGAACCATAAAAATTATTCTTTTAACAAATAATAAAATTAATTAATTTCAATATTAAAATTCAATAAACATTTTTACATTTTTCAAGTACAAATGATCTAAAGTAACATTCAAATTGTCAACTTTATCGAATCTTTGTAAGTCTATTTAGTTTTTAGAGTCATAATAGGATTTTTAGTACATCTTGATAAGCTCAAAATTTTGATATGTAAAGTTTGTAAAACTTGTATTTGAGATTGTGAATTATTTTTGTAAATTAAAAACTTGAATATCGAATAAATTTTTGAAATAAATATTAAGGCCTGAAGGGTTAGAGAAGGTAGTGTTGATAATTTATACACTCTAGATGTAAGGTGTATCAAATATAAACCCTGTAGGTTTTTAATCTTCAAGTAAAATTTTCCAATCTATTCTATAAATGTTAATATCTGTAAAACCTGCAAATTTAATTTATCTCCCAAGTTAAATTTTTCTTCTCTCATCAGTTTAATCAGGATTTGAAGGATTGAATGTTTGAATTGTTAGCACAAATTCTTTGAGAGTAAATACTTTTTGCATTAAGTTGCTTTGTATAACAATATCATCAGAAATTAGACATTCACTGCTGCTAGGAATGATATTCAGTTTAACATCAATTTTTTGTAATCCTATTTCATTGTATATTACAACTGCTCTTATAAAGTCAACTTCACTCACAATAATTTTATCCCAATTAATTTCATCAGCTCTTTATAAATTATAAGGACTACTCATTAAGCCTTGTCCAATAGCGCCTTCTTTTGAGCCGCATGTAACATAAACTTCTGTTTTTTTTTCATAGTAGCAACCAATATCATCTTTTTTACATAACAAACATTTTTAATTTTTTTGGTCATACCTCCAATGATAGTCTTCACTTATTTTGATGCCTTTTATATCTTAATTGCATCCTAAACATTTAGCACTATACAAGCTTAGTGGGTTATTGGTCAGTTTGTAGTACAAACATCCTTTGCATCTAAGATAATTATGAAAAATATTATGTTAAATTCTGAAAATTTAATACTAATTTTATAATGGAAAGTAAACTTAAAGGATTAATGAAAATAAAAATAAAGTATTACGAAAGAGGGCAAATAAAGCAGTCATTAAATTCTTCATTGTAATTAATCATTTAGTCAATATTTTTAAAAATTTATTAAAAGTAAAAATCTGTGATGTAGCCTAAAATAGAGCTTATTTTTTTCATTATACTAATTTTGTTACAACTCAAACATTTACTCTATTTTTTATATTGAAAACATTCTTAACAAAACTCACCACATTTAACGTAGACACATTTCTTTTTATTATAGTCAAAATAATAACTATCTGTGCAAGAAGTGCATTTCATGGCTATATCTCCTTTTTATAGTTAATCTAGCCTTTATTTTAGAGAATTTTATGGTCTCATACTAATTAGTTCCTTGGTGAAATTTGATAAATAATCACCCTCAAAACAAGATTAGCATCCATCAGGACAATCTTAACATCCTCCTTATGTAGCAATTTAATCGTTATCACATAAAGTACATTAATATAATAAATCACTATTACTAAAATAGTTATAGCATTTCTTGCATCCATATATCTATGTTTTGCAAAATATGCTACATTTATTTGTGTTAAAGTCAAAGCTGTAGTTTTAAAGACATTCTAGGCAAGTTATCAATGAATAAATTGGCTATATAATATCGCTACTAGGAGGATCAACAATAGGGTAAATTATATATAACAAAGGTACTTTGCAATAAATAAAATAACTATCTAGATCACTTTTTGCAAACTTATCTTACTTAGTACAGGATGTAGCATTTGTTCCTTCTTAAAATGTGATAATTGATGACAATTCATTACACTTAAGGCAGCCTTAAGCATAAGTATTTTTTGGATTTGTAAAAAACCATTAATTTGTTGTGAATGGTTTCATTTCATAAATCACGTTTTATTTTGTAAGAGGTTAGCTTGATTCGAAAAATATTTCATCTAAGCAATCTTCCTGTAACTTTTTCACACAAGTAATTTCTAAAATAAGAAAAAATAAAAAAATTTAGTTATTATATTATGAATTTTAAGTAAATAATTACAATCAATGTTGAAAATGTATCCATCAATGCATTATACACACTTCTTTATCTTCAAAAAGCTATCTCCAGAGTAAAGAGCTTAATTAAGATCAAACAAATTTGTTAGGTTATAATTTTGATTTCCTATTTGAATAATTACAAATTTTATTTAATAAAGATTGAATTTAATAAAATAAAGTAGTAAATACCCCAACTACATATGCTGCAATTATCACCGCATAATTCACAACCACTAAAATCTTACTTTAAAACTAATCTTTTGTTACCTTCACACTAATCACACAAGAGTCTGTACTGTTCTTCAGATAGTTTGGTTATATCTAATGATTTTAAAGTAATTTAATCAACTGACCAGTTTACTGTCTATAAATTGTATAGCCCCCCATAAAAGCAGGATAGGCATTAGTCAGGACATTTTTAACATTAATTTTTTTTGAAATCTAAAGTAAAGCCATCTAAACATTTCAAGCAAATGTGTTATGAACCTTTTATTTAGCATGTTATACACCCTACTAAACCTTTATTTTTACAATTTTTAATATACAGTTATCTCTTAATTAAATTACAATTGTTGGAAATCAATTAAGAATCGTTTGAAAGCGCTTATAAAGTATTTTAATCATTATTCAATTATAGGATGACAGTTTCTTCAAATATTTTTGCTAGCCTTAATACTCCTCCCTCTTTATACTTAATAACAAAATAATAGCAGTAAAAGTAATCTTGTTTGTAGACAAATTCTCTTCCAGACCTAATAGCAATATAAATAATAATATATTTTAAATTTTGAAAGGACTGAGTTAAAATTTACGGATATAATGAATTTATGTCGCATTAAATTTATATTTACATTTTTTCATTGGTTTTATAATTAATTTCAATTGCTTCTTTTTGGTTATTCAAAATATTAACAAAAACGCAATACTAGGTTTTAAGATCGTTATTCCTATAAAGTATGTATTCATCTTAGCATTAAGTACACCATTTATTACTATCGCATTTATAACAACTAAATTAAAAAATATTAATTAAAAGTGAATGACATAATTTTAAGTTACCCTTAAGGACATCCACTAATTGGTACATAAATAATATTTAAACTAAAAATGGTTAAAGTATTATTTTTATCGCGATTCAATATATCATTTTATTCTTTTAACCCATAACATTTATTATCTCCTGGTTAGTTGTAAAAACGAGGACAAGACTGGCAAATAACTTTATCATCGAGCATGTTTATACATCTTCCTGAAGGATGAGTACATTATATTTTAGGATCGTTATTATAATTATCTAAATCGTATAATATACAAGGCACATCAACTTATTTAAATTTTAAACATTGGTTCGACTTTAATTTAAATTTATTGGTATAAATGCAGCTCCCTATATATATGAATATGTTATTAATACAATAATTTTTATTATAATATAATATATTTACTTTATCTTAAATCTAGGCATGTTCCTTCAGGACAAGCTCTACAATCTCTCGATTCTAAATCTTTGCAAGTACCTTTAATTTAAAAAAATTATTAATTTATTAATTAATTAATAAATTATTTAGTAATTTGATTATTACCATCAAAAGCCATACAAGTAACAGAACCTAAATAGTTAAAATTTAAACATGGCTTTTGCATATTGTCTTACATTAAACACTAACCTTTCTTGCACATTTTACATGATTAAACATTAGCTATTGTTAAACAGTTTTATTTTTCATCTGTACAAATTATATCACCTTCCATTGGTACACATTAATTTTTTCCATTAGGGCCTGGTTTAATACAATATTCTCCCACAATACAATTTTACTAGAATTAAAAATATTAAACATTATTATTGACCATCCAAAAATTAAATTACTGCATCTTAATCTGTTGATCCTTGATAAATACATGAACCACTTGATTTTTCAACTCCTAAAAATAATTGATTAATTTTTATATAGATGATAAAATAAAAACAATAATTAATTACCAATAATATTGTTATCAATACTTATTTTTTCACAAAAATAAATGGGTTTTTAATTTCCATTTTTTGAGCCTGACTGACTTTTACTGCTATCTTACTTCTTCTTCGAAGATAAAATCCTATTGGTTTTCTCAATTTTAGATTCTTTGTTAATTACTTAAAGTATTCTAAAATAAATTCCATTTTCTTAACCTTAATCATTTGATGCGTAATCTTCTGAATTTTAATTATCACTCTCTAGATCCTAGCTCTCACTTTGATTTTGATTTTAATTTGAATTTTGGATTTTATTTGATAGGCAATGTCTAATTTTAATAAAACATTCAAGATTATATTAATAATAGTTTTTGTAAATCAATTAATTTTACGTATTTTCACAAAGAATTGCTTCATTTTTCATATCCCTTTCTTCTACGCACTTAGTGTATTAGTCTTTTCCTACAAAAAATACATCGAACGGTTAGCAAATTGAATCTTTGTTTAAGCAATAAACATTATCACAGTAAACAGACTTTAAAGGATCTTTTAATTACTAACAATTCCCAACATCAAATGCTCTTCCTATGAAATTTAAGGAGCCCATTCCTGGTTAAACAATACTTGAACCTGAAGCATCCTTATAGGTGTATTATTTAAAAAACCTACATTTAAGTATAGATGTTCCTGTTTCCTGATAAAGACAAGTCTAATTAGAAAAATCTAAAGCGCATCTAATAGTTGACATATTTATTTTGTCTATTTAAAATTAAATTGTTAAATTTTTTTATAAAAAAGCTTAAATAAAAACCTGTGAATTATGAATCATATGAACTACAAGTATAATCTTATAACTTAACTTATTTATTTACATCTTTGCTATCTAACAAAACACATGACCAGCTATCTGATCCTTTTTTTAAAGATTGAATGCAATAATCTCCAAAGCACTCTATTATTCTTATAGTGCTTGATGGGTTTTAGCCATTTATGCAAAAATGTGTACTCAGTTTTCCAAAATATGAATTATTCATTTTCATACACTTCGTTTAACTATAGGCTGAATAATATTATTTCTTAGATTAATCAGAGTAGAAATCATAATTTCTCATTGTTTGTCTAGGTATGCAATATCCTGTAGCACAAGTTATTGCCCACTATTTATCATCATCTCCGCAGTATCTAAAAAAACCAAAACTTGAAATTCTATTTTGCTGTTTATTAGCATCTAGTTCTAATGAAACCTTTAGGCACTAAGACAAATATGAATTATTTAATTTGCAATATCCATAAGAGCATCTATTTTTATAAAATAAAATTATTAAAAAGATTGATTAATTTATAAAATTAAAAAATAATTTTATTAATATTAATTACGTTAGATATTAATCATTATCTGATGTTATACAGTTTCCATTTTGATCAGCTCCTTTAATCATATCTCCAAATTAATTTTCATCTAAGTTTACACATATAAATTGATCGTTAGAGGTGGTTCTACTATTGTCTTAATACTTGCAATAATTTGTCTTAAAATCAATTTCAGGATCTTAAAAGCAATATTTGATATTTTAGTAGTATTTATCTTTATAAACGCATTTGTTGTCTACTGTTTTACCCTTTTTTATATTATTAGTTTCTAATTAAAAAAAATTCTAAATGAATATGAATTACAATAGGTTCATTATCCCTACCAGTGATATTTAAGCAGCTATTTTCATCATAACATATATTGTTGTTTTCTTCAGCAAAGCATAATAAAAAAGCTACTTTTTTTTATTCATCTCTTTTTAAGCAATTTGTGTTAGTATCTAAACCAATGTATTTATTTTAATCATTATCAAACAATGTTTATTTATAATTTTTCACATTTTTATCTTAATAATAACTAAATTATATTTTATCATTAAGCTCATTTACATCAACACATTTTTCATATATATATTAATCAAGACATAGTTATTTATAGCATCCTTTAACGCAACAGTAAGAAATGTTATTGTGAATATCATTTTTATTGAAATTATAACTATTAACACATTCAACATTATTAGTTTTCATCTAAAAATCATTATTCTTGCCTATCATGTGTATAAATAGTTAGTTGTAGTTAAAAGCTCCATCGATATATACAAATTGAAAGCATGCTGATGGATACAGATATAAATTTTAATTTTACTTTAAAAATGCTGCTTTTAGTTCTAAAAAATGATTAAATATAAAATTACTAAAACTTAAAAATTACTTTCAAATTATCCATGATCTTCATATATTAATTTTCCTGATTTAAAGCATTTTCCTTTCTTTACACCTGCAGCTATGTTATTATTCCACATAATATCATCAATCAGATCAATACATTCATTCCCATCTGTAATACAATAACTTGAATTATTTTAACATTTGCATATGTTTTAATTTGGCTGTGGGGGAGAAGGAGGAGGAGGAGAATCTTTGCATTAGCAGCAATCCTAACCACCTTGGCCTTGGACTTGAGAAATCTAATTAAATTAGAATATAAAAAGTATGAAAATAAAAATTTTTGAGTGCATATTATTTATTCCTTCAATTTATTTGTATTAAAAATTTTGCTAATTATTATTTATCGCATTAATTTCTTAATCAATTAATTGAATGTAAAAGAAATGTAATTAAAATAAGCATATTTAAATTGATAAGTAAAATTTCATATAATCATTTATTTTAAAAGAGAAGTCGCCATTAATTATTTAGCCCCAACTATGATTTATACAAATATTTTTTTTAATTTTTCATAGTAAATAAGTAAGATAAGTTTTGAATATTTTGTATGTAAATAAATCATCTATAATGTATTTCATACATATTAGTATTTAATAATTGTTTGCGCTTTGATAATTTAATTGCAAAAAATGTAAGCTAATATATTAATTTGTTTATTTAACAAGATATTTATTAATGTGTAAATATTGTAGTACATTAACTTTAACTAGTAAGAAAATTTTTATAAATTAATGACTCTAATATCATCATACTCATTAATAGGTCTCTGTTCAATGATTTTTAAATTTCTCTAATCTTTTAAATTCTTTAAATAAATTAGAGTTTAGATATATCAAATTTTAATGAAATTAAAATAAATAAATTTAAGGAAGAAAGAATAGAGTTCTTAAAAAAATAAAATTTATGATACAATTTTAAAAATCATAGTAGTTAAATTCAATATAAATTAAATTAAATTTTCATATATTATTATATATGCTGCAATGTACAAACCAAGTAAGTGTACTATTTAACCTTGTAAAGACTATTAAAAAAGCTACTTAAGATCTATTTGTTTTAATTTAAAAAAATTTTATTATAACAATAATTCTTGTTTTTAAAATTATCAATTTAGTTTTATTACTTGTGCTTAAATTGAGAGATGCTAAACAACTATCTGTTCATTTTAATAATCCTGCTTCAGATTATCTAGTTCTTCATTAATTTCCTAAAATAATAGTTTTGCATATTATTTTTCTGTGTACGCTGCATACTTTAAATTTTTTATCATCTTATAAGATTAAATATCTCCTTATGTGAATTTTTCGATATTTAGAGAAAGAATACATCTTCTTTTGACATATATTGAATTCCTAATTTATAAATCAAAAATAATTAACTGATTAATAGTTTACTTATTTTTATTTACATTAAATTTTGACTAGCTGAAAGATTTGCTTACTCTAATTATTATGAGGAGTCTATACTGATTTTATTGCTTTTAATTTAAGATAAGGATTTTAAAGATTCTTGTTATTATTTTCTAAATGAATCTTCTTTTTACCTATCACAAATTTTATCTAAATCTACAAAAGAGGTAATATTTTTTTTATTATAGCTTTAATTTTAAAATATGGTAGTTTAAGATTCTTGGTATTCTTTTCTTATTTAATCTTACTCTCCAACTTTAAATTATGAAACTTTATCTAAGTCTACAATAGAAATCTGGGGATGATTTTAAGTATCTTTTGAAGGTGCTAAATAACCTTTTTGTTTTGCTTTCATTTATGTCTTCATAAAATTATTCATATCTAAAAAGCTTTTTTTATCTTATTTTTTTTGCTTAATTAGGTCAAGAAATTTATCATTGGTATTTGCTTTTATTTCTATGCGATTACTTCTTTTTTTAATTTTTTTTACCACTTTAACATCATTTTTAACTTATAATTTTTTTTTCAGTTCAATTTTTAGCAACAAATCTTTAAATTTTTTGTAATTAACTTTAAGTTTAGACACTAGTTACTAATTGAACATTACTTTTTTAGATTAAAGATTTCTTATTTAAAAATCATGATATTAATTAAAAATAATTTTATTTTAAATGATCAATCTCAATTTTTATAACCTTTTCTAGGATAGCTCAAATTTATCATTAGTAAATTTTAATTTTTTTATACAAGGTTATATTATTTTTTAAAGTTTCAAAAATAGTTGTAAGCATATTTTCTTTAAAATATACACTAAGAAAGCAAAGTTTACGATAGCAACTAATATGTAAATTATGACCTATGAAATGTAAGATTAATTATAATTATTTAATATTATACCCAGCGAAATAGTTAAGCAGCACACGATTGATGATATAAAATCTGTTTTATTTAAATCTGCTATTAAAAAAGGTTATTCTATTTTTTAAAAAGTTTTAAGTTAAATGAAATTTAAAATTTATATATTTATTTACAATTTAATGATAAGCACATCTGCATAAAAACAATAGCAAGAACAATACACCCTTTTACAATTACTTTTGATTCATATATGTTAAGCACTAATATGATTATTATTTTCTAAAATGTTTTGACTATTTCCCACCAATAGCATCTCACTGAATATTCATTATACAGGAATCCAAATGAAAATTTCATTCCAATTGTGTGTAAACTCTTTCTTTTAGTGACTAGAATTAAAAATTACATTAAAGGTATCGTAAATGCCCATAAGAAGAATAATGGCCATAATACAGTTTTCTACTTCCTAGCATGGTTTTAATCACATTCTATAGAAGTAAAAAGCTTCACATAATTATCTCCTCCAACTTCAACACAAGAAATCTTATTTTATTACATAAAATATAAATTTAATTTGAATTAATTTACTTAAATTTTTTTCTAAAATGATATTTTTTAATTCAAAAATAATACCAAAATTTGTTGGACTATATATGTTTATAATTATTAAATAGATTAATTTTTAAATCTTAACAAAAATATTTTTTGGGAAAAACAAAATAAGAAATTGTAATTTTACAGTTCCAATTATAAGATTCACCATAGTTGGAAGGTTAGCATAGAGGCAATAGTTAAAGACACAAACTATAATTGAACAATTCATTTTTGTTTTTGATATACAACTTTAAATCATTAAGCATAAAAAAAGGCATGTAATAAAGAAAATTATCTGTGCATGAGAAACGAAAAGTCTGTAATAAATTAAATCTGTATTCGTAAAATGTTTAATCAACAAGCAATCCTAAGCATATAAAACATTTTCTAAAGGGTTTCCTACTGTTTTGTATAAAAAGTTGATTTAACTAGGAATATCTATCCTGAATGTACTCAGACATGAAATAATCTAGAAATAATTAATTAGAATCTTTATATATAAACTTGATTTATTTCTTTATTCAAAAGAAGAACCAAAATAGAAAATTTTCATTTTCATCAGGTATTCAGCATAAATCTTAGATTTTATATAGCTTATTGAAGAAAAAACTACAAAAGCTATTAAAGCAACTTATCCTGCATTACTTAAAATTACAAATATCCAATTATAAGTCACTTAAGTGCAACTAGCATAAATTTAAAAAGAATATTAATAAATTGCATATAAATTATTAATTAACGTAAATTAATTTTAAAAAAACTTACTCAGCGCAACTGTACATATTCACCCTTTAGTAAGTTTTTATCCAGTATTGAGCTTTCAAATCACAGTCTTCACACAAAGCTCCAATATGGCCTAAGATATACAATATTAATTTACTAATTAGAGTGAATTTAATTTTTAATAATTTTACCTTCAGCACAAGCTTTATTTTACCAAGTAATATCTTTTTTCAAAGAATTTAAATGCTAATCAGTAGAATTTAAATCACCTAAACAATTACTTTTTTGATTCCTGCACTCAGCAATATCATTTGATTAATTATTTTTTCTCCAATAACCTTAAGGTATCAAAATTATATCTTTATAGCAGTATGCATCAGTAAGAGGGCATTTATGGCATGATTCTGATTAATAAGCTAAAGAATATGACTTTATTTAACAAATTTAGCAAACATCATATTTTCCATCTTGCTTTTGAATTTTTGTACCAGGCTAACACTGATCCGAAATTTAAAAAGTAATAGGAAAATAGTACTTATCATTGACACTTATTAAGTTTTAAGTTTTTGCATCATAAATAGGTAACTTTATCTTTGAACATGTGAAATTAACATGAATTACTGACCCGAAAGTTCCAAATATTTATAGCTTTTTTGTTAAATTAAATATTCCATGATTAAATTCAATCTTTGTTGGCTAAATCAACACATTTTATGAAAGAGAAAAATAAGAAATTTCTAATAAAACTTTTTCTGTTTCTTCTTTCTTATCTGAAATTTTGGTGAAATTTTTGAATTGTTGGTTTCTTCTTCCTAGTAAATAAATCAATAATTCTTCTTAAATGTATCCACTTTCAATAATAATTTTAGGATTTTTTTGAAGTTATTAGCCTCTATAAATTACTGACATCTTCCATGGACTCACTTCTTGATCCGATCCATACTAATCTGCAACATTTCTATAAATTGTTGTCTACTAATTGACATTTGGATATTTGTTATTTGAATAGTAACCTCCTCCAACTTTTTTAGCTTTATTATACAACATCAAAGTCGAAAGTATCTCTAGATTGTAAAGGATATTTTAGTTGTCACTCTACAAATCTTACTATGATATGTCATTTACTAAAATACTATTATATATTTAATCAAATTCTCCATCTTCATTAAATATGGCACCTCCATACCCTTCTGCTACATTATTTATGAAAGTAGAATTCTATATTTTTCCATAAGTATTTTTTAAATAAACACTTCCACCATTTTAGGCAGAGTTGTTTTAAAATATGCAATTTTAAATAAGTAGTTGTTATACTTCAGAATTTTAAATAATTTTATATTCTTATAAATATCTAGCTTTGTTAAGAGCATTTTATTTTTTGAGTTAATGCAAATTTTTTTCAAGAGTATTAGATAATTATAAATTTATCTTCTTATAATTTTTAATCTTTTACACTATTTATTTTTCTAATAAAAGTCTCTTACGACTTCCAAATATTTGTTTATATTTTTCAAGTGAAAATTAAAAATTAATTGCTCCTCCATTTTTCCCTTAATTATTTAAAAAGTCATTTTACGTAAGAGTCGCAATATGAGATGTTAAAAACAGAGGTCCCAAATAACAATCTGGGCAAATCATCTTTTAAAATGTTGATTAGTGTATTTATATGATTTTAATTGCATCTAGAATTATAAGAGAGCTCTTTTTTTATTAATAATGCTGAGCATCAGAAATTATATTTAAGTAAGGATCTTAATTCTGTTTCTAAGATTAGGTAGCTTCATAACTAATCTAATTTTTAAGACTATTGATATAATATTATTTTAGATGTTAAATGTTTAAAATCTTTGTTTGTTGAATAAAAATTTATCTAGCTTGAATAACTTCTATAAAAGTCTAGAAAACAACTATATCTTAGAAAACACACTTCACAGCGAAGAAAGAACTGCAAAATTAAAACTAAACTAATGGCTAATATAAAACTTAATTCATTAGAATATTTTTATTAATAAATGTTTATGGCTAACTATTTACAGAAACTTCTTTGAATTCTACGCCTTTTAAATTCCTAAAAGATAGATGAGATATTTCATTTGTCTTGATGTTATTTGTGTTTTATATAAATCCTTGAATCATTTTTGCAAACATATTTAAATTATAGAATATTTGCACTTAATCTAAAATTAAAAATCCTTACTATCCTATAGTATCTATGTAAATGATTCCTCCATTTATAGCAAAGTTATTTGAAAATTAAGATTTATTTATTAATACTGCAACTTTTCTGCGAGAGTAGCTCATGCACAAAAATCCTCCGTTCTGATTTGAAAGGTTATTGTCAGCTTTAATTTACTCTAATTAAATATCAAGTTAATTTTAATTTCCAGACTCAATATATATAGCTCCTCCTTCACTATATTTATTCTGAATTTAAGCTATATTGTTAATAAATTATGTATCTTTTATACTTAAAACTGCATCATATCTTGGCTACCAAAATATTGCACCGCCTTTTGCAGAAAAGGAATTAGTAAAACTACTTTTTAAAATTTTTAATATAGAAGATTAGCTATAAAATGCCCCTCCAAAAATTTCAGTCAAAATATTAGATGATTCTTATTAAAAGAAATTAGAATTTAAAAATGAGCAGCCATCTAATTGAATATTATTTGCTATGATAATTAATTAACTATATCCTTATAAAGCATTGTTATTATTAAAGATAATATCTTTAAGAATTACTTGTGATTACTCTGAATTTATAAGAAAACCATTCGATGAATATTTAAAAATCTATTTAGTTAAAATTTTAATAAGTAAAATATTTAAAATAAAAAATAATTTTTGAATTGAAGATTCTAAAGTGGGTAATTTTAATTAAATATATTTATTTTTTAAGATTTGGTTCAGAATTTAAGGTAAAATAAAGTTTTTCTTTCCTTTTTTTTAAATTTTTGTACCCTCTATAATATATTATTATACATTTAAAAAAATTCAGTAATTAAGGATATATTTTATAGTCCCTTTGCCTTGTGAGTGATTTATGGCAAAGTTAAATATTTAAAAATTACTTAATAATTTAAAAAAAATCTATTTTAATTTGAAAAAGTACTTTAAAATCTAATTTAAATTATTTTTTTTGGATCAACTTAAATAAAATTTATTTTTTTAAAAATTACTTTTTTTTTAGATATTAAACTGTTGTTTTCCAGCTTTGAAGACTTTATAAAAATATCTAGAAAAGAGTGTGAGTTAATAGAAATTAAATTAACCTCTTCAGATTAATCAAAAATAGATAACTAGTTGTCTTGTGCTTCAAAGTTAATAATATTCAAACTAACTTTACTTTCTGTATTTATTATAATTTGTATTAAGCAAGTTTAAATTAGTAATTTTCTCATGAAAATGCTTCTCAAAAGAATATATTTATTCATATTTACTATTATAATTTGAGGATACCTAATACTTTAATTTTAATCTCCTTCCTATTTTAGATCTAAAATGTTGATATTTAAAATATTTATATCATTTAATACCAAAAACTTAGAATTTGGATTATTACAAATAGTTATTTTATTAGCAAACAGCTAATAAATTCTTTTTATTTAAAATATATTCTAAAATTGGTTTTTTTATGAGGTATTATCACAACTGAAATTTATTTCTCTTAAATTCACTTTTCCAATCATGTTAGTTTATCCTGTAATTTCTAAAAACAAGGAACCATCTCTGCTCATAGTATTATTTTGAATGTATATATCTAATAATTAAAATAATATTTTATCTTGACCAGCTATTATGCTATCTTTATCATAAAATTCATCTATTATTGGCTCCCATTACTTATCAAACTCTTCATATTCTGGATCATATGTTATCTTAGTTAATTTTTAAGGTAAATAACTGAAAATATTTTAGTTATTCATAGTATTTTTAGTCAAATAAAATGTTTGAACCCAAAGTTTATTTGCCTAAAAGATACCAGGCTTGATATCTTCACTAATGATATTATTTTCTTAAAATTAGATATTCTTTTTTTCATTTCTAATAAAGGTCTGAATCACATAAAAACAAAATTAAGATTCTAATTAATTTTGTTTTATCAAGATGTTTTTCCAAGCAGAAATAACTGCAATATTTACTTTCTAATCTAAGAGGAAAAATATGCTATTTTTTCTAAGGGTATTATTGAATAGAAAACTATCCTCAAAGTTTAGATATAACTTTTTAGGTGAGAGACTTATGAAGTTCGAGTGATCTAGGATATTCTATTTAAAAATATTAAATAATAAAATTAATTACATTAGAATTAAATTTTTTTTTTTTACATTTTATATGTAGAGGTTATTTAAGGTAAGATTGAATGAGTCAAATATATCAAATCTAAGTAAATCTATTTAGTTTTTAGTTTCATAAAATGATTTTGAGTATATCTTAATTAGTTGAAAGTTTTGATATGTTAAATTAGTAAAAGTGACGTTTTAGATGATGAGCTATTTTTATAAATTAAAAATTTGTATTTCAAATAAATTTTTTTAATCAGCTTTAAGACCTGAAGGGTTAGAGAAGGTATTATTAACAATTTATATACTCTACATGTATGGTGTGTCAAATATAAACCCTGTAGGTTTTTAATCTTCTAGTAAAAATTTCCAATCAATTCTGTACATATTGACATCTGTAAAACCAACAAATTTAATTTATCTTCCAAGAAAAATTTTTCTTCTCTCATCAACTTAATCAGTATTTGCAAATGTTTAAATTGTTAGCACTAATTCTTTAAGAGTGAATATTTTTTGCATTAAGTTGCTTTCTAAAACAATATTTTCAGAAATTAAACATTCGCTGCTGCTAGTAATGAAATTCAGCTTAACATCAATTTTTTGTAATCCTATTTCATTGTATATTACGACAGCTCTTAAAAAGTCAACTTCATTTACAATAACTTTATCCCAATTAATTTCTTCAGCTCTTTACAAATTATATGGACTACTTTATAAACCTTACCCAATAGCACCAGCTTATGAACCGCATGTGACATAAATCTCTGTTTTTTTTTCATAGTAGCAACTAACATCGTCTTTTTTACAAAGTAAGCATTTTTAGTTTTTTTAATCATACCTCCAATGATATTCATCACTTATTTTGATTCCTGTAATATTTTAATTGCATCCTAAACATTTAGCACTATATAAGCTTAGTGGATTATTTGTGATTTTATAGTACATGCATCCTTTGCATCTAATTAAAAAAAATAAATATTATTAATTAATAATTTATATCTATCTCATTTAATAAAAATAAAATAAATTACGAAATAGGGCAAATAAAACAGTCATTATATTCTTCGTTATAATTTATCATTTAATCAATATTATTTTAAATTTATTAAAAGTAAAAATCAGTAATGTAACCTAGAATTGAACTTATTCTTTTCTTCAATCCATTACTATCACAACTTAAACATCTACTTTATCTTTTATATTGATAGCAATCCTAACAAAATTCTCCACAATCAACTTAAATGCATTTCTTTTTATTATAATCAAAATAATAGCTATCACTACATGAAGTACATATCATACCAAAATCTTAATTTCTTAATTAAGCCAACCTACTATCTAAAGAATTTTATGGTCTCATACTGATTAGTTGCCTTGTAAAATTTATTAAAAAATCACCTTCGAAACAGGATTCACATCCATCAGGGCAATTTTAACATCCACCTTACGTAGGTACTAAATCTTCTTCGCACTTTGTACATTGAAATAATTAATTTTTATCTTAATTATAATTATAACATTTTTCACAGCCATAAATTTATAAGTTACAATTAACGAGACATTTTTTTGTGTTAAAATCAAAACTCTAATTTTATTTACACTCTTAGCAAGTTATTATTTCATAATAACTTGGCTTAACAAGTTTATTATTATCAATCTCTTGAGAGTATGTAATATAAAGCAAGGGTGTTTTACAATAAATATAAAAGTTATCAAGGTCTTTTTACTGAAAAAGTTCTTTCTTAGTACAACTAGTAGCTCTAGTATCTTGTTAAAAAGTAAGAATAGAGTTAGATTAATTACACATTAGGCAACCTTAAGCATAGGTATTGCTTTAATTTGTAAAAAACCATTAATTGGTAGTAAATGGTATCATTTGATCAATTACATTTTATTTTGTAAGAGGTACACTTGATTCAAAAAATATTTCATCCAAGCAATCTTCCTACAACTTTTTCACACAAGTAACTTCTAAAATTATTTAAAATAAAATAATTTGTATATTTTTTATGAATTTCAAGTAAATGTTTACAATCAATGTTGAAAATGTATCCATCAATGCATGATACACACTTCTTTATCTTCAAAAAGTTTTGTCCAGAGTAAAGTGCTTAATTAAGATCAAACAAATTTGTAAGATTATAGTTTTGATTTCCTATTTAAATAATTATAAATTGTATTTAATTAACATTTAATTTAAGAAAATGAAGTAGTAAGTACCCCAACTGCATATACTGCAATTATCACCACATAATTCACAACCACTAAAATCTTACTTTAAAACTAATCTTTTGTTAGCTTCACACTGATCACACAAAAGTCTGTACTATTCCTCAGATAGCTTGGATATATCTAAAGATTTTAAAGTAATTTAATCTACAGACCAGTTTACTGTCTGCAAATTATAGAGTCCCCCATAAAAGCATGAAATGCATTAATCAGGACACTTCTAGCATTAATAAACTCTAAAATCTAAAGTGAATCCATCTTAACACTTTAAACAAATGCTATATGAACTTTTTACTTTACATGTAATACATCCTGGTTAACCTTTTATTTAAATTAGTTGTTAGTTAGCATTGAAATAAAGAATAGTAATTACATTAATCATAAACTGATGATTTATCTCTTGATAACTATTCTAGGCTAGATTAATTTGTATTTAGTTGTAAGATGACAGTTTCATCAAATAACTTCGCTAATCTAATTATTCCTTATTCATAGGTAATAATAAACTAGTAGCAATAAAAGAACTCTGATTTGTACAAAAAATTCCTTCTTGGACTATAAAAAAATTAAACTAATGATATTTATTGTTTAATGAAAACTTTACGGATATAATGAATTAACGTCACATCGTATTTTAATTTGCTATTTCACATTGGTTTTATGATTTAACTCTTATGTTTCTGTTTAGTTGTTTGTAATATTAACGTAGATACACTTTTACGTTTTCATTTCATTGTCTCTATAAAGTATAAACTAATCTAAGCACTATGTACACCAATTACTGTTAGTACATTTGATACACCTGTAAATTATATTTATTTAAATAAATCATTATTATTTAATATTATTATTTTACCCAACAGTATTAGGACATTCTAAAAGATTATGATAAATAATACTTATTCCAAAAAATTTATTATTAGTGATATTATTTCTACTTTGGTTTAAGATATCATTTTGCTCCTTTAACCCATAGCATTTATTATCACCTGGCTAATTATAAAAAGAAGGACATTATTGGCAAGAAGAAGTAGTGTTAAACATGTCTACACACTATCCATAAGGATTAGTGCATTAAATGTCTTTCTCATTTTTGTAACTATTTAGATCATAAATTTAGCAAGCAACATCAACGTTTATAAATTTTAAGCATTAACTTGGCTATAATTTAAATTTTTGGGTATAAATGCAGGCTCCTAAAATAATATTAAAAAAATGAATATTATTCTTCATAAATTATATTTACTCTATCTTAAATCAAGGCAAGTTCCTTTAGGACAAGCTCTACAATTTCTTGAATCAAATCCTTGGCAAGTTCCTTTTTAGAAAAATATAGTTAAGTAACTTTAATCGTAATTAAATTAATTACCATCAAAAGCCATGCATTTAGAAGAATTTTCAGTATTGAAATCAACGCATAGTGATTTTTCATTTTGAATATCTAAACAAAATCCTTTTTTGCACATTTTACATTTTTTCAAATCATCATTTATTGTTAAGCAATTTTATCTTTCATCTGTACAAATTATATCTCCTAACATAGGTACACATTTGTTATTTTAGAGGCAATATTCTCCCAATAAGCAATTTTACTAAAAAAAAAGAATATAAATAAAAATAATTATAAAGTTATTTAATACCGCATCATAATCTTTATCATTTTAGTAAATACATTAGCCTTTTTATTTGTCTACGCCTAGAAATTTTAGGATTAAGATGTATGATTTAAGTAAGATTGTGATTTTAGAAAAATAATTAATTACCTATTATTTTATACTCTAGGCTCATTTTCTCGCAAAAGTTTATTTTAATTTTATTCTTATCATTTTTGTTGTTGTTATTGTTGTTGTTGTTGTTATTTTTATTATTATTTATTTAATCTTTATTGTTCTTTTTTGAATCTTACTTATTATTGTTATCATTTTTATAAGACAAAAGTCTAGCATTGTTTCTATGTTGATTTGATTCTAATTATCGAATTATTTTTTTATTATCTAAGTTTCCTTTATCTTCTGAATTCTCACCATCTTCTTTACTTTAAGATTTGTTTGTTAAACAATGCCTATTTAAAAAATTAAATAATTTATATTAAGATTGAAATTAAATAAATTTTACGATTTTTCTTCGCATAAAATTGCTTCGTTTATCATATCTCTTTCTTCCAGGCACCTGGTGTAAAAATCTTTACCGACGAAAGAAATTTCATCAAATGGCTTACACATATTTTCTTTATTTAAGCAATTTTTACTATCACAGTACTTAGATTTTTAATTTTAAAGGTCATTAATTCGCTAGCATCTACCATTATCAATTTCTCTTCCAATAATTTAAAGTGATTCTAAACTTTTTTGATCTATTTTTATATCTCCTATATTATACGTGTACGACTTAAAGTACCTACATTTAAGCTTAGAAGATGGGTTTTCTTGATAGAGACACATTTGATTTTAAAAATCTGATAAACATCTTATTGAAGAAAGATTAATTTTATCTTTTTGAAAAATATTTAATACATATTAATATATTAAATAAAAATTTAATTAAAACCTGTGTATTATGAAATATATGAACTGCAAGTTTAATCCTCTAATTTGACATGCCTATTCTCATCTTCAATAACCAATTCAGCACATTTTTAATAAATAGAATTATCATTTTTGTCTTCTAATAATTATATACAGTAATCTTAATCACCTTATAAACACTCAATTATCCTTAAATCTTTAATCTAAGTATCTTACAATAAACAAGTATGATTAGCAATTTTTCCAGGATATTAATTCATCATTTTTACGCATTTATTCGTTTACTTTTTCTTATTTTAATTTATTTGTTTTTAATCTTAATAAAATTCTTTCTCTCTTGGTATTTATGGACCTTATAGAATACAATATCCTTCAGCACATCCAATCGCCCACTGTTTATTAAGATCTCCACAATATCTAAAAAATCCAAAACTTTAAATCCGACTCTATTGATTTTTTGAGTCTTCAAGCTTTACGCATCTAGTAGAATTTTTGCAATAGCCTATAGAGCACCTTTTTTATTAAAAAATGTTAAAATAATAGTATTTAACTTGTTATTTACAGTAATGAGTCTTCATTTTCTGTTAAAATGCATTTTCCTTTTATATCTTGTCCTCTTACTTTATCTCCTAGCTAGTTTTCATCTAAATTAATGCAAGTATATTAATCTTACTAAATATCATAATATATGCAATAGTTTGACTTATAATCTACTTCAGGATCTTAAAAGCAATATTTAACTGATTGATAGTATTTACCTTTATAAACGCATTCATTATCCGTTGTCTTACCCTTTATTTATTTTTTATGATTTATAAAAAATGTAAAAATAATTAGAAAATAATATAATTAATTAATTACTATTGGACCATTTTCATCTTTAGAAATTGTAAGGCAATATTAATTTTCTTATTACTTATCAATGCAAACATTATTATTTTAGTTTTCAAAACAAATTAAAAATTTTTCTTTTACATTTTAGTTTCTTATTAAGCATTTTGTAGCATAATCTACACCTATATATTCATTAATTTCATTTTCTAAAATGCTTTTTTTATATTAATTTACAGAATCATCTTAATATTTTGTGACATTATTTGTTTTCTTTTATTGATAATCAACACATAAATCTTTAGCCTATTCATCAAAGCATTTTAATTTATCACATCCTTTCATGCAACAGTAGTTAATTTAAGCTTTTTTATTATTAAAATCACTTGGTTTTACACATTCCATTTCCTTTGTTTTCATTGTGAATGTATTATTTTTTCCTATCATATAAATATTAAGACTATTAGTGAACCCAAACTAATAATCAAAGCATGCTGAAGGGTACAATAATATCTTATTTTTAGATTCATCAAGAAATGATTTTTTTAAACCTTCAAAACTCGCAGCAAATCCACTTTGTACAGTTTGTTAATTTTCATAACAGACTCCGTTAACCACTGCTGCTGCTATATTATTTTCCCACATATTTTGCTCATTTAAATCAATACACTAATCATTTTTCAAAATACAATAACCATCTTTATGATCACATATACATTGGTCTGGCGTATTTGGGCTTTTTTCATTTTGAGAAGGAGTAGGAGGGGGAGAGGGAATCCTACACTTACAACAACCTTGGCCATAAGTTATAACAATTCGATAGAGTTATAAAATAAATATTATTGATAGAAGTTTTTTATAATACATATACTATTTTAATAGCTTTTGATTTTTAATCAGATAATTTGTCTCTTTTAATAGTTATTAATTGTTTAGCTTTTTTTTTCTCTCAGAAATCATTATAAAATTAATTACCAATAATATAATACATTTTTAAAATGATACAATCAAATTGTTACTGTTTTTAAGATTAAATTTTTTTAAAATGCCATTTAAATTTATTAGTAAAAGATTGAATTTACAATTATTAACTCGCTAAACAAATCATAAAGCAAAAATTGATAATATAAAATTAGTTAATAATTATTTTACTGTAAATACTCATAAATAATTAAATATACTCATCTCTTATTATTTTGAGATTATTATTGCTTTTTAACCAAAAAAATTAAGAAATATGGTTTTAATATTAAGGTATAAATAAAAATTAATAATAATAAATTTTATATTTAATCATAAAACTAATAAAATAATTTAAACAGCAAGCTTTAAGAAATAATAATTTATTAGATTATCTAATTTTTAAATTATTCATGGTTATGCTAAATACACTTTTTATTTAGTAAAATTCTTCAAAGTATTTACTATTTATTAAATACTAATTAATTCCAAATATATTTAACTTTTTTTACTTGTAAATGCTTTTGACATATTTTCATACAATAATTTTAATCTTATTTATAGGAGTAGATGAAAATAGATTTAGATTTAAAAAATATATAAATATATTTTATTTTGCTGCTTTTATACTTACACTTTATTATTTTTATAAAAAAATAGTAACTATCAAATGTAACAAGAAACTAGAACCATGTTAAGTAATCAAAATATTAAATGAGAAATGCTGTTCAAATATGAATGTATTGTAACCAAAGCACACAATTTAGAAAATACATATAAACCAATTTTAATGATTCTCAAACACTAAAAATGTTAGAATGTTTTAAATTGAAAATAAATGAAAAATGCTAATTGTAATATAATCAAAGGCTATTCTGTAGATTAATTAAAAATAAAAAAATTAATTAATTATTATCAGTTATTAAGAAAAGTATTATAAATTTATTTAAACACACTTATATTTATCACATATATTTATTTTCATTCTTTCAATAATTCAGGCGATGTTTTTTCTTTACTTGATTGCAAATCATACCTACTTTTATTAAGATTTATGAGCTTATCTTATTCAAAATTTATTTAATGTCCACTTTCTTCGATATTTTAGTATTTTATTTCATCACTTTTTTATTATTTACATTCTGTTTCTATATTCAAGATATCTCTGCTAATCTTTTATAGATTTAGTTCTTTGTTAGAATTTTAAATTCCATTAAATTCTTAGGCAATTTTACTATTTTCATCATTAGATTTTAAACAATCCTCACTTTTACCACTATCCTTTAGAGAATTACATTCTCTTTTTTAGCTATTTAGAATGATTTAATTTTCAATATCTCCTCTATCTTAGATTTGACCACCCATATTTTGGTGTATGATATTTCGGCTTAATTTTTATATGTGCTATCCATTTGTTTGGTCTGTGTTATTTAGATGCTCAATAGGAATTTAAACAGATGCTATATCATTCTCAGAGTCATTTTGAATTTCTGATATAATTTAATTTTAGATAGGTGAGGAAATTTATTCCTCTTATACATATTTATCAGCTGGGTTAATTTGATTCTTGGGTGTATTATTTTCAAAATAAATAATTTTTTTAATGCTTGCAAACTAATCTGTTTCATTTGATCTCGCTGTCAAAGGGGATAAGATATTTCTTTAAGTACCAAAGTTTTCATCAAATCTACTAGATATAGGTACAATTTCTAGAAGATTTCTGTTTGTACCTAAATCTTAAATTATGGAAGTGCTTTTTAGTTTATTTATTTTAGCTCTAATACTTTCATTCTACAAGAAGCTTTAAGGAATTTATTACGCTGCCAATTAATTAATCGAGTGGTTTTAATTCTAAAAAGGTATAAAATTTTCGCTCGGAAACTCAAGGTTAATAGATTCCTATTTATTTTTTATAATTATTTATTAAAAAAGTTAAACAATATTTAAAAAAATTACAATCTGATTTTCTTATTTTAATTATTTTTCCAGTTAGAGGTGCCTTTAATTATCATTATTTTTGTCATTTATCTAATTTTCACTCAAGAAATGTATTTTTTTCTGAGACACAATTTTTGTTTAACTTCTATTTTTCATTGAAGTATTTAAATCTAATTTAGATCCATTTTTCATTTATTCTCTTCCTTTAATTATCAGATCTAATATATCATCTAATGGAACTTTAATCTTTCCTGTCCATGCATTGATAATATTTCTTTTTTTGAGTTCATTTTGAACTAATTTCACCATTTTTTGAAATTTGTAAATTGTAGCTGTTTTTTTAGTGTAAAAACATTAACATGGAGATAATTTGAAGCATAAGAACTTAAACTAGAAGTAAGTTTTTTTAACAACTGGTATGTAGGCATAGGCTAGCTTCTTAAAACACCAAATTAAAAAGACTGTGTTAAGTATTGCTATACCAATTACTGAGGAAAGTAACCAAGCGTAAGTATCTTTATTTTCATATGCAATGAATGCCAAATAAATAGAAGTTGTAAGCACAAAAGTTGAGTAGATATCTATTTTGTTGTATAGCTATTCAGAATAAGGATGGACTTTAACCAAAAAAAATCCATATAAAACAACAACAAGCAGGATAAACAAGATCTATTAATTTAAAAGTATATTTTAATTTTAAAAATTTTAGTTTTTATTACCTTGTTTGGGATAGAGTATTCGTAGATAATAAGTATAGACATAATTAGAAGTTTCATATACATTTTAATAAATTCCCAATACCAAATCTTTCTTTTTTCATTCATTTCATATTCTCCAACAATGAATGTGTAATTTTTCCTTTTGAGTATGGAATCTTTTGATTTATAAACTTTATACATTATAAACCCTGGTATTATCACAGAGATGATCAGTAGTACAGGTAATACCAATGATAATGACCACAGAACATGTTCATCATTATAGCATGTATATAGTACATTATATTGAATATATTTATGATTTCCTTTTTTATTTTTTTATAGATACATTATTAAATTAGTAAAATATTTAAAGTAAGTAAAGTTACCTATATTACGACAACTTAATATACTCACAGCATCCTTATATAGACTTGGCTAGAAATACATTAAGCAGTAAATCAAAGAAGTGGAAATGTAAAATCTTTTTAGATACTGATTGCTTCTATATTTAATCAAACCAGTGATAATAAAAACTAGCACACATATTATTGGTAAGCAAACAGAAGCAATAAACTAAACATAAATTATATTTACTCCTGTACTAAGCGAAATTTCGTGGAAAAAACACTCAAAAGAATATAATACTTAGACTGTTGGATTTGCAATTACATCTATAGGACTATTAAAAACACTAGGAAAGCTAATCTAAAAAGTGGTAACAACCATTATGATCTAAAAATAGCTAATTATGAGCTTAAGCAAAATAGATGCATTAACTTCTTCTTTGTTGATTTGATTTTTTATGAATTTACTATTAGCTCCTTACTTTTAAGCCTCTTGCTTGATTTATTCTTTTCTTTTAATAATAAACATAATTCTTTGAAGAACTCCATCAACGCTGAGCTTTGCGCAAACGATCTAATTATAATAAATTGGATTAGCTTTTGTAAAATTGAAAAATATTTTTTTTTAATTACATATAATAAAACCAAGCCTAAAACTTTAAAAGTATTATTGACAATATCTCCACATTTTGAACACTAAAAATCCCCCTAACGAGAGTATCCGTTTGATATGTCACAAGATTCGCAGAGAGGACCTATATGACCAGTATTACAAGTAAAATTCTAAGGACCTCCTAGACAGTTATTTTCTTTATTGATACATTATAATACTTTATCTGTTTAATCACTCTCCCTCCAATATCCTCTTTTCACACTTATTACTTTTCCACCTAAACAATCAGTATTTGCAATACATTTTTAACACTCAAAAATAGGTTATTTCAAATCTGGATAAGAAAGAGAATACCTTAGTTTTAAAAAATAATTAAAATATAAATTGAAAATATTATTATTACTATCCTTCAGGGCATTTTGAGCATCCAAAAATATTATAAGAATGATCCTTATAAATTACTTATCCCTTTTTGAACACTTCTCCTTGAATGCACTCTCTTAGCTGTATGTCAATAATATATGAGTAACTATTAGCAGGGTAATTTGGATTATTAATAAATGGTGATGATAATTAGATGCTAATAGAAGAACTTGGGACTCCAGTAACAGTTATATCAGTTAAGTTAAAATAATCAGTAAATGAAATTTTTTGAAAGCTACTTGAAATTTAGAAAGCATTTTAATCATCAAATTGACCAAAGGGCTATATTTATGCGTATATTTAAGAGCCTATTACTGATTAGTATGAGCCATCTATAACTTAATTATTTTCATCAACTAGTTCAAAAATTAAATTAGGAAGTTAGTCACCACTAACTTGAATACCTAATTGTAATCTCTCCATCTTTAGAATTGGATCATATTGTACAACGTACTCAATTTTATTCTCATTACTTTACACTGTTAATTTTTAATTAAATTGCAATTTAAAAGGTCTAGAAAATAAATTGCTTCCATATTTTTAACCTTTTTTTAAAAATTTATTTATGAAAATTTATCAAAACAATTTCAAAATTTTACCTGCAGTATTAGAAGAAATTTTTGTTGAAGATGTAATCTCAGGATCGAACCCAGTATATTATATACCACCTCCTAAAAAGCTAGCACTATTATTCATTATTGTTGAGTCTGAAATTTGAATCCAATTCACAGCATTAACATTATTATTTAAAGAGAAGGAATTTATATACACACCACCACCTTAGAATGCATTGTTAGATAAAAACTATGAGTTGTATATTAGAATTTTTTAGCTTGGTTAGATTAAGTCTACGTTTTGATAAATAAATAAGCCACCTCCTTCTTAATTGGCTGTGTTATATTAAAAGACAGAGTTCATGATTTTAACTTGGCCACTTACATTTATCAAAGAAATAGCACCTCCCTTATTTGTAGAATTATTATTGGCAAATAGTGATTTTTCTATCTATCCGCTGGACTAAACTATAGATAGAGAGCTTCCAACACAAAATAAGTTACTGCACTAGTTTTAACTCATAGTGAGTTTAGATATTTAAAATTACGAAAGACCTCTTATCATTAAAGCGCTTATTGTTTATAGTTGATACTGACTTTAAGTCAGTTATGAATTTGAGCTGCTTGCTTATTAAATTTATCTAAGAGATTTTGCCTATTAGTAGCTATTTATAAAAAAATAAATTTATATAATTAATATTTTCTAAAATATTTAAAATTTAAATTACATCAATTTAGATATCCCTACTAGGTTTATCTGAATTTAACTTTATGTGTCAACCAATAACGCACCTGCATTAGAAAAACTTCCTTAGGTAATGTTAACATTTTGCATATATCCAGTAGATTTTTGTTGTAAGCTTATAACTGAAGGTTGTTATTAATTTAATTTTGTAAATATTTAATTCAATTAAGAATTGGTAATTGTAAAATTGGAATTTTAAACTGAAAAGACACTTCCTAGTGTTTAAAATTAACTCAGCTACTAAAATAAGATCTTCTGTTATAAATTTGTTTAAAAGAAAGGATTATTTATGTCTATTATTGCATCATTTAAGCTTACATTCATATTATAAAATGAAATAAAGCTGCCTTAGCTACTAGCAAATGTTTAATTTATTCTTGGGGAAGTAAAAATAATGTTTGGTATTTACGGTGAATTATCATTTAAAACTTTATTCAATGTATAAAAAGAATAAATTGATCCTCCTTCACTAGCTAGTAATGAAGTAAATTGACATTAAAAGAAATTAACAGCTGTATTAGCAGGAGGATTATTTAAAAAAACTGCTCCGCCATATTAATAGCTAATCAAATTTGAAAACTGGCAATTTGTAAAATTAAATTATGAATTAGAAGAAGTAGGAGTTATAGTAACTGCAGCACCATTAAGACTTGATCCTCTGTAAAATGAATTTTTAGTCATACTTAAGGTTTTTGACTGAACTAATATAAATCCTCCATTAGTTCCTAGTAAAGTAGCATTTGTTTAAAATTAATTATTTTCAAAGCTATTTGTATCCATAATTAAATCTTAAACATTCAAATAAAGTACTTCCTAAATTATAAATTAAATTAATTTTATAAGTTTTTAAAGAATTAAATTTCTTAATTAAATAATTTTACTTTAACACTCTGGGTATAAAAATTGAGGAAATTTGAATTTGTTAATTATGCTGATGAAAAAGGAGTCAGTAAGCTCAAGGTAGAAGCCATATCATAAAACACCTTTAAAGGAGTTTGAAGCAAAACATTTGTAACATATAATTTATTAATAATTATCTGATTTTATTACAAACTATTTAAAAAAATAACAGATGCTTAGTTGTATTCAGTAGATGTCGAAATTTTTATATTTTTCACAGTCAATCCATCAATATTAAAAGTAGAAATTTATTATTAACTTAGAGAGTGAAACTATGATGTTTTGATATAAATCAAATAATCATTTTAGATGCTTAAATTTTCTAACAAGGAATTAGTTAATTAAAAAGATAGAGTATTATAGTCTGTAATTTTTATGCAAGCAGAATTAATTTCAGATTAATTCAACCATATGTTTTAGTAATTTAATTAATCAGCTTAAAATTAGTTGAGGTAGGAGCTCTAGTAAAATCCTATATTCTTATTATCAACTAAATTAGCGTTTTGGATTTAAATTGATTGAATGTATTTTGTGTTAAAAAAAAAGTATCCTGACTAAATATTAGAACTAATTTATGTATTAGTATCATTTATTTAGTTTTCGGGAGGTTGCTAATTTTAATTTTGATTTACATCTAATAAGAATTACTTAAAAATAGATGAATCATAAGCTTGTGGAAAAACATGATTTTATTATATTACTATTTTTGTAAAATTTGCATAAGTCTAACTTTAAATTGCCGATAAAAACTGAACATCTAAAATTAAAGTATCAAAACTTGAGTCATTAATGAAAAAAGCATTTTAATTTATCTATATATCAGTAATATTTGCAATGAAATACTGTGATTAGTAAGTTTTACCTAATTATTTTTTTAAAATTTTGTTAAAAAGGTTATTTAAATAAAATTTAATATTTTTTAATAAATGATTGATAAATATTATTTTAAAACAAGAAGATTAATAGTGTATGTTTTTGTATTTTCAAAAATTAATATCAAATAATAATAATTAATATAATCAATTTACCAAATAGGGTGATTTATTAAACAGAATTTTGCTTAAACTAAAATCCTTAAAGAATAATATTTTATGCACTGATAAAAGTACTTAGCAGTTGATTAGTTTGTGATAAAGTAATTATGTTATTATTAAATTAAATATTTGTAGCATTTAACAATAGTTAGCTTGAAGCAGAAACAAAAACAGTTGATTCAAACTTACAATTTTGAACAATAATATTTTCAAGTGTTAATGAAAAAGCAGTTGAAGGAACCTGTATAAAATAGCCTGCACTATTATAATTCTTATTTGAAATTGTCATATTTCTAAATATAGCTGAGGATCCCTACTAAATTTAGAATTAGCTAAAATTATCTATTATACTATTTGGATTTTTGCTTTATTTTTATAAAAAATATGTATTTTATTAGTTCAATTGATACAAATAAATATTTTTACGCTGAGTATGTTAAGATATTGAATCTTTCGAAGAAACACATATTATTTTATACTTAAATTAGTGGCTAAGTTGTGTCCATATAATTGTCTAAATTCACATTCCATTAGATGTTTCTGAAAGATATTTGAATATAGTTATCAAACGAACTTGGAGAATCGCCATAGATTTAAAGTGGAGGTAAATTTTAATTACCTCCAGGAGTATTAGTTGGTTAAGAAGTATTAAAAGTGTGGATATTTAACCTTAATGAAATATTATTTTATGTTAAATATTGTTATGCGACTATTTACTTATAGTGTATATATTAAATATTGTAAACACTACCACTACCAAAATAGAAATATCTTTTTATTTAGATGTTTGCAACTTTGTTGATAAAATTTAAGTAATCTAAAACTTGATTATATATTTATTCTTGTCTGATTAATATATTTGCTGTTGTATTTTATAAAATATCTTGCAGCTTATTTGAAGGTTATGTGTCAAGCAGAGTCTTAATAGAACACGTTGTATTTATGCAACTTTAACTGTAGCATTAAGGAGCAAAAATCCTATTTAAAAGTAAAATAATTAAAAATAAATAAGAGTAATTATTTTAAAAATACCTTTTTATTTCACCATCTAGCATCAATTGATAAAGAGAAAAATCCGAAGGCATTGAGAAAAACTTTGCATTGCTATCAGAAATGTTGTATAATGTTAGCTAGAGATTTAACTATTTAGAAGTTAAATTATACTATATAAAGTCTATACTGGTACTATATTATACAACTAGTATATTTTATTATTACATATAGTAAATGTTATTGTATGCCAGAAGCGATTTTATTGAATTGCTTGAAGAATTATTTATAGTACTTATCAATGTAAGCTATAGATCTTAATTTTAGTTTTAAACCCATTATTAATTATATGAAACTAAAACTGTAGTAAATGAGCCATCACTCATACTTAGTTAGATAAACATCTGGTTGGTTGGGTTTAGTATTGTAACTTTTTAAATTTAAATTATATCTGTTAGTGAAGTCAGAGTAGAAATTTATTATAAAGTAATGATTGTATTTTAAATGCTAGTAGGAATATTAGCAGCAGGTTTTACTATCATGATGGAGTTCTAAAATACTATAAACAAATTCTAAACCGAATCTTTAATAAATTAAATCGGTGCTTAGCTAACAGATGACAATTAGTAAAAGCTACTATTAGTTTTGAATATAGACACTCCTTAAGAATTAACTATGTAAATATTTAAGCTAATTTATGTAGATTAGAGAATTCTTTTTTCTCTATAAGTATCTTAATAATTACTAGATTATTGTTGCTGATTTTCAGTTTGGAGAATTCTATTTTATCTTTAATTTAGGCAAAATTAGCTGAATTAAAATGGCTATGTAACTAGAAGTATTACTGCGTATTAAACATTTAACTCAGAAGTGTATGAAAGCATTCCAGGAATCAACAAAGGATTTAAATTATCTGTTTAAACATCTAAGGCAGTTTAAAGAGTTTGATTAGCTAAAGATAAAATTTTTACTGATGTAAAAGTAGGAGCAGGATTAGGAATTTATTAAGGGCATTTTGTAGCACCGCTAGGCATAGGGTAGTATTATTTTGTTACACTTGTTAAAGTTAAAAAAGTAGGAGTAGAAAATACAACTGTTTGCTCTATAGTAATTTATCCTTGTTAACCTCTATCTCCCCCACCTCCACCAGGTTATTATCCACCACCTCCTCCTGGTTATTATCCACCACCGCCACCTGGTTATTATCCACCACCCCCTCCTTGTTATTATCCTTAATAAGAACGTGTAAAATTAAAAATTCTTAATTAAGTTGCTAAATTATACTGAAACAATATTTATTGCTACCCAAACTATTACATTCCTTATCCAACTGAATTTTTAGTAATACCTATAACAGTTTATGATTAACTATCAAACATTATATCACCAATATTATATCCGTTTGATCCTATTTAAAAATAATTTTTCATTTAAAATTGATTAAACTGATAATAAAATTTTTAAAATGTACCTATTCCTATTTTGCTAAATATTTGAGTTATTTACAGGGTTTAAGATGACGATTAGGTGCTCGATGAAATAAAACTAGGATTTGAAATATCAAAAGAAGCTATTTATCCCTAAGTTGTACCAACAATAAGAATAGATGTATTTGGAATTTATAACATAATGGAAATGCTACCATTAATTATAGAAGGTAAGCTGATTAAATTGCTTGTTATTATAGAGAATTTATAATTTATCAAGTCACTATTTTCAAAAATAAAGATTTATTAGGATAGCAACGAGAAAACCACATAATTTTTACCATTCATAAATAAATTTTGTATACCCATTATAGGGTTATTTCCTATTTATATAATAATAATGTATAAATAAATATGTTAATAATTAATTAAATAAGTTAAGATTGTTTTATTTAATATTTTTTTGCATGATTAGTTAATTTTTAAATTTCTTATTTATTACCCATGCTTATGCAGATAGTTGGATTGAGTAAAATAGTTAAAGTATCAACTCCATAGCTTGTTCCTTAGAGGTTTTGTGCTTTACCAAAATCATAAACGCAAAGACTATTTTATTACAATGGTAAAGGGGAAGTAAATTAATTTCCTCCTCCTCCACCACCACCACCTCCTCCTCCTTAGAATTTAGTTTGTGCCCCATAAGAAATCAATAGAAAATTAGTAGAATTCATTCTTTTAAATGAGTTAACAGCAGCGGGTAGAATTATTGGTGATATGAAATCAACAGGCTTTTATTAATTCAGTATTGATAAATTTATTAAGTACGAGTAGACGCTACTAAATTAACCAGAATTAATAGCAATCAACAACGAAGTCCTACCTCCAGTTGATATTGGGGGAAAATTTGAAATTGGACTCACTACATAATCTTCTATTAGTTGATATTAATTTTAATTCTAAATATTCATTCCAAAAATACCTTATTACCCATTAGCAAGGCCTTTGATTTGTACTATTTTATTTCAAATCATAATTATATTAATAAAAGTAAATAGGAATATTCCCTAAATATTGAGAATATTTTCAAAAAAATCATAAGGAATGTTAAAGATTTTTGTTCTTTTTTTTAATTGTTTATTTATTAATGAAGTGAAATTTAATTAATTTATTTACTAAAGTAATCAAAATTATCTGTGGAAGGATAAAAATTGTTATCCAGTGAAGAAGGTTTAATTTATATTGTTTAAGTTTTTCTATTGTTTAGAACTATTAAGGATGACTATTTTTGAGAACCTCCTGATAATTATTCTTATTTAGTCTTACTGATATCTGCAACGATAAGTGACAGGTAACCAATATTTTAATCTATAGTTTTAGATAAAATTTAGTTATTATTTATCTTTCAATAAAAAAAAACCTAGACTTTGTATCCCTACTATCTCTTATTTCTATAGCAAATCAACGACGGAAAATCTTTGTTGAGATAAAGTAGCTTGCAAAAAATTGGGATAAAAAATTTATCCTAAAATAGGGGGATTAGCTGTTGTTGAAGTCTGATGAATAACTCCATCAAAGATATCATACATATAACTATAACCTTATTAATCGCTAACGCTGATTAAAGTTGTTCCTTATATGTATACAATACTTGTTATAGATGCTTAGTTTCCTTTATTAAGATTAAAAATGATGGATGAAAAATAATAAATTTTATGATTTAATTTCAAATTATTTAGAAAATATCATAGATTTTACCTCCTATGCTTTGGATTTAGAAGCAAGGGGAAGACTCTTAGAGGTCTAATCGAAAGCATTAGACTTTTATAAATAAGAATTCAAGTGTAGCGCAAAGAATGCATATTAATCTTAAAATTTATTTCATGTGTATATTTTGTTTGTATTTTTTGTTACTTAATATTGTTTTCTAATTGCTATGCAATTTTATTACTTCTTGAAAGAATATTATTAATCAATCCTATTAGAAAGAAGGAAAGAAATAATTCGCTATTTTAGCTATGTTTATTTAGTAAACACTTTCTTATGTATAAAATAAATCAATTCAATATCTGATAATCAGAAATGATTATGAGAAAATTAGATACATTTCATAATGATCATTTATCATATTAACTCAAAAGTATCCTTAACATATCATAAGCGAATTTTAAGTTAAATTATATATATTATTTCATAAAAAATTATTTTAGAGCATTATTTTAAGCTCTAAGATTTGCTTTTGTATAAATAAGTGACGTATAAAATCAAGTGAAATAACTTTTAAATAATTAATATAAGCTTTGTTTGTGGTGATGATTGATTTAAAAGAAAAGAATTTTTATTACAAGTTATAGCTTAATTAGATTTAATTTAATACACACAATTTTATGATTGAATAATTATTTAAGACAGTAAAAACTGTATAAAAATAAAGAATGTAAGATAAATCATTGCTAGATTAAGTATTACGTTATTTAAAGGTAGTATTGTATTTAATCACGAATCAAACTTAATGCTAGTGTTTATTTTATTGAGCTTTATTTTTATATCAAGAATAACTTAAATTTTTATAAAATTCTACATTTTTATAATGATTAATAAACTCAAAATGATTTATTTATTTGTTTATTGAATGATGATGATATCTAATTTTTTTTGCATCTATTATTGATTAATAGAAAAATAAACTGATTAAATGAATTCTTTGGGGGATTATGTAAAAATTTTTTTATTTGATATTTTCCTAATTTCAAAAATATCTCGAAATACACTTACACATATATTGAACGATGATAATCAAGTAAAAGAATAATAATATCAAAAGTAATCTTAAATAGATCATACAAAAATAAAACTAAATTTTTATGTAAGTATAGGATAGAAAAAAAGCTAAAAACCTCTTAATATTATTTCAAGTAAATATTTTAAGATTGTCCTAAAAAATACAAAAACTAATAACTGAAATTTGAAAAACAAGTTGAAAATTCAATGTCTTTTCAAATAATTTAGAAATACAATAAAAAAGTTATACAATTTATTTCATTTTACTTTTGGAGTTACTATAATCATTTTTATAAACTTATCTCTATTATTTTAAAAGTAAATTTAATACTACAAAATACTTATTTCATAAATTGTAATTTACATACAAATTTAAATTTACACACAAATAAATTCCAAAATTGTATAAAAATGCAAGGAAACAAATAATTTACTAAAGCAAAAGTAATTCTTCTTATTCTGTTAAGTGTAACAAATTTAATTCCTTTGTTTTACAAATTTTAGCTCATAACCATAAAATTAGATAAATCAAAGTAATTTCAAGCATTTGATCTATAAGATCAATCAAAAATTAATTAGTTGTTAATCAAATTTTAGTGTAAACTAAAATAAATTTGAATAAAAAATTGAAGATATTAACTAAAAGTATAAAGAAGAAAGGAGATTTACTGAATTAATTTTTAAAATATCAATCAGCGTATCTTACTTGCTTTGCAATAAAATAACTTACACTAATAATTATATAAATTAATTTATCTGATCAAATGCATATCTGATTTACAATTACTTTAATATATTAATCTTTTTATTTTCTCAAAATATGATAAAGCATACATGCCTTAATTGAATTAACTTATATCTGTTTAAAATTCTAAATAGGCTTCATTCTGAAGCAATGTAAAATCATTTTTATTAACTAATTATGAAAAAAAAAATTTATATTCAATTTATAGGTCAGATATTGTTTTTATAAAATTGATCAATTATATTTTTGTAATAGTAAGTGATAAGCATACAATAATTTATTAGATAAAATAGTAATATCTTTTTAACAATAAATTTAAAAATTATTTGATTAATATAAAAAAATTATTATTTTTAAACAAAAATTTCGATTATTTGAAGAACAAAAAATTATATTTTTACAAATAAAGTTATATTTTAATATGAAAAGATATATTCCCCTAGAATACGATTTTTCATACAGACAGTGCTCTTACCTCATAAATTTTCTATTTACTAACAAGAAATTTATATTTTTTGGCAAATAAACTTTAGTAAATAAATTCATTAAGAAGAATCAAAAAATACAAATTTTCTGTTTTTAATTTCAAATAAAAATGCCAATTTATTTGAATTCAAGTGTAAAAAATTTAATTATTAAGTTTTTTTACAAAAATTTACTAAAAAAAATAAAACTAACTTATTAAATATCTATTTTATATGCATTTTATTATCAATTTTTTTAAACAATTATTTATAATATCAAAGAAAAATATATATAAATATTCAGATAAGATAATAAATTAGTCTATAAAAATTTATAATGAAAATAGATAACATCATAAAATTACTAAGAACCTAAAAGAAGGGAAAAAAAAAAATCATTAAGAAGTTAATTAAAAAGCACTTTAATAAAACACATTTAAATTTGCGCTCATCAGATTTTAATAGAGAATACAGTTTTCCAAAAGAGTGAATCAACCAAAAATTAATTTGGCTAATGTAATTTAAAACAAATTAATACTTCTGAATAATATTATGTTACTTTATTTTTTTTAGTTAATTAATTTTTTCCAATAATTCAGCATATTTTATTAGAAAAATATTTTCTAAAAAATTTAAGATATAATTTTTTCAAATGATTAATAATTTTAATTTATTTATAATTTTTAATTTGTCAAAAGATAAATTTTCATTAACACTTAAAAGGAAGGAAAATGAATAAATAAACTTCTTTTTATTTATCATAAATTGAATATTTAATAATATATTTATTTATTGTTTAAAAAATATTTATTAATGATTAAATACCATAAAATAAATTTATAAATTATTAATTCTAAAGAAATAAAATTATTATTAGAGAAATAAAATGAATAACACCACTTTTTTCTCATCATGATTTTCTCTTAAATGATTAAAATATTTTAGCATAAAATTTATTTGATTTTTTTAGATTATTTAATTTTATATTAATAAAATAATTAATTTTGTTAATTTTTATTATCTACTTTAATTTATCATTTTTTATCAGAATAAATTCTTGATTCAAGAAAGAATAATTGCTTAATAATTACTTGTATCTATTTCTACTAATTTGAATAGGCAAACAATTTTAGATTAATTAGTTTGTATTCTATTTTCATAATTAAAGCAAATGAATTTAACAGAAAAGATTCACTAAACATTAAAGAAAAAATTAAAGAACCAATTTTTTTTCTTTAAAACAATATAAAATGTAGGATTTTAAAAAATAAATAATTTATATTCAAATAATTTAATTAAAAAAATTGTATTGATTAACAAATGCTAAGATTTCTAGGATCTCTTTGTGGATTAAGTTAACCTTCTATATGGAGAACAGTTTTTCCTGAAAAACTAACGTCAGAATAAGAAAGAGAATATGAAGACACTTTAAAGCTTGAACCCACTGAAAGACTCCCCAATCCTTTAGGAAACTGCAAATATCCAATTGAAAATGATATAGAATTATTCTCAATTCAATTTTCTGAGTAGAAAAAAACTAAACTGAATACATATCGATATCCTGTTAAAGAAAATGTAGAAAAAAAGGCTATATGCATATTCTTTCATGGGTACAATTCTCACATTGGTTAGTCAGCTCATATAGCAGAATATCTGTCTTAGCATGGTATTGAAGTTGTAGGATATGATTACAGAGGATTTGGAAAAAGTGACGGACTAAGAGGTTATGTACCTCAGTTAGATTCTCATATGAAAGATGCAATTCAATACTTTAAGATTATTTCTGATTAAAATAATGGTAAATACCCTATTTTCGTATCAGGACTAAGTCTTGGAGGATTGACATCTTTCTAGCTCTCCCTTGATAAGCAATGTTAAAATTAAATCAAAGGAATGATTCTATTTGCTCCTGCTATTAAAGATCATCCTCTCTATGGAAAGGAGTTTAAATTAAAGTTAAGAGTATTTGGTTCAATAAAACCAGAAAAATAAATTGAACCAAGAAAAGGTTATCCAGTTTATCGTAATATGACTGTAAATGAATATTTGTATAATGAAGATAATCTCTATTATAAAGGAAATACCTTTATTGGATCTCTTAAGCATTTAACTGAAGGATAAATGATTGCTGAGAAATAATATGACCAAATTAAAGTACCATTTTTATTATTTATGGGAGGTAAAGATAAACTTTGTGATCCTCGCTTAGCAAATTAACTTTAAAAATAATCTCCATCTAAAGATAAAACTGTAGTTTACAGGGAAAATATGTGGCATGGAATATGGCTAGAACCAGAAATAGAAGAATTCAAAGTTACTTTTAAAGATTGGGTTTTATAAAGAGTTTGAATAAAATTGGGCTATTTAAATTTGCTAAAAAATATAAATACTAATATATTTGTTTAAATATTAACACGTATTTCATTTAATATTTTTGGTAATATTTTTTAATATAGATGTTCATTAATTTTAAATTATATATTTTTTTAAAAGACACATTTCAATTTAAATATATATTTATAATAAAGGCTAGTTAATATGAATTGAAAATAAAGATTATATTATACTTTAAAATATTTTAATCAATAAATTTAATTGTTTAACAATTTTTATTTTTTAGAAGTTAAAACAGTATTTAGTGTAACTTTAAACTTTTAAAATTAACATTGCTTTTGAAATTAATCAATTTTTAAAATATCTATAAAACATTTCACATTAAAATTAAAATAGATTATTTAAAATTAGAAACATTAATATTATAACCTCTCTGTAAATGAATCTGGAAAAAAATAATTTAGCACAATCAGAAAGAAATACAATATATAAAATATATAGCCTTAGGAAATGTAATATATTTAAATAATCAACTATTCAAAGATTACTTTTCTTTAATTGATTGAAAATCATAGTTGCTTTTGTTAATAACGATCAACTTTACTTGGTCAAAATTTAAATAGTTTTCACTATCTTCCATTTTTTAGTTTTAAACATCATTACTTTTTTCTTGTTTGCTTTCATCATCCTTATTAAGCATACTTTCAGATTGCCCATTTAGTTGTGCTACTTTATTAAAATATTTAATACTCAAATATTAATTGTCAGATTTTGAATTATCATCACTTTTAGCATTATCTTATTGTTAAAAATCTTCCTTGCTTTAGCTGTTTATAATTATTTAATTCTCAACATCACCATTATTCTAACTATCACCATACATTTCTTGGAATATCACATTCCTGTTCAGTTTTTATATGTGTAAATTATTATTTTTATTGGTATTATTTAAGTGTTCGATTGGAATTTAAATATCTGTTACATCGTTTTCAGAATCATTAGGAGTTTCTGATATAATCTAATTTTAAATTGGTTCCGAAATTTCATTATTTTATATTTATTTCTTTTCATTTTTAATTTAATCTTTTGGGGAGATGATTTCTTAATTTACTATCTATTTTAAGTTTATTAATTTATCATTTAATTAAGATATTGGAGTTGTTGGTGATTATAGATTTCTATAAGTTCCAAAATTTTCTTCAAAGCGTGTTGAAATAGGAGCCATTTCAAGAAGGTTTCTATTGGTACCTAAATCTTAAATAATTGAAGTACTTTTTAGCCTATTTATCTTTGCTCTTACACTTTCATTCTACAGAAAGCTTTAAGGAATTAATTGGGCAGCCATTTAATTTAATGATGGGTTCTAATTTTAGAAAGCTATAAAATTTTCACTTGGAAATTCAAGACTTACAGATTCCTTTATATAATTTTGAAATTATTAATAAAATATTTAAATAAAATACAAAAAATTACTTATTAATGAGTCGATTTAATTAGATTTTCTACTTTGGGATTTTTTTATATTTAATCTTCATTTTTTATTTAATTTTCACTTAAAAAATTAATTTATTTTTATGAGAGGATTTAATTTTAACTTCTAATATTTGTGAAGCTATGAATATTTAATTTAGAACCATTTTTCATTTACTCTCTACCCTAAATAATCAAATCAATGATATTCTCTAATGGAACTTTAATCTTTCCTGTCCACGCATTGATTATATTTCTCTTTTTAAGCTCATTTTAAACTAATTTTACCATCTTTTAAAATTTATAAATTCTAGCGGTTTTTTTAGTATAAAAGCATTTAAATGGTGAAAATTTGAAGCAAAGAAACTTAAACTAAAAGTATGTCTTTTTTACTATAGGAATATAAGCATATGCTAGCTTCTTAAAACACCAAATTAAAAAGATAGTGTTTATTATACAAATAGCAATTATTGAAAAAAGAAGCCAAGAATATGTTTCTTTATTTTCATAAGCTATAAAAGCCAAGTAAATAGAAGTTGTTAATACAAAGGTAGAATAAATGTCTATTTTGTTATATAATTAATCTGAATAGGGATGGACTTTTACCAAGAAAAATCCATATAATACTACAATTAGAAGAGTAAACAAAATCTGTTAAATTAAACAAATTATATCATTAAATATAAAATAATAATAAATTAAAAAATTACCTTGTTTGGGATAGAATATTCGTAAATTATAAGAATAGACATAATTAAGAGCTTCATATACATTTTGATAAATTCCCAGTACCAAATTTTTCTTTTTTCATTCATCTCGTATTCACCAATAATAAATGCATAATTTTTCCTTTAGAGTATAGAATCTTTTGATTTATAAACTTTATACATAATAAACCCTGGTATCATTACAGATATTATCAGTAGTACTGGTAGTATTAATGATAAAGACCATAAAATGTGTTCATCTGTATAGCATGTGTATAATACATTATATTATATATATTTGTGGTTTCCTATTTAATAATTTAACATTGAAATGATAATTACAATAAAAAAATTAATAGATATTACCTATCTGGCGACAGCTTAAAATACTTATAGAATCTTTATAGAGACTTGGTTAAAAATACATTAAACAGTAAATCAATGAAGTGGAAATGTAAAATTTTTTTAGAAACAAGTTTTTTCTGTATTTTATTAAACCCGTGATAATAAAAACTAAAGCACAGCAAATCGGTAATAATGTTGAGGCAATAAATTGTATGTAAATAATATTTATTCCTGTTTGAACTGAAATTTCATGGAAAAAACACTCAAAGGAATATAGCACTTGAATAGTAGGATTTGAAATAACAGTTATAGAACTATTTAAAACGTTGGGGAAATTAATCTAAAAAGTTGTTATGACCATGATTATTTAGAAGTAGCTGATAATTAGCTTAAGCAAAATTGATGCATTTGCTTCTTCTCTCTTAATTGATTTTTTAATAAACTAATCACTAGCTCCTTATTTTTAAGCCTCCTACTAGATCGAATCTTTTCTTTTGATAATAAACATAATCCTTTCAAGTACTCCATCAACACTTAGTTTGGCACAAATAATCTAATTTAGATAAGAATATGATTTATTTTTCTTCAAAATTAAATTATTTTTAATCTTACATATAAAGCAACCAAGCCTAGCACTTTAAATGTATTGTTGACTATATCTCCACACTTTGAGCACTGGAAATCGCCCTAACGAGAGTATCCATTTTGGATATCACAAGATTCGCATAAAGGTCCTACATGACCAACATTGCAAGTAACATTTTAAGTTCCTCCTAAGCAATTGCTTTACTTATTTATACATTCTAATATTTCATCTGTTTAATTATTCTCTCTCCAAAACCCTTCTTTAACACTTATTACATTACCTCCTATGCAATCACTATTTTCAACACACTTTTCACACTCAAATATCGGCTCCTTCAAATTTGGATGAACTAAAGAATACCTTAATTTAAAAGAATAAATTAAATGAATTTTTAAGATGGTATAATGAATTACTATCCCTATGGACATACTGAGCATTCAAATATTTAAAATTATTAATTTTGATAAATCACTTAATCTTTTTTATAAACCTCTCCTTACATACAATCTCTGAAATAAATATCAATTATAAAATAGTAATTATTATCTGGGTAATTAGGATTGTTAATAAATGGAGATGATAATTAAATGCTAATGTGTGAATTAGGAATTCCTATAATTTTAATGTCAGTCAGATTAAAGTAATCAGAAAACATAATTTTTTAATAACTGCTAGATATTTCGAAAGCGTTTGAACTATTAAAATTACCAAAGGGTTAAATTTGAGCATAAATTTAAGAATTTATGATTTATTAATATGAACCATCTATTACTTAATTATTTTCATCAACTAGTTAAAAAATTAAACAAGGAAGTTAACCACCACTAACCTGTTTTTTGATTTATAATCTCTCTATTCCTAAATTTGAGTCATAAATTATTCTATACTAAATATTATTTTTGTTGCTTTTCATAGTTAAATTTTAGTTAAAAATTAGTTTAAAGGGTCTTGAAAAGAGATTGCCACCATATTTTTAACCTTGAAAAATAAATTTTATTTGATATTAATAATAATAATTTAATATCAAAAAAATATTTACCAGCTGTGTTGGAAGATATTCTTGTCGAAGAAGCTATTTATGGATCAAATCCTATATACTATATGCCTCCTCCTAAAAAGCTAGCATAGTTATTCATTATAACTGAGTTCTAAATTTAAGTCCAGTTAATAGCTTATACATTATTATTGAGTGAAAATGAGTTTAAATATAAACCTCCTCCTTGAGTAGCATTATTTTTTAAGAATTATGATTTATATATTCGAATTACCTAATTTGCTTAAATTAGATCTACATTTTGATAAACAAAAATACCTCCTCCTTGTTCTTTGGAAGTATTGTTTTAAAATATTGAATTAGTGATATTGACTGAATTTATTTCATTTATCAAAGAAACTGCTCCTCCATTATTAGATGAAGTGTTGTCTATAAAATTTGATTAATTTATTGTTCCACTTGATTAAATTACAGACAAAGCACCTCCAATGCAAAATTAGCTGCTACATTAGTTTTAGTTCATTGTAAGTTAATCAATTTGAAACTATGATGATCCACGTATTATAAAGGTACTTAAAGTTTATGATTAATATTAGCTGTATGTAAGCTGAGCAGAAGATGTGACGCTCTGTTAAATTAATCTAAGAGAATTTCCTTGTTGATATCTGTTAAAAATTAAGGATAATTAAATAAATAAAATTTCATTTTGAAAATAAGTTACGCTAATTAGGTTATCTTAACAAAATTTATTTTGATTTAGCTTTGAGTATCAACTAATAAAGCTCCTCCATCAGAAAAGGTTCCTGAAGTGAAATTAACATTTTCCAAATACCCTTAAGATTTCTATTATAGGTTTATAACTGAAGATTATTATTACTTTGATTTAGTGAATATTTAACTCAATTAAGAATTGGTTAAAGTAAAAATGGAATTCGAAACTGAAAATATGCTCCCTATTGTTTAAAATTAACTTAGCTTCTTGAAGACAGTTTACTATTATATATTAGTCTATTTTTAAGGATTATTTATATCTAGTTATACATCAGTTAGGCTAACATTCATATTGTAGAATGAAAAAAAGCTACCTTAGTTACTGGCAAATGTTTAATTTAATCTTGGGGAAGTTATAATAATATTAGGAATCTATGGGATTTGATTATTTATTCCTTTGTTTATTGAATAATAAGTATATATTGACCCTCCTTCACTAGCTAGTAATGAGGTGAATTAGCATTGAATAAATGAAAAAGTCGTATTAGCAGAAGGGTTATTTATGTAAACTGCCCCGCCATATTATTAGCTAATCATATTAGAAAAAGAACAATTTTTAAAATTAAAATTTGAGTTTGAAGAAGATGGAGTGAGAGTTATTGCTGCTCCATTCTGGCTTGTTCCTCTATAAAAAGAATTATTAGTCATATTTAAAGATTTTGACTAAATTAATAAAAAGCCTCCATTAGTTCCTAGTAAAGGAGCATTTGTTTAAAATTAATTATTTTCAAAATTATTAGTGTCCATGGTTAAATCTTAAACATTCATATATAGTACTTCCTAATAATTTAAATAAATTTTTAATTTCATTAAAAAATATTTTGCAAAATAAATAAAATATTAACCCTCTAATAAATAGGATTAATAATTATTATGTATTTGAATGTATTACAATTATTATAAATTATGAGGGTAAACTAAAAATTAAAGTTATTTTATTGAAATTTTTTAGTTTAAAAATTTATTTAAATTTACCTTCACACTCTAGGTATAGAAGTTCAGAAATTATGAATTAGTCAATTATGCTTACGAAAAAGGAGCTAATAAACTCAAAGTAGAACCCATATCATAAAAAACATTTAAAGGAGTTTGCAGTAGAACGTTTGCTACATTTAAATTATTCAAAGATATCTAGTTGCTTTATAAGCTATTAAAAAATATAACTGATGCTTAATTATATTCTATATAGGTTGCTATTTTTATGTTCTTTATGCTTAATCCATCAATTATAAACTTAGAAATTAATTTCTAATTTTAAGATACAAGTTATGATGTCTTTAGATAAATTAAATAGTCGTTTTAAATATATAAATTTTCTAAAGAAGATTTTGTTAATTAGAACTATAAATCATTATATTCTGTAATTTTTATGCAAGCTAAATTAGGTTATGATTAATTCAACCATGTATTTCTATAGTTTAAAATGTTAGCTGAAAAAAAGTTCAAGTATGAGCTCTAATAAAAACCTATATTTATGTTATCTGTGATATTTGCATTTTGAATGTATATATATTTTATGTATTTAGTTTGGAAAAAAAAGTACTGCTCCTATCCAGCAGAGCTGATAAAAGTATTTGTATCATTAATCTAGCTATATGGTGGTTATTAACCTTAACCTTGATTATTACTGGTGCTTTGTAAGTACTAATTAAAAGTGGATTGATTATAGTTTTATGAAAATACTTGATTTTATTAAATTGTAATCTAAGTAAGATTAACATAAGTTTAACTCTAAATGACTTATAAAAACTCAACTTGTAGTAGCAACGTGCTTATACTTTATTGAAAAATAAAAAAAGCATTTTGTGTAATTTAGCAATTACTTATATTTGCAACAAAAAATTGAGACTAATCAGTTTTTCCTAATTTAAATGTATTATTTAAAAATTAAACTATAATCATTAAATTCATTAATAAATTGTTTTAATATTTAAATATTCTGTATATCAATTTTTTTAGGTAAAATTTTTTTTATTTAAAGTGATAAATTTACCTAATAGTGTGACTGATTAAATTGCATTTTGTTAAAACTAGAATCCTTAAAGAGTGATACTTTATGCGCTGATAAAAGTGCTTAGCTGTTGATTATTTTGAGATAAAGTGATCTAATTATTTTAAAATTATATATTGGTAGCATTTAAAATCAATTAATTTGAGGCTGATATAAAAACTGTTGATTCAAATTAGCAATTTTTAACAATTATGTCTTAAAGAGTTAGATTAAAAGCCGTAGAAGGAACCTGTATAAAGTAATTTGCATTGTTGTATTTTTTATTTTAAAGAGTCATATTTCTAAAATAGGCCGATGATCCTTGCAAAATCAAGAATTAGTTGAAATTATCTACAATACTATTCGGGTTTAATCTTTTTTGATAAAAAAAAATGTATAAATCTTTTAGAATAGTAAATTTATTTACATGCTATAAGTTAAAATGTTAAATCTTTCAAAGTAACATATTTTATTGGATATTTAAAAGAGAGGTTAGGTAGGATCTTAATAATTATCAAAATTCACTTTCCATTAAATATTTCTAAATGAAATTTGAATATAATTATCAAATAAGCAAGGAGAATCACCATATATTGTCATAGGAAGTAAATTTTATTAAGATCCTCCAGTATTTGATGATTAAGATATATTAAAAGTATGAATATTGAGTCTCAAAGTTATATTGTTTTGTAGCAAGTATTGTTATGTCACTATTTATTTGTAATGTAAATATGAAATGTTGTATATGCTACCACTTCCAAAATAAAAATATCTTTTTATTTCAATGTTTGCTACATAATTAATTATATTCGAGTAATCCAGTGCTTAACCATATATCTATTCTTGTCTAATTAATAAATTTGATGTTGTGTTTTATAAAACATCTTGCAAATTATTTGATGGTAAAGTGTTAAGCAAAGTTTTTATTGAACATGCTTAGTTAATGCAGCTTTAATTGTAACATTAAGGAGCATATATCCTTTTATAAATTTAAATATATTAATAAATAAAAATTAGTTTTGAAAAATAGTTACTTTCTTATTTAACCATCCGCCAAGAGTTAGTAAAGTGAATTATCTGAAGGGGCTGAGAAAAATCTAGAATTACTATCGGATATATTGTATAATGTAAGGAACAAATTCAAAGATTAAGTTGTAATATTATATTATAAATAATCTATGTTATTACTGTATTATACTACTAATATATTTTTTGATTACATATAATAAATATTATTGTATGTCAAAAGAGATTGAATTGAAGTGTTTGAAGAGCTATTTATGATGAATATTAATGCTAGTTAAGGATCTAAATTTTAATTCTAAAACCAATTCTAACTGTACGAAATCAGCACAGTTATAATTGAACCATCATTCATACTTAGTTAAATAAATATTTCATTTATTGGATTTAGTATAGTAACTTTTGATATTTGAGCTATATTTGTTAGTGAAGTCAAAGTAGATATTTATTCTAATGTAATATTTGTAGTTTGAATACTAGAGGGAGTATTTATTGCAGGTTTAAATATCATAATAGAGTTAGTAAATATAACAAACATATTTTAAACTGAATCTTTTAAGAATTGAAGAGGTGCATTGCTAACAGATGGTAAAACATAAAAACTGCTATTCGTTTTGAATACAGACACTCCTTGAGAGTTTACTATGTAAATATTTAAGTTTATTTAGGTTGATTATAGCATTCTATTTTATTTATGAATATCATCTGAAGGAACAAAATATTATTATTCGTTTTCTGTTTATAGTAGTCTATTTTACTTTTAATTTGAAACGCAGTATTGGCTAAATTAAAACGGCTATGTAACAAGAAGTATTACCACATATTAACTCTTCAACTCAGAAGTATATGAAAGCATTCCTGAAATCAGCAAAGGATTCAAATTATCTTTTGAAACATCTAGAGCATATTATTAGGTTTAGGTAGCTAAAGTCAAGTTTTTGACAGCTGTCATATTTGGAGCTGGATTAGGGATTTACTGAGGACATTTTTATCCTATGTTTGGATTTAGGTAGTATGAACTAGTAACACTAATTAATGTTAAAAAGCTTGGAGTAGAAAATACAACAGTTTATTCAATAGTCAATTAATTTTATTAACCTCCCCCTTGGTAATTTCGTGATTTATTTAAAACTCTTAATTAGCTAGTTAAATTATACTAAAAAAAGTATTATTATTATTACTGCTATTATTACTATTATTATCCTTACTAGCCTTATTTTGTTATACCTATTAGAGTTTATGAATCATTATCAAACAAAACATCGCCTTAAGTGTTTCCAGTTTATCCTTATTTGAATAAATAAATATTTTAATTGAACTTAAGAGAAAAACAAAATTGATAAAATACCTATTCCAATTTTATTAAAAAGGGGTGAGATTTATATGTTTTGTGATTGCTATTAAGTAGATTGAGAAATCAAATTAGGGTTTGAAATGTCAAATGATGCCACTAATCCTTATGATGTACCCACTATAAGAATAGATGTATTTGGAATTTATAGCATAATCTGAATATTACCATAATTTTACTAAGAAACATTAATTAATTTATTTGTTAAAATTGTAAAATTTGAATTGATCAGATCATTATTTTCAAAAATAAAGATAGATTAGGATGATAATAAGAAAACTACATAATTTGTATTATTCATATATATATTTTATATGCTCATAATATTATTTGAACCTATTTTCATATAAATTAGTTTTATTTTTAGAAAATTTAGATTTCATAAAAAATAATTAAATTAAATTAATTTTAAGCTTAAAATAAATTATACCCATATTTCTACAAATAATTGGGGCCTTTAAAATTGATAATGTATCAACTCCATATTCTGATCCTTATAAATGTGTTGCTTTTCCAAAATCATAAACACAGAGACTATTTTATTACAAAGGTAATGGAGAGGAAATTTAATTTCCTCCACCACCATTACCTCCTCCTTATTACCCCTATCCTTATCCCTATCCTTACTAAAAATTAGTAGCAGCTCCATAAGAAATTAAAAGATAGTTAGTGGAATTCATATATTTAAACGCATTTACAGATGCAGGTAATATTATTGGGGTTATATAATCAACTGGTTTATTTAATTTCATAATTGATAAATTAATCAGATAAGAGTATACGCTATTATACTAACCAGTATTAAGTGCTATCATTAATGATGTTCTTCCTCCAGGTACTATTTGAGGAAAATTTTAATTTGGATTTACTTAATAGTCTTCTATAATTTGATATTAGTTAATTGAGTTCTAAGAATTAGATCCAAAAATTCCTTACTATCCTTTAGAAAGACTTTGAACTTAAACTTTTAATTGAAAGTAAAATGAAATATTATTAAGCAAATAATATATTGTTTAAATGTTAGATAATAGAAAAAAAAAAGAAAATTTAATCAAAATCTAAATAATTTTTCTGTAATTGAAGAAATATTATACTTAAATAATCATAACTGTCTGAAGAAGGATAGAAATTATTTTCTAGAGAAGAAAATTTTATTTGTATTGTCTAAGTATTAATATTATTTAGAATAATTAATGAAGAAGATCTTTAAGAACCTTGCTATATCTATTCTTACTTAGTCCTGCTTATATCAGCCCTGATTTATGAAAGAAAAACCATATTTTATCCTTTATTATTATGTCAAATGAGTTATTATTTTATATACTAAAAAAAAAACCTTGATTTTATATCCCTACTATCTCTTATTTCTAAATCAAATCAACAATACTCAATTTTTATTAAGTTAAGGTGGATTAGATTAAATTTGGATAAAAGATTTATCCTAAGATAGGAGGGTTGGCTGTTATTGTAGTTTAATGGATACCCCCATTGAAAACATCATAAATATAACTATATCCTTGAGAATCACTAACACTTATTAGAGAAGTTCCATCTAAGTATACAATACTTGTTACAGAAGCTTAATTTCCTTAATGATGATTAAAAAAGATAATGATGTAATGAAATGTCTATAATCATAAAAAGATCATAGATATTTATAATGTTTACCTCCTATACTTTGTATTGTGAAACATGGAGTTGATTCTAGTAGATCTAAACTCGAGCATGATATTTTTTAAACTGATGACACAAAAATAGTATAAAAAATGTAAACTATTCTTAATAATGATTTCATTTGAATATTCTTTAATTTTTTTTTGTTTACTTTTAATAATTGTATTTTTTTTACTTCAAAACAATTAATCTAAATAATATATACCCTGAAGAAATTTTTTTACTATTTTAGCTATGTTTAATAAACGCTTGAAAGCTAATAATTTAATAATTTACCAAAAATTAAGTCAATAAACACTAAATAAACAAAGATCTTTTAGACAAATTAGGTGTTTAGATTAACAAAAAATTTAATCAAAAATCTTTTTTCATTATATTTTTTGATAGTTTAGACACCTAAACGTTTTAATTTATCTGGTTTTATACTTTCTTATCTATTTTTATATTTAAAATACATTTTATAATAATTAATGACTACAATTTTATTGTGGAATAGGCAATTGTTTTTTAATAAAATTGATTTGACTTTTTTAATGCTCTAAATTTATAATTTTTGAAGGCAGTAATACCTAATAAAATAATTATGTAACAAAATTTTTATTTTACATAATTATTTTTGACTACATAGCAATAACTCAAAATAAATCAGAAATGTTTTTTATTAACTGAAATGCATTCTTATTTTTTTATTTATCTTTATTTGATTTTAAATTTTCTTCAAAAAATAACCCAAATTCATTTTCTCAATTTAAAGCTTACATTATTTGATTTTCATGTAATTTATATTAATTTAGATGTTAGACATATTCAAGTGTGATTATTATTTTTTTTACTGGGGATTTATTTTAAAGTATATAATTTTAAACCTCATAATTTAATAGAATATCAAATCTATGGTAATCAATAAATATGCGTAAATCAAGTGAATATTAACATTTCGCCATCTAATACGCAAATTAGTATATTAAATAACTTATTGAATAAAAAGTAATAAAAAATAAGCAAATTATAAGCCAGAGTTGTTTAAATTTATAAGACTCTGTTGTTAAATAAAACAAAATCTTAGTTATTTTAGTTGAATAATATGTTACATACAATCCATTAATTTTTTTGAAATTCGAATGGTGTTAAGAGAAACAAACACGTTAGAAGATAGTTCAATTTTATTTAAATCTTTTTTAAATATTATAGAAAATTTTAATTCATAAATAAAAAATGATATAAATTTTTTGTTTTTGAATTCATTTAACACAAATTCAGTGAGCAATTTGAAGATTAAATTAGAAAAATAAAATATTATTTAGACCAAATAAAATTAATATTTATTAATATAACATTTATGATTTAGTTTAATATATTATAAAATGACATATTTGAGAAATTAATTAGTTTTTTAAATCAACTATTTATTTGATTTTTGATTTTTGCTAATTACTATTAGATTTAATGTAAGGTAAAGTCATAAAAATACAGAAACTCAAATTTTTTCCTTTTTTTAATATGATCAAACTCTTTAATACGTTCTAAAACCAAATAATTATCAGTAAACTAAATTAAAATACAATAATAAATAGAGCTAAGAATGTTGGTTTTTAAGATATTTTACGCATCCAATTATTTTAAGGAAGTAAATTTGTTAAGTAATCTTTAAAAAATAAATTTCTATTTATTAATCACTGTAAATTAACCATTATATCTAATCGAGCATTTTGCGTCATTATTTGTAACCTAAAATACATCAAAGTAAACCAAATTAAAATTATCCTTGAGAACAGATAATATTTAATTTTTAACCAAAAAAAAGAATTATAAAATTTAACTTACATATTTAGTTACCTTGTTGATTGATTGCTAGCTGTTTTTAGAGTGATTTCAGTTCCTCCAAATTTAATTTAAAACTAGTATTTTTTATGAGGAAATTAGAGTTGATTTGAATATTTTTTCTTATATCTTAAAAAAAGCTAAAATTATATTTACAAAAACGAATATTATACTTCTTGCATTTAAAATAAATTAATTTTTTATAATTTGCTTAATAAAATTTTTATTAAATAAAATCCATATTTTTAAAAGATTATAAATTAATTTTCTTTCATTATTTATTATTTAGGATATATTATTTAGTAATAATTGATTTATTTATAAATTGTTGTTATTCTTATAGAGATATCAATATTTTTACTTTCAATTAATTTTATTTTATTTTGTTTTTAATTTTATTTTATTCTATTTTAAAAATATAAATTCTGTCTAACTTCTAAAAAATAAAGAAAATATATTTGAAAATAAAAATGATATTTTTTCAAGTTATCTAGATTTTAAAATTAATTATTTAATATAGGATAATATATTCTTAGTTATTTTAATCTTTTTGGAATAAAATTAAAATTAATAAAGAACTCATACTTATTGCTAGTTACTCTCAAAAAAAAAAATTTAAAATATTTATCAGACAGCTTTAAGGATTAGAATATTAATGAGAAATAGGTGGATTAATGAATTAAAAAATAATGAAAAATTATAAATATAAAATATACAAATTTAATGGATAGTTTATTTATGGTCTTTTTGTTAAATATTTAAAAAATAATAAATGATAAATTTATTTACAAAAAAATTTTTTAAATGTCAAATGTATTTTAAGTATTAAATATTTCAATTTTAATTCTTCATCTTTATTTTGGAATTTAATCATAACATTTTTTGCAATAGCCAAAGTCATTTTCAGCTGGTTTTAGCTTGCACTTTTCACAAGGAATAATTTACTACTTAGTTTTTGATATTTATTTTTGTAGAGAAGGAGCTTTTGGTCTATTTGATTTTGCTCTTTAAATTTAAGGCATTTCTATTTTTAAAATTATAAATGATTTAATAAATAAATAAATTAATAAAAAATAGCAAATTAAGTAGGCTTACCATTTCTAAAGTCTAATAGCATTTTATTTAAATAATCAAGGACTTAGTTTGTTTTTTATTCTACATCTTACTTATATTTAATAAACTAAGAATTAATGTCCTTTTTATTTGAAGAAAAGCTCAGATAATTTTTATATGCTAGCAAGTCTTCAAAAATATTTAATTAAGATTCAACCTAACCTTACTAAAATTCAAAAAATTCTATTTTTTTGTCTTCGATGTAATATCCAATAGGATATGTATATGCAGTAGCTTTCTTAGCCTCTATTATTTATTTGTATTTTGTGTTAATTTCTTAATATTTTAATAAATAAGTATTTATACCAATTAAGACTTCATAGGCATTTTGGTAAAAATCCAAGAACTTCTCTTCAATAATTATAGAATTCAAAAGCTAGAATTTGAATTGAGTAATGTTTTCCTACGCTTCTTTCGTTGTTAACTTAACTGCTTCTTTGTGATCTTTAAATCTATCAGAATAAAATGTATATCTTTTCAGATTTTTTTCATCTTGAGTTAGCTTCGAGTTTGCCTCTTCTTTGTACTTGTTGCATGAGTAAAAGTCATTGTGATTGACATATTCACCTAAACAGAGCCAACAAAAATGGAATTTGCAATTAGTACAATGCATATGCATACAACCTTTATTTTTCTCAATTAATACTTAGCATCTTGGACATTTTTTTGTGTTTAAAGATAACCACATTTAATCCATTCCTGAATCAGTCTAACCAGTAATTAATTTAATCCATTTTCCAAGCATTTAACAAGTGCAAGGTAGATGGGCGTCTTCGTAACACTGTTAATAAAATTGAAAGCTATTAATGATCATATTTAAATGTTATTTTAAATAATTACTAAATTGCAGAAATATCCTCCACATTAACATTTTATATTCAATTACTGATTGAGAACATGCTTTTTTGAGGTATTATAAGATATATAATCACAATTAGGATGAGGGCAAGTAAGTATCTATTATATAATATATGTTAAATAAGAATATTAAAAATAAATTATTTTTTCAATTATTTTACTAATTTGTTTTTTTGAAGCACGTCTTTCAGTATGAATTTAAATATTACATTCTACTCTTATTCACTGCTTAAAAACTTTTTGAATTCATCAAAGCCTAGTCTCTCTTTGCAGCCATCCATTGGACATTTCTTAAATAATATTTCTATTCCCTCACTAAAGCAACTTTTAACATATTGCTTGAAGCAATTTGTACAAAAATAGTGATTACAGTATAAAGCATATCTATTTATATTGGTTAGTTCATCAAAGCATAGTAAACATTCCTATTATATCAAGAAATGCTTGCTTAATGCAAAATTAAAAATGAATAATATTTTACTTTAGAATTTTTTGCTGAAATAAGTTCTTTAGATTCGCTATAATAAATATCATACATAATTTCGTCAGGAATGTTTGCACATTTTTTAGAATTATAAGAATTATAGCTTAACAATAAAAATGCTCGACCTTTAGAAATATCATTTTGTTCAGCTATACTTGCTATATCATCTATAACTTATTTAATGAACGGTTCCATATGCTAACATTAAAAAATTTTATTTTTGCAAGCAAGAAGCTATTGGTCTTAAAAAATATATTCTATTGCATTAATAATATTAACAAAAATAGATTCAATTACCCTAATCTTTTGATATATCTGCAAAAAAATCCATATCTTTTTACTCTTCGTCTTCATCATATTCATAATCATCATCATCGTCTTCATCATACTAATATGTTTGATCGCAATCATATTCATAATCACTCATTTCTTAATATTTATGGTAATCGCTATTCTATATAAAGTTTATTTGTTTTGTGAAAATATATTGATTGATTAATTAATTAATTTAATAATATAATATAATATAATTGATTTATTTATTAATTTATTGTTATACTTAATTTAGATATTTAATCAGAAATTTAATGTTATTTATTATCAAAATGTCTTTAAGGATAAAACCTAATAATGGAATCGATAGTTAAATGGTTGATAACAATTTCAAAAATAGAACTACATTAATTGTGAAAATTAAAACATTTTAGTAAAATTGAAGTTTAACTTTTGTTTGCTAATTCAAATTAAATTTTAGAATTATAATAAATAAATAGACTTTATCCATAAATAAATACATTATTATACTTTCTTTTTTAAATCTATAATATCTAAGAATTAGCTGACTTATTTTTGCAAAATCAAACAAATACATTTATTCAGATTGCATTTACTAAAGTCAACTAAATTAAAATTTTGAAATTAAAAGTTTTGTTTAAAATTTATAGGTCAATAGATAAATAGATATACTTTTCAATAAAAACGAAAAATGTCATCAATTTATGCTGATCCCAAAAGTTTTTATAAGTAAGGCAACGAATGCGTAATTTAAAACAGATAGGTTTAAGATGGGTGGCTATAAGGGATAGATTAGAACGAGTACTTCAACTATCTCTATAATGCTATGTATATCATTAAAAAGTAGAAACTGATAGATCAGTAAAGTTAGTAACCTCAGTACAATTAGTATGTTATCAGTGAAATAGAACGTGTAAGGCAAAAAAAATATAGCAATGAAGAATTAAGATAGCTAACTACTTCCTTTAATTAAAATACTTCTCATTTAGAAGTTTAGCTCATGAAACCAAAAAAAATGTTTGAAATGGAAAAGATTGGTAAAATTATCATATTATTTAGTTAATAAATTAGAAGCAAAGCTTTTCTTTATAATGCGAATAACGAAATAATATTTTATTATTTCCTTTACTATTTTAAATTTAATGCTTATTCTGAATAAATAGGTAAAAAGTCAGGTAGTGTTGTCAGGAGACTTATTTTTTTTGAAAATGATAAATTATATCAACTTAAAAGTAATTTATTTAAATTAAATAAATACATACGTTAAAAGGTGTAAATTTCAAAATTAAATAACAAATATAAAATTATTAAAAGATAATGAAACAACGAAACCTATAAAACGTCTTTTAGAGTTTCCCAAAGCTTTTACTCTTCAATCATTGGTAAGCATTTTGATATTATATATTACCCTCATTTAATTTTTAAATATTTTTAAGGATCAGTATGAAAATTTAAATGCCAAAGAAAAGACTAGTTAAGTTGCTTGGACAAAGGGTGTTAATAAAAAAATGTCAAGAATGATCATGTAGCTACAGTCAAGGCCAAAGGGAATTATAGTTTATTTTGATTTATAAGAAGATGGAATTATGCTTAGGGATTTTTTGTTATCTAGTAACCATTAATTATATTAAACTTATTTTCAATTTCTAAAAATTATTTTAAATTATAGTGAAAGTAAAATAGTAGTTCGATAGATTTAAAATATGTCTATAAAAAATATCATAATAAATTTGTAGGACAACAGCAGAAAAAGTAATTTTTAATTGTTGATTCGTTAATTAAGCCTTATTTTTATGTTAATTAAATAAATAGTTTAGACAATGCTTGTAGAAATCTATTAAAATTAATGCAAAATAATTTTAATAAGAACTTATCAAAAAGAATAGATTTTTAAACTATTTTGATAGTTTCGTTTTAAAAAAGTTTGCATATACAATTAGAGATAAAGCTTATATAAAGAAAGAAAAAGAATAAATTAGGCAATCCTAAATTTAATAAGTTTAGCAGTCATAAATATATTCTTCTTAAATACAGTAACCCATATTAGCTTAATCCACTAAAAAAGGCTAAGAAAATGAATCTAACATACATTCAATATAATAATCTCCATCAGTATCAGTGAGAGAACCTGCAAATCCAATTTATTATAAACAATACACAAATAACAGCTTTCAAGAAAGCAATAGAAAATAAAAATTAGATTAAATAGGGAAAATGAATCTGCTTCAAAACATTAAAGAATTGGAAAATTACGATTCTAACTTCATAAATAATTTTATCTACTAATGGAGAATTTTAGCTCAAGAAAAATAAGAAATGATTTAAAAATAAAAAAGAGAAATTCATTTAATTCTGAAGCAAATTGAAATAGACTAAAATTTAAATTTTATAAAACCACTTTTAGTTGTAAAGTTAAAAAAAGTAAAATTTTTATTTTAAACATAAATAAATTAATTATATGATTTTCAAATAGAATTCAGATGATGAATAGCTTAGAATAATCAATGGAATGTGGTAAGCTACTTAAGGAGATGGAGAATATTTTAATATCCAATTACAATGCAAGATCAAGTCTAGATCTGATTAAACTTAAATTGTTTGGACATTTTAAAATGATGAATTAGAATAGCAATAGTTAGATTCTAAATAATTATTTTAAAATAGATTTAACTCATAAGTGAACTCAAGCGACAACAACTAAAGTGAAATAAAGCTTGTAATTGAAGAATATCAACCTTCAGACATTATTTAAATAGAGCTTAGAGATTAAGGAATGAATAATCAAGAGAAGGCTTACATTACTAAATAATTAAGTGAACTTTACAGCGATGAAGGAATAGGAAAACTATTATTTATTGATCTTGATTTTAGAGACACAAGTCTTTATTCTCTCTCAAGCATTTCTATAATATAAATAGAGACTTATCTTTATCCTTCATTATACCCTAGATCATAAAATCTTAATGATGATATTGAAGCTTTAATTAGCTAAAATAATCCTATAATAGATCCATTGTATGGAAACTATGTCTAATTACCGACAATCACTAAAAAAGATGTTAAATCTATGAAAAATATTATCAATAAACTTAATTTATTAAAGAACGATTCATGTAAAAGTACTAACATACAAATTTAATCCAAAGAAGCAGAGGAAATGATAAATATCAAAAAAAATTTAATATATTTCATGTCTAAAAACATTAGTCTCTCAAATTCTCTTCTTAAAAGAAATATAGAATTAGTAGTTTCTATTGAAGAAGAGCTGCTTAATATTAAAGAAACAGCCCCTAAAAATTTGTAGCTTCATGGTCATCCTTCCATTCCACAACAAACCTCTAAAGATGATGAAAAGTATATTTATATTTTATTATTTTTATTGAATCTCAATATACTGTTTAAAACCAAGGGAAGGTCAAACATTATTTTCTTTGCTTCAACTTTACTCTGACAGAAATGTTTTAAAGTAAATTTCTCCATAGACTTTATAAAAACTAGAAAAACTCTTTAAAGAAGGTAATTATTTAAAATAAAGTCATTCTTAAAATAGTTAGTATTATTAAAATGATAATTAGGTTTGCCAAACTATTTAAGATTAAATATGTGGATGAGCATTTCTAAAATACAAGAAATAAAATTTCTTTATCAAAAAGCGAACCATGATTTTTCTAAAATAAAATAAATTTATTCTATTAATCAAGAAGTAAATCCCTTTACTTCAACTTATTAAAAAGATAAATTTTAGACAACATCTCAATACGAGCAAATACTAAGAAATTCAATTGAAAACTTAGGAGTAATTCAACAAGAAATGAGAGAAAATTTAAAATGCTACTTTTCAAAAGCAATATAAAGGACTTCTTCTTAGCTTACTTTCAAATAAATTGATAATATTTTGAGTGCATACATTTATTGGAGTTCTATAATGAGTAAATAAGATTCTGCTGATGCTTCGGCTGATAATTTTATTGTTTATTCTCCTAATTTAATTCTTATTTGTGATAAATTTGGTTAGTTGGCTCTTTCAACAAACTTTAATTAGGTATTTTAATTCATATTAATTTAACTATTTTTTATTTAATCTTTTTAAACAATAAATTTATTTATTTAAATTTAATCTAATATGTAAATGAATCAGAAAAAAAGTTCAATTTTGAAATTTTTTTATTTTCAGCGAAATTAATTTTATTTCCTTTAGAATTGTTTATTTGATTTTTTAGCTTAAATTAATTTAAATTAAAAGTAAGAACATTAAGAATCAGAAGCTACTCAACAGTAAAGAATAGAAGAGGATGTTTTTTGGACTTTAATATCTTTTGTTTACTTTGTTCTTCCAAGATATTATTTATTTCAACCAATAAACTAATAAAACGTAGCTGGAATTAAAGATACCTGCACTAGTAAGTAATATATGCCTAAGATGTATACACCATAGCTTTCTAGTAAGATTATTGGCATTAAATGTGATATGACACTACTTAAAATTCTCTTAAGGGATTTGAATTTAGATTTGCTCAAGCACTTAAATTTAATTGGCTTGCCTATAGAATATTACTTTTATAATCACTTTTTGAGTGCATTTTGTGATCTTTTTCATCTTGAGACGGTTTACAGAATTTGGGATATATTGTATTATGAAGCCTCTCTTGGTTCTGAAGTAAGCTTATTAAATATGCTATTTTTTATATTTAACTTTTCTTTTTTAATAGGGCCATCTATCCTACCTAATAATTAGTATTGCCTACAATCTACTAGAAGCTGCTTAATATGATTTATTTTTGTGCAGAAATCCAGAATAGGCAGAATAAGTTTTGAATTTTTAAGGTAAATTTTACTCATTTTTAGTTATAAAATTACACATATTAAAATTTATTAATTATTAAAAATAAGCATATTTTGCTATAGTCCCTAACTTATTCTTAGAAAGTGTACTCAATTTATAGCAAAAAATTATATAAAAGCATAGTATATATATGAATATTATGGTCAATTTTGAAGATGAATTAATAATTTATTATAAAAATTAACTTTCAAAAAATTGTTTGCTGAACGATTTGACTAACGCAAAAAATAAGTTTGCTTAATGTGAACCTGTAAAACTTTCTGAGCTTAAACAAATTATATAGAGTATTTATGAAATAAATGGTCCTAAAAGAAAAAAGGGAACACTTATACAAGCTAAAATCAAGCAAAGAGATAGCTTGGAAATACCAGATTAGTTCGATGAAATAGATTATAATAGATATCGTCTAAAAGATAACACAAATTTATAAAATAAAACAATAGCTGCTAAGCTATATAATCCTTACTATAATACTAATGGATTATAATTACCAACATCTAAGGCTCCTTCAAATTAATCTAGTATGCATAATATTTCAAACTACAACAGCGGAATCAACCAAAATAATCATCATTCTATTTATCAAAATAACTAACTTTAATCATATTTAGAATTTGGTTCCACAAGAATTTAAAGCAATTCTCCTTTTCCCTCTTCAAAACCAAGTGCTGTTAAGTAGATTTAGATTCAAAAATTTTTTATATATCTCCATCAATTAAGATTGTTTTGGTCTGATTGCTCAGAGATTCAACTAGAATTAGTGTATACAGAGGATCAAAAATAAGAATTCAAAATAATAGTTGATACAAGTGTTCCTCTAAGTTGTTTCTTCCCATTTATTTACATAGAAGGTTATGATAAACTGCATATGTATATTTACTAAGATGATTCTGCAAGCAAAAGTATTGTATTATTAAATGAAAGAGTGCCTATTTTAGAAGCATAAATAGATCTTTCACAATTTGTAAACGATTACGTTATAAAAACATCTTTTTACTTTTAATAAAATCCCAATCATCCTTACAACAACTTGTTCGAGACAAATGAAACTTGTGTTGAAATAGATTTGTCCATTTTATTACTTTCAGATAGATTAAAAAATTAATTGTATTTAAACTACGTTTCGAATGAACCAAACTCATCAGCAGTAGCAGCTTTACAACAAACATAAGGTGATTTTGAATATCCCTCTAATCACATTAACCACTTCATTTTATATGGAGAATCTTCTCTTGGCATCGATTATAGAGTTCTCCTAAATCTTTTTTAATAAGATATCTAAGATACACCTTTCTCAGGTTAAATATCTAACTCTGTCATAGATCCTTCATATAAGCAAGCATGGAAAATAAGTAAATTAATTAAATTATTAATTTTAAGCTAAAATTTAAAAATTATAGATTCGTTCATAAAATTTGAAGAGTTTAAAGAGTTAGTAGATAAATCATCTAAATTCTTTGGCTAATCTAACAGCTTGTTTATTAATAACAACTTATTAAGGGCATTTTTTAATAGCTATTCCTAGATCAGCAACAAGCATTTTTCTTTGTGCGAAGCTCTACTAGATCTTATTATATTTTGTAATAGCACATTACTTGAGAAGCTAGATTTGGTTTTTGACTTGCTAATTTGCTTTGAAGGTGTCAAAAAAAGTAATTTATTAAATTAAAGTAATATAAAGATTATGAATAATTTTATAAAACTTTTTAGATGAAGAGTCAATTAGTTTAAATTCAATCATGGAGTTTGTTAAACATTTATATGATTCTTATTTAATTTATATTCCTGATAATTAAATTTTCGATATGGTAGAATATGTTATGACAGGCTAGATAAGTACAATAGTTAAGGCTTAACTTTTGGTAAAAGATTCCTAGTTGAATATTGACATAACAGATGAGCTCATATTCTTGATGAATGTTAAGAATCTATAAATAAAAGTAATTTATTAATTAATATTTAATTGGATTTAAAATAATATTTTTCTATTCAATACATAGAGTAAAGATTTTATATTAGGAGACTCAGATAACTTGAGAATATTATAATCCCTTGTTAATCATAGACTATAAGCACTTTTAAACAACACTTAGTACTCTTAGTTTTTAATTTAAATAAACTACCGTTCAGAAGGTACACCTCATGTTTATAGTTGCCTTCTAGAAAAAGATTGGTCTCTTTCAAAACGTTAGACATTTGATGAACTTTCTGAAATGATTATAAGAAATAACCCAGGGTACTTAACGATTATTAAAAATTTTTTAAATTAATAACATTTTAATTAAAAATATAAAGGTATAAACCACTGTAATCAGTTATGAGAGAGAATTAAAATTTACTGAGTATAAATGTTTAGAAGACTTAAATTAAAAAAGAGACATTTATAAATGGAATATTGAAATTACCTATTCTACATCACTTAATCAATTATCAAAATTCTATTTTCAATAAAGCAAATTAAATTTCTAGCTTGAATATGCAAGATTTTTCTATTCCATAATAATTAAATGGATATTTTTAGCAAATTTAGGTAAAATCTTTGTTTTCAAATAAAAAAATATAACATTTTTCAAAAAAAATAAATAGATAGTTTTTAAAGTAATGAAAAATAATGAAGAAGAATTACTCAAGATAAAGTTTATTGATAATAGAAGAGAATGCATTGAGAGGTATAGTCCTGAATCAAATTATTACAGCTATACACCAAGGAGCAACTTAGACTAATATCCAAATATTTTAAAGTCCTACATCCCTGAACAAAAAGATTATAGATATAAAGATATCTTAATTTTAACAAAATAAAATTTATTTTTTGAAATAAAGAATAAGCAAAGAATCTAAAAAGAATTAAGGGTCCACAACAGGTAAAGGACGCTCAGTTAAAGTTAATATATTAATAAAACAGTTTTATACCTCCATGCTAATCCGTTTGATACCTTGGAAGAGATCCTATTAAATATAGAAATTCTGGTATTAAAAGAAATTTCTAATTAATTAGATGCTGGGTATTGTAGCTTAAAATGTCTAGACATTGAAAATACAAACATTGAGCTTTATTTAAATGAAGGAAATATAATGAATTTGCTAGATCAATCTTTATTTAAAATTGCACATTAACTTCCATAGCAAGTATGATTAAAAATTTTGAAATTAATATTCATAATAATTTTTAAAATAGGAATACATCTATAATATCATATATACTTATGATGATTGTTATAAATTGTAAAAGTAAAAAGGAATGTTAAATATTCCTTAAAATTAAATCAAAAAAATTGACAAAAACTTCAATTAACTATGCAAATATTATTACAGTGAATCTCTAAGTGAATATATTCCATGTAAAATAACTAAGAAGGTGAAAAAAAGCAATGATAAAAAAATCAAATATTACATGGTCACACTTAAAAATAATCCACAAGGTAATAAATAAGCTAATCCTATTTTTTTTATTAGCATAATTTATTTTAAAAAAGGTTTTGCTCTTAAAAAGCCAAAAGATGTCCTAATTGTAGATAAATCAGTTATAGACTTGATGCCTTTAACAGCACTTGAATAATTATATCCCTAATGAAATTTTATAGATATAATTTTTAAAATGTTTAAAAAAAAGCATTTTCTATCTTAAAATTTAAGTGTTATTTCCATGTTGGAATTATAAAGTTAAATTATTCTAAAATTTTAAAATTAATTCATAGATTTTGATAAAAGATAAATAAATAAATATAGATGAATGTATTTTAAATATAATTTATCATCAGTTAACAAATAATTATATTTTTCATATATTTTGATCAATCTAAAAATGTTTACTTTGCTTTACCCATTTAATTCATGATACATTTTGATTTTAAAATATTATCCTTATTAATTTTCATTTAATTGAAATTTATTTGATCAATTTTAAATTATATTTTCTTAGCAAATAAAATTAAAAATTTAGTAAATTTTGATAAAAGTTAAAAATATGAATGTAATTTTTGAAATATCCTAAATATATCGTCAGAGATAATTTAAACTAAATATGCTAAATTTATGTAACATACCAAATATAAAAAAATTAATTGATTTTAATATCAGATAAAATGAGTAAATGTATTTTAACAATACAGATATATATCTTAAGAAAAATTTATGAATTACATTAATATATTTCATATATTTAAATTAATTTAAATATCTCCACTTTTATTACTTTATTTTAATTTTTGATGATTTAGGTTTAAAAGTTAAACCTTACTCTAATAAGATTTTCATTTTATTACAAGTGTAAGAAACCTCTAATTTATATGATCTCATTCTTGTATTAAATTTTACCTACATTCTAAAAATCTTTTTATCAATAAAGGAATAAATATTAAAGAATGTAAAATTGTAATTCCTGTAATTGCTTAATAATACAATTTTAGATAACTAGAAAAACCTTCATTAAGTTAAAAAATTATTATTAAAATATGTTATACAACTATCTCTATTAGGTATCCTATTTATTTTAAAAGATACTTAGTTTCAAACTTTAATTAATATCCATTTTAATCCAAAAAATTATTTGGGATGCTAAAAGCTATAAAATACATATGGTTCCTCTAATAATAAACTTTAATTAGTAGTAAATCTTAAAGTTTGATTTCTAAAAAACTTATTATTATCTTTAATGCCATTATAAGAATTGTAAAAACAAATTTTTATGAAGTTATTAGAATTTAAAGTCCAAAGATACTCAAAAATGTTAAGAGCTAAACTAAAAAATGAGTATAATATTATGCCAGGTTTTGGTAATTATTCTTTTATATTACTAAATAAGTAAGATTACTTAATAAAAGAACAAGCTAAGCTATCTTTACAAACTTATCTATGATTCTGTCTTCTAAAAATATATTTTAGAAAAACGAAAGGTAAAAGCTTAGAAAACATATTTATAAAAGATATCTAAAAGATTACATAAAAAAATCATACTATCTTTTACTCTCTAAGCATCTATAATAAGGTACATTTTAGTTGAATATAATTAAATATAATTTTGTTAATATTTTGTCTTATTTTAATTTAACAATTAACATAATTTTTTCATAGTTAAATATCAAAATTTGTAGCAAACAGAATAAAATATTATATTGAAATGTGCAAAGAATGGATATAATATTCAAAAGAAACTCAAATTTAATAGCAAAAATCTTAAAGAATTACTTTTTATCCTTCTATTTCTTTTAAATTTTTTATTTCATTTATATTTCTATAAAAAATTTGTGCTTTATCCTTCTACTATTTTTTCTATATATTCTGATAAATTTTTTTCAAATTTATGTAGGAATAAGATTTCAAGTTTTTTATAAATTTCAAAATACCAGATATTAATAATTAAAATTTTTGATATCAGCATTTAGAAGTATCTTTATTTGCTTTCCCCCTTCTTTTATATTTGTAAAGATTTTTTATTTATTTATGAAGTAAAAAAAATTAAAATAAGAAGAATAATTTTAATTTATTATTTTATAAAATTTTATCACAATAATAATAATTTTTGCATACAAATATTCTTTAATTTTCGTTTGATAAATAAACTTACAAACAATACTGTAAGTCTATCCTTTAGCAATTTTAATTCCTGCATTATTAATTCAGATTTGATATCTTATGAAAATGTTTAGGTTTTATGATTTTGGTTTTCTATTTTTATTTTAAACTAAATATATAAATTGATTATTAAAAATAATTTTTTATTTAAAGTCAAAATAAATAAAAATGGTATAAAAATTAATTGTGTCTAATCATTATTTTGAGCCAAATTAATCATATATAAAATACAGTTTCTATTTAATTTATTTAGATTATATTTTTGGTAATAGTGCTGTCTTTACTATAATTTTAATTAGCTAGGTTACTAAAAATTGCAATATCTAAAATAAGTAAATTAGTTTTGAAATATAAAATAATTATCTAAAATACTTATCATTATAAATCTATATACCAAATATTCTATCTTGAGACTTTATGCAATTTATTTTATCAAGGAAAATATCATGGAAATATGTGATAGAAAATAATTATCATAACAAATCAAAATTTTTAATTAAATTATCTTTTCTAGCTTCTAATAACTAGAAGAAATCACAGCTACATTCAAGAGAGAGTTAGACTTATCAAAGGTTATAATAATTTGAAAATGAAGAAGAAATTAAAAATAAACAATTTATTAATGAATTTATATTTGGTTTTACTCCTTTTAACTAGCATTTCATCTTCATTGACATTAAAAGTGCAGTAAAGATGCATTGTCGATGGAGTTTAATATAATCATCCCCTCATGTAAGTAGTAATAATGTTCATTGGAGAGGCATTAAATTACTTTATTTTTCTATTTTACAAATGGAGACACCGAGGAGAATATGAAGCTTAAAAAAAGTATGAAGTAGAATAAATGGGTAAAATAGAAAACGTAAGTAAGTTCATATTTGCGATTCCAGCTTTTATCGATTTTTTTGGAACTTTTATTACTTTAATTGCTATGTCAATGTTACCATTTTCCTTTTATTACATGATACGTGGAGGAAATATAATAATTACAGCTATCTTTTCAATCATTTTATTAAAAAAAATACTTTACAAACATAATTTTGTCGGATTGCTACTAAATTTCTTTGGATTCTTAACAGTAGGCATTTCTGCAATTTTGACTTCTAACACTGATTAGGATTCTACTTATCTAATTGTTGGAGTTGTATTAATTATAGTTACTTTCTTTACTACAACTTGCTAACTCGTGTTTGAAGAATTGCTTTTTAAAAAATACTACTTACATCCCCTTGAAGTCATTGGATGGGAAGGTTTTTGGGGTATTATAATATCCTTGTTAGGATTAGCTTTATTTTCAAATATTCCATGTATTAGTAATGTATAATAGTGCCCAGATGGTAAAATGGAAAATGTTCCTCAATTTTTTGAAAGCGTTTTTAATTTAAACGGGTCAGATTAACCTAAATTAACAATAATGATTATTTTAAGTATGGTTTTTATGATGCTGCTGAATGGTTTTAGTTTAACTGTGACAAAATACTCTGGCTGCCTAACAAGAACTGTAGTAACTGCTGTAGCCCCATTTATAGTTTGGATGTTTACTATAAGTATAGGATGGGACGATTTCAATTATGGTCAATTTGCAGGCTATACAATATTAACAGTGGGAGCTTTGATATATTGTGAGGTGTTAGTAATTCCCTTCTGTGGTTTAGATTAATTCAAAAAGATTTCAAGTGGAAAAATAATAATGAAAATTCCATTTTAAAAATAACCTTCTGGTTAATCTCCTCTACAAAGTACTGCTAGAAAGTGCTTATTTGTTACTGCATGTTCAGAAAACATGAATACAGAGAATGAAAAAATAACTAATTGAATTAAAATGAATCCATTTTACTTAAATGAATAAGAATATAATTTTTCTAAGATTTGATTGTAAACTAAAAACCTAAGTTATTCATAAATATTTGATCCTTAAAAATAGATGATAAGTTAATTAAATTAATTTAATCGTTCTACTAAGCTAGATAAATCAATAAACATGCTTTGTAATTTTAATAAAAAAATCAGGAAAAATTTATATTTAATTAAAATCTATATAAAATTCAAAAACTAACTAAGCAAATCTATTAATTAATAAATACTTTATATATATTAACAATTTTCTCAATAATCTTTGTATTCTTTCTATTTAATGCTTGGCAAATTTTTAAAATTAATTTTGTTCTATTAATAGGGCAGATTTACTTAAACCCTCTATGTAATTGAAAATCAAATTATATTTTCATATATTTATTTGCAAAAATAAATATGAATTTATTTTATGCTGTTATTTTAATATATAATTATCTAAAATCAGTTCTTTAAAGTTTACAATTAAATTTGAATTTTAACTATTTTAGGAAGAAAGTGAAAATATTTTGCATAGATAAGAAAAGCTACTTTTCACTAGTAGTTGAACAAATTAATTATTTTGGAGCGTGTAAAAGAGAAAATAATGACGAATTAGGTTAATAATAATGTACTACCTTGTTAATTTTGGAAACAAAAATAATTGCTTGTTATCCCTTATTAAATAGATATTAATTAGGTAAGATTTTACTAGAAAAGCAAAAACTAGACTATAATTATACTCCTAAAAAAAATTAACAAACTAATTAAAGCGCTAATTGGTTTTTCACTCGTTAGAATCTTTTTATTTCCGCTGATTAAATATAACCATACTGCTATAACTTCTTCATGAAATTTTTAATTCCGTCTTAAATACTAATATATCATACCTATATTTTGCAAACTTAAATACGACTACAATTATACTACTAAATATTTTGAAATAATTAATTAATCAATAAATATAAAAAACTAAATAAAACTCAAAAATTTATTTTGATAGATGGCTGGTCTTAGTGTTGTTTAAGTAAATATTCTGTTATTAACTCTGCTTTTAATCAGTATTGCTTCCGGGTTGTGCTTCAAATAATAATAAAGAAGTGTTGTGAATGGAGTACAGTTTAATCACCCATTTATGCAATCTATGCTTATGTTCATAGGTGAAGCTTTTTGCTTTTTATGGTTCATTGGATACAAGAAAAAATACAGAGAGTAATATGCAAAAGATGCAGAGTAGGCTGCTGAAAAAGGTCTAAAGCTTGAAATAAACAAAGCAATTTATGCCATACCTACACTCTTCGATTTTCTATCATCTACTGTCAGCTTCTTTGCTATGAATATGATGCCACTTTCTATTTACTATATGTTCCGTGGAGCAGGTATTATGGTTACAGCTCTTTTCTCTGTTTTATTCTTAAAACGTGTTTTATATCGTTAAAATTATCTTGGCCTCTTTTTAACAGTTGCTGGTTTTGTTGTAATTGGTGTTACTGCTATCGTTTTATCAGACTCTAGTTAAGATAACAATTAATTAATTCTCGGCATTATTTTGATTATATTTTCTTTCGTTTTCACTTCAAGCTAATTAGTATTAGAAGAAAAACTCTTTTCCTAATACCATTTAAATCCTTTTGAAGTTGTCGGTTATGAAGGATTCTGGGGTATCTTCATCACTTGGATTGCTCTTAACATATTCTCATATATCCCATGCCCTAGTAACATGGACTGCCCTGATGGAATGATGGAAAGTGTCCCTACCTTCTTCAAAACCGTCTTCACAATGGAAGGTGATGACTAACCAACTCTTTTAATTATGGTTATTCTCTCTATCTTCATTATCATGCTCTTAAATGGACTTGGTCTCTGCGTAACTAAATATGCTAGTGCTATGAGTAGAAGTTTAATGGGAGTGCTCTCACCATTCCTTGTCTGGATGATTACTATTGGATTAGGCTGGGATAAGTGGAAAGTTGGATAATTTGTTGGTTATGTAGTTATAACCTTTGGTGTCTTAATATACAATGAAATCATAGTTATTCCTCTATTTGGCTTCAATGTTAACTTAAAGAAAAATATTTTAAAGCGTTAATAAGAATTAGAAGGCATACAAAAAGAATAAGAACTTGAAAAGAGAGACTCTGAAAATAAAAACCTTGCATCTGAAAATGTAGTTTGAAAAGTTATTTTAATTGAAAAATAAAATATAAAAATATAATATATAAAAAAAATTTAAGCAAGTAATAAATAAATAAATACTTTCAAAATTTAATATAAATTTTAAAATGTAAAACTTTTATCTTTGTATATGATTTATATCTTGTTAATTACTAAATTAATTACTAAATTCAAAAATTAATTCATCTCAATACTCCCTAAAAATAGTAAATTATTATTAATGGTTTGTGGTTAATTTTTCAATCATCTCATTCTTATCATAAAAATAAATGAAATAATAAAATATAAATAGTAGAGGTTTTGTCGATTCTTATTATCATTGAAATAACACACAAACAAAATTTTAATTATTCAATCTTAAATTAAGAAAAATTAAACAAATAAAAACTGTTTATGTATTTTTAAAAAAGCTAATAATTTCAATAGCTTTTTAATAAATTTTTTATTTAATATAGAGTACCTATTTATGTTCATCCTTATTTTCAAAGGATATCTGCATGCCTAAATTTCATTGTTAATAATTTTTAATTCAGCTAAAGATTATACGAGGTCAGCATGAAAAAGAATCTACACTATTTAAATTTACTCAAAATTAATTCCAACTTCAAAAAAGAAATATTAATAAAATTAAAAATGCCACTTTGGTAAATATCATTTTAAACTATCTTAATTTGTTTATTAAGAATCACTAATTAAAAACTTTTTTTGCTATTTTTAATTTAAATTTTAAAAAGTTTTAAATTAAGTTTATTTTATATTAAACTTGTTGATATCAAAATCAGGTTGAGCTTCTTCATCAATTTTGTAGTCATCGAAAATGCTACTCTAAACTTTATCACATGAGTTAATTTTTGTAGGTGATAAGTTACTTTAAAATTAGTAATTAAAATTAGAACATTCTAATTATATTTGAGGTTCTAAAGACTCGTTTTAATTATCAATTTTGTTTGATAGATTGGATTAAATTTGTTTAAAATCATAGCTTTTTCTTTATTAAAATGATTTGATCTACTGATTTATAATTTAATCTATTTGCTATTTAAAAAAAAAATATCAAAAATAATTTTTTAATTTATAAAAAATATACTGTTTAGCTGATAAAGTTTTCATTTAATTATTTGTTTTAAACTGAGTTTAATGGGTTTTCTTGCATTTATATATTTTATTAAATTTGAGCTCTGCTTTTTAGTATATTTGTTATAGATTATTAGTTTTTGATAAATTCTTCACCCAAAAGAACTGAAGCAGCTTAAAGCCTATCGACTTTCAGTTTTCCAGTCCACTTGTTAATCATTTTTTTTTCATTCATAACTTACTTAAAAGATCTTACCCATCTTTTTTGTAAATAAATAATTTTTTTCTTTTTCGAGAAGAAATACTTTTTACAGCATGCAAATTTGACTAAATAAATCATTATTTTTTCTATGTTTGACTACTACTGGTAGAGATACGCTTTAGTAATTAACCTAAAACACCATAATATATACAATAAGTTTATAATTGCTATAAAAATGATAGAAAACAACCACCAAAATAAGCTCATTTGATTTTGATATGCAACAAATCCAAAGTAAATAGAAAAAGTCATAATTATTGTCTGTGATAAATCTAATTTTTAATAAATCTTAGTTTTATAAGGAGAGATGTAGAGAAGCAAGATTCCATAGAAGCAAAGAATAAAAAATATGCACAAAATCTATTTTGATATTAATTAATCCTTTTAAATATTATGAATATAACAACTTAAATTTACTTTATTAGGGATATAGTATTGATAAAAAACTAGACAGCACATGATAAAAAGTTTCATATACATCTTTATAAATTCCCAATACCAGAATTTGTCCTTGTACTCACTTGTCATTAAAATATATTTTTTTGTATTTTATTTTCTTTTTGATTTTTAAGATTATTTTATCATCAAAAAAATAAAAAGTGGAATAATTATGCTAAATGTTAAAACAATAGGCAATACTAAAGCTAATGACCATTTATAGTATTCATTTGTAAAGCATTAATAAAGTGAATTAAATTAAATGTACTTAATTTGACCTTTATTTATCATAAATAAAAAGTTTTTTTCATGTAATTATATTTAATTAATTTTACCTATTTTTCGACAATTTATTATGCTTATTGCATTCTTGAAGATGCTAGGCTAAAAATATAAGAAGCAATATAAAAATGATGTGTAAAGATACATCGCTTTCTTTAAGGGATTGTTTTTATATTAAATAAAACCTGTAAAGAAAAAAACTAAAAAGCAGACAATCGGGAGTATTACAGATACTATAATTTAAATATAGATGACATTAATACCAATTTTCTAATGGAGTTAGTAGAAAAAGCACTCAAAAGAAAATAATAAGAAAGTAGTTGGATTTGAAATATTATTCACAGTATCATTAAAGAAGCTTGGTATATTTATTTAAAGAGTTGATATAACCATAATAATCTAGAAATAATTCAAAACTAATTTTAATAGGACTGAAGTTTCAGATATATTTTTTTATTATTCTGATTTTTTAATACCACTTTTATCTAATATATCAAATAATCTTTTTATAATGCCATCTACACTTATTTTTGCACTAAAAATCTTATATTTTAAAAATAGTTTGAGGTGAGTAATAAAAATAAATTTTTTTAATACATAAAATAGCATCAAACCAACAATTTTCAAAGAATTGATAATTTTGTTGCCACATTCTCCACATTCGAAGTTACCAATGTTTGAATAATTATTTTTTAAATCACAACTTTCACACAGAGGTCCTATATGTCCTTATGAGCATGTATAGTTAGCTTAACCCCCAATACAATTTTAAGGAGCGTTTACGCATTATATAATCTCATCTGTTTGATCATTTAATCTCCAATAACCCTTTTTAACATCTATAATATATCCTCCTGGACAAGTAGCATGAGTACTGCATTCCTTGCACCCTATACTGGTATCATTTAAATTCGGATATGCTAAAGAATACCTGTTTTATTTTTAAAATTAGAAATTATAAACACTCTTTTTAATATAAAATACATTCCATATTAGCACTAACTGCAAGAATATAATTTTTCTGGAGGGTTTTATGTTAAGTCTTCATATAAGCTATAAATTTCTCCTCTAATACAAGGACGTAAGTTTATTTCTAATAAAACTCTATAATTCTTTTTCTGCCTCAATAAATCAATAGTTATAGCCAAAAAAATTGATTTTCCAGGAATACCTGTTACCGCTAAATTGCTTACATTATAGTAGCCTACGAATTCAAATTCTTACTAAAAGCTAGTTATTGCAAAAGGAGAACTAGAAAAACCTTCTGCTTTATTTATTGATAAAGTCAAATCATAATTTAAACTTTAAGCTATTGTAATATATGAACTATCTATAATATTTCCCTCTTCGTCAATTAATAGGAAAGTTAAACTAGGTAATGCTTTTCCACTTACTTAATGATTAATTCTATAGATTACCTCTCCTGATGAATCATAGTATGTAGAATATTTAAAAGTATGATCTTCGTTGCTTAATTTTATTTATTTTGGGATAGAAAACATATTTTTCCCAAAAGAGCTTTCTTAATAAAAAAAAACAGTACTATATTTGTTTTAATTTAATTTAATATTTATTACTTGCATAGTTAGAAGTTATAATTGTTTTGGAATCAAAAAATGGCTTCTGCCCTTAATAATAAATTCCTCCACCAGCTGTCATTGCTTTATTGTATTGAATAGAAGTTTATAAAATTGATGCCAGAATTTTTTTTTTATTAGAGGAAAATTAAAATTCAAAATATAATCCTCCTCCTTACAGTGCTGTGTTGTTTTTGAAAATATTATTTAAAAAATTTATTTAATTTTAATCTTAGTTGGAAATAAACGCTAAACCACCTCCTAAGCCGTTTAGAGCAACATTATTTTAAAACTAAGAATTAATAATTTCTAATTATTAATTTATGTTTAAAATGTTAATAGCTCCTCCATTCCCAAAGCATTAATTAAATGTAAATTTACAGTTATTAATTTTACCTCCTGAATTAATCAAGAGCACACTACCTCCATTACAAAACTGATTTAAGCAACTAATGTTGGTAAATGTAGAGTTTTCAAGATAAATAGTTGATTAAATGAGGGTTAAAATACTAAACTAAGAGTTTTGATCCTGTTAAATATTAGTTTATAATTACCTATTAACTCTATTAATGGCTCTATATTAAAAAAAATTTAATAGAATGAATTATTTAAATAGAATATTTACTATATGTTTGTTAAATTAGATGAGATAAAAGATAATTCAGATTGTCCAATATTTATAAAACTTGTTTAAGACAATAAGCAGTTATCAAAATTAGATTATTATATTAGTATACTGCTTTTATATTAACCACTCAAAAAAGTAATTTATAGATTACTATTTCCTCTTATATTAGAAATTATTTAGTTTTCATTAATATTCATTTAGGTTATAACTAAAAAACTTGAATATATTGATATAAATTCACTTATCTTTCCAAAATTGCTGACGTAGTAACTTATCATGTTACTGTAATCAAGTAGCTATGCGATATTATACAAACTTGAGCTAAACTAATCAATAGTTATATTTGAATTTTATGCAAAGATTAGCCCTCCTTCTTAAGAAAATAAATTATAGGAAGAGCAGTTTTTGAAATATATTTAAGGATAGGATTGATAATTAATCATTTATTAATTTTAATATAAAATATATTATATAAATATAGCTCCACCTCTATTTGAAACTATATTTTAAAATATACAACTATTTACACTTATCTGTGTGTAATTTAACGTTTCTCCAATATAAATAGCGCCTCCATCGCTTTAAGAAAACAATTAGTCAAATTAACATTTATAAAATGAATAATTAGCTGATTGAACTCTCGGCTGCATCTATAATGCTCCGCCTAAGGAAGCCTAACCTTTAGTAAAATTAGATTATATAACACTCAAATTATCTGTTTCAAATTATATGAAACCGCCTTAAAAAATAGAGCTTTAGAAGTTGTTATTTTAAAAATTACAAGAATCAATAGTTATTTTATTTAAATTTCCAAATACTACAGCCTATATTAAAAAAGAAATTAATTAAATATTCAATTAAATTTAAATCATTACCTATTAAGAAAAGGTTTTTAAATTTAAAAACTAAGAATTTTAAAGATCCAAATCAGATAAAGGGGTATAAATAAGTAAGCAAGAACTTTATCTCTATATAACTATTTAAGGAGTTTCATATGTAATTTAAGAGAATACTAACTTTGAAAATTTTAAATTAAGTTATTAAAAGCTAAAAATATAAATGGCTGAAGACTGTTAATGCTAACTTGCAGTCCTTATGATGATATTATTAAAGTTGATATTATTAAAACTTATTAGCTGCTAAGTGTTTTATTAATAATCTGTATTTAAATTTGAATATATTTATATGGCATAATTATTCAAAATATTTTTATTTTCAAAATTACTATCAGATAGAGTAAAATTTAGTTGTTCAAACTGTTGTATATTTATGCATGCTTAATCGAAAATAAACATGTTCATTATATTATTATAACAACTATATTTTTTTATATCTAGCTGTGCTGGACTGATTAAAAGTAAAAAAGAGATTTAGTTATCTATATCTTAAACTAGTGAAAGGGAAATTTATTAAATCTAATCAAGAGCAATTAGATACAGTTATATCATTTATTAAGAAGCAATATTATCATAGGTATTCACTACTTCACATTAGTTGAGTTGAAATTCTGTGTAATAACATGAATAAAATTTTGTATTTTGAAATATAGATGAGGTTAAATAAAATTATTAATCTACTCCTAAGCTCTGATAAATAGGCTAGCAATCTATTAATAGAGCTTAAATTTACCAAAGGTTTATTAAAAAAGTATTATTAACTAAATTGGTTTATGTTATATTCCAATTAGTCTAAATGCTTTGAGAATTTAACCCTATTATTTTATATCAAATAATAAATTAAAAAATTTAATTATCAAAAACTTATATTAAAAATTAGTCTAATAAAAAAGTTTATTTGAGTATTTACATTGTTTTAAAAAAATAAGAAATAAAATAAAGCATGAATTCTGAATTACCAAATAAAGTCAAGTCTTAGATGACATTTTGTCTAAATGTAGCATTTGATAGTGTAACATTTTATGCCATGATAAAATATTAGGAGATACTAATAGAGCTGTTATTATTTAATAACAAGTTATTTTAGAATGTGGAATTTTCTATAATTAAGTTGATCTTGTTGGTGGAGTAGATGAAGTTAGTATTTTCAAATTTATTTTCTTAAAAAGTTAAGTTAGTCAAAACAATTAAGTAATCATTTTAAATAACCTCTATTAGAGCAGTAGTGTTAGTAAAATTTTATTTCTATACTAAAACATTTTATAAGTTCAATTATGATTGCAATTGTTATCCTTCAGGCACTATGATAAGACTATTACTGATTTAGTTACTATTTTTTTTATTTTAAAAAAATAATAATAAATCCAAAAATTCAAAAATTTACTTATCAAGATAGATATTGACATCATCAATGACAAAATATTAATTACTAATTATTATGCATGGTTATTATATTTTTTGATTTATATTTATATTTTTTAAAGTAACGTATTTGAAGCTTTAAAGATATAAAGGCTCATTTAGGGTTAAATTTGCCTTTTTAGATATTTAAATACTTTAATTAAGGAAATCACTTGATTGAATTGATAAATTTATAGTTATATTTTAATTTTATAGTTAATTTAATGAAGCTTACCAACTTTTGCATTCAAAATCAGTATTAAATTAAATATTAATGATAAAGATAATATTAATTTAAGAGAATAGATTAGCTAGTTCTGCCAATTTATAATTGGAAATTAAAAGCAATTCAGATCTTTATAATATGCTATCTGTAAAAAAAATATGTGATAGATCACTATCCTTTTCTTGATTTAAATTTACTTAGTAATTGCAATATTAATATGAGCATTAGTTATTCAAACAGCTATTCATATCTATTCTGTTTATAAATTTTTATTTATTTATTAAATACTTTGTGTATAATTTAAATTAAATCAAATTTCTATTTAAATATTAAATTAATTATATAATTAAAGTCTTTGAAAGATAAATTTAACTTTAAAAATCCAAATAATTTTAAATAAAAAAATTAAATTAATTTTATTTTACATTTATATTTCAAAGTTTGGTTATAATTTAATAATTTGGTGGTTTTAGTTATTCGTAAATATGATAGAACTACCTAGTACTACATAGTCATCTATAAAATTTGTTAAATATTAAATATTATAATCAACTGAGCTTAAATTTAAAATCCTTATTTCTACTCCTAAGTAGCATACAATTAAATTTATATCATTCATATATTAGAGCTGAAAAATATTTGGTAAATTATTTTCTACATAATTTTATTATTTAGGAATAAAAACTTTTTTAACTTCAATCTAAAAACCTGTTACTGAGCTTTAGTTATACATGAAAAAGGAAGTAGACAAAGAATTAATTATGCTCGAAGTATTACAATAAAATTGTAAAACAAACTAATTTGTAGAAGGTATCAAATTTAGAGAAGTAAATTGAGATATATTTAAAGTTGATTTATTCGTGAATTTCTTTATCATAGATTATATGTCACTTAATTTATAGGATTATTTAAAAATTTAAGTTTGGTTGTTTAGATCTAAATAAGGCTTTAAGATATATATATAATTCCCAGTAATTATGAAAAAATTTTATTAGGTATCCACTCTAAAATTTAGAAGTTGTATCGTATTTCTGTCTTATTATAATATCTTAAATTATGTTTAATAATAAACAATGTTAGTGGAGAGATTTATAATTAGAGCATGCACATGTGAAGTAGATTATAAGCTGATGCCATCAGTTTAATTTTATGATGAATTAACTATACAATATGAGCTAAAATTAAATGGTTATGCTGAAAAGAAAAGCAAAGAATATTTTTAATTATTTTAAGTGTAAATATTAGTTTGGAAGAAGTTATTTATTGTGATATTGAATTATTCCAAATTAAATTTCCCATAGATTGTCTTTTACCCATTATAAAATTAGTATGAAAAAGAATTAATGAGTATTTAGCTTTTTGAAGTTTGATTTTTTGGGCATTTATTCTTGGCTAAAGCTGTGTAAAATTAATAATTATTCTACATAATTGAAAATATCTGATCTGTATCCAAAATAAAATTTTAAATTTGAATAGAATAATTAGCTTAGATTATTGCTTAGCTTGAATTATTTGTTTAAAAATTATGTTTTTGGTAAAATAAGTAACCTGATTAACTAGTAGCATCATAATTTAAAGTACTTACTGTACTGATTATATTTTATTAGCTATCATAATAAGAATTATCAATGCTATTATTGCTACCTATTTATAATATTTAAATATATTAGTATGCATCTAAATTAGAATTAAATATTTTATTTTTTTGGATTTTCTTGTAATTTAATTAAATATCTTACATGAAAACACAATCAATTAGTTTTATTTAATTTTAAATAAATTTTACTTAAATAAGTTGAAACGTAAGTATTCTTAGAATTAGAAATTGTATTTTATGAGCCAGAGGCTGTTATATTTGAAATGTCTAATTATTAAATATATCCGTTTGTATATCCAATTAATAAAAACGAACTATTTGGTATGTTTAAGTATTCTAAACATGATAAACTATATGCTAAATTTATTATATTGGTAGAATTTTGTAGTTAAAATTTGCTTTTAATTAAATCGCTTAATTATAAGATGACGATTTATGTTTAAGCCTTCGTAAATGCAACATAATTTATGTTATGCTAAAAAAAACTAAATATTAGAGTTATAGGTGAAGTGCCTACATATTTAAATAAAAAATAAATATTAACTTTATAAAATATTATTTATACCCATTTATACTGATGCTAAAGGGGAAGAGAACATTTAAGATGCTACAAATGCATTTGGAGAATTATCTGGCTACAAATTTGTTAAATTTAAAAAAACAAGATTATTTATCTAGCTTTAATTAGTATTTTAAGATCTCGCTTAACCAAGTTAAACAGCAAAAATGGAAGAACCATTCAAATGTCCATAAGAAATAATTTAATAATCAATGCTAAATGGATTCCAAATTAAATTCTCATTAAAATTCTGTAACTACAAAACGTTAGGGATACTGCAAAAGTAAAATAATGAATTTTAGTTTATTCCTATTAAAATATGAGTTTAACCAGAAAATTGATTAATTCCTACAATATTTTAAGCTATTATAAAATCTGTTGGCTAACCTGAGCTGTTTTGAGAAACATTAGTCTAAACTAATTATTAATTTGTTTGCTAATATTATTAAGATTAGAGTATTTTTTATTTTACTTTGAAATTGAGAAATTAGAGTCATATTTTCTTAATAAACCAATAGCTGAGAAATTTTTTGATCAAAATCAATTTTGATTATTACTAATTCTTAAGTAGAATTAAATTAAGTTTAGTTAGTCAAAGCAAGAGTTTATGTTTTCACATACTATTAATCTATATTTATATATATTTATATTTTCTTAAAAGTATAATATTTTATTTAATAAATCTTATAAATACTCTAACTTTGAGCCTACTAAATAATATTTAAAGCATCATATTTATAAGAATTTAATGTTGCTATTTCTGTTTTAGTTATTGCCACTACTTAGCCATTTTGATTACTTGATAGAGAAATTATACCACTCTAATCAGTTAAAGGAGTATCTTAATATCTAACAACTTGACCATCCCTTACGTCGCGTATGAATAATCTATTAGATTTATCTGTCGATAAAAATATAGTAGAATCTTATAAGTAGCTTATAGCAGTGATTTATGAAGAATGTCCTAATAAATTAAATTTAATGTTAAAAAATGAATAATTTCTAAAAATCTATCTTAAATTACCTTGGATTGTATTTAAATTTGGGCAAATAAAATCAGAATAAGGAGCATCAAAGCACTAGATAATTTTTGATACGAAAAAAAATGCTAATAGGGCACTTATTACTTACATTTATTTATTGCTTTAAGAAAATTTATTAAGCCTCTTTTATGATTGAAAATTTCTATTTTTTTTTTTCACTCTAGTTCTATTATAGTAAAATATAGTTTCTTTTTTAATAAATAAGATAGCTTGAATCATTCATTATTGTATAAAAAAATGTGTTATGAAATCAAAAATAATTGAATAAACTCTTTTTATATAAATCAATTACAGTAAAACTAATAAAGAAAATAAATATTTAAATATGAAGAACAATCATTCAATTAAATATATTTATCAAAAAAAAAAAAATAAATACATTTGATGTTAAAAATATTAGATTTGCTATTTAAGGATAATGAGATTTTAAAAATAAAAACAAAAAAATAAATAAATACTTTTGGAGATAAAAAGTATTGGATTTTCTATTAATGGTTAATTTGATTTTAAAAATAAAAACCCAAATTGTTTGTTTTATTAATATTTATTGTAAATTTTTGATTTTGTAAAATTTCTTCAATTAATATTTGTTTAGATTTTTCTTTGATGAAATTTATATATAACAATGAATCTACCTACCTCCTTTATTCTTACTAGCTTATATGTTAATTTTCAAATATAATAATATAGAAAATATAAATAAATTTAGTCAAAACTTCAATAAAAATTTTTCTTAAAAATAATAAAGAAATAATTTTTAATAAATATATTAAATAAAATATATTTAGTATTAATATATTTGATTTGAATTTTTAATCTGTTAAAATAAAAAATTTTATCTTAAAATTAAAGTTAAGAAATTTTTAATCAACTAGATATAAAATATCAGCAACGAAAGAATTTGTATGTTGATAATATTCCATTTATCTAGTTAGTAAATTAAACACAAAGCTTAAAATAATAAACTACTAATTTAGAATCGTAATATTTTAGCAATATCTAAGAGTATTCATTTTTAAAAAAAGAAGATAATAATCATTATAGTTTTTGCTATTCCTCATCACCTAAAATTTTTTCATAAAAATTGAATTAATAACTTTAAATTTATATAAAATATACCTTTTTCTTCTTCTTCTTCTTATTTACTTTAAGAATTATTTCCAAATTTTGATTTCTGTAAGGAATCTGTTTTATCAGCAGTTTAAGATTTAAAAAATGAAGAGTTTTTTAAAGAAGGAGAATAGGATTGTGAATAGTTTACTAAATTTTAGATAGAAAAATTCTCATCTAAATAATTTTTTTATTTATTTGAACTAAAATAGCTCAATTGAGGTGAAACTTGATCATAAATTTATTAATCATAAGTTAATTTTTCATCAATAAAATCTTTATACTCTTTATTTTAATTATTAAAAATATTATCGCTAGTATTTGGAGAATTTAGATCCTAATTATTGATTACTCTAGCTTATTCAGAAATAATCAAAAATTGTGATGATTTTATTTATAAACTATTCATCATCAAATCTTTTTATTAAGAGCTTACCTTTTTAAATAAAAATAAGAAGTTTAGTTAATCTAACTATCATAAATTTAATAAATTTATTTACATCTCGATCTTTATTAATTTTTAAGCTGATGGATCTGTTTTTAGATCTTTATTTTTGTCTTGGAAAATCAAAAATATTTTACTATTTTTTATTTTAGTCATCAATTTAATTATTATGATTAAAAATTTGTTATTATAAATCTTGTCCTGATACTTATCCCAATAAAATTGGAATAACTTAATTTTTGCTTACTTTGAGCTAACCTGTCTAAATATTAATAATTTTTTTATTTTTGATTAATTTGTTAACAGAGATTACCCATTTTATCAATAAGCATTATGAATATTATTATCTTGAGAAGAAATATTTTTTAAAAATTTTATATTTAAACAGATAAAGCTTTATTTAAAAAATTTTTTTTTTAATTTAAAAAAAGTAAGCACTTGCAAGAGATTAAAAAACCCAAATTATAAAAGTAATATTTATAATAGCAATCAATATTATTGATAACATCCAATAGAAAAAATTATCTAAGTTCTGATAAGCAATAAAGCTGAGATAAATAGAAACCCCTTAAATAAATGTCTGTATAGTATCTATTTTTTAGTAAATTCTTTGCTTGTAAGGCTAAAATTACAAGAGAGCTAACCCATAAACCATGATTATAAAAAGAGTCGATAGCATCTATAAAATAAATTAATAAACATATTAATAAACGGATTTAATTGGTATAAAAGATTTTACTTTATTTTATATTTCATATTTATATATGGCCAAGCAAAACATTATCATTAGCTTCTAATAGATTTTTATATACTCCCAAAACCAATATTTATCTTAATACTCATTTGTTATTAAAAAAAATTTTCTTTTTTATAATATCTTTTGTGATTTATTTGTTTTAAAATTCAAATAAATAATTAGTAAAGGTATTAAAAGACCAAATAGTAATATTATTGGAAAGACTAAGGCTGTAGACCACATTTTATGTTCATATGTGTAGCACTCATTCAAGGTATTAAATGAAATGTAACTTATTTGTCCTTTTAAATGAAACAATTATATAAATTAGCTAAATTTATGTGTTAATTTTACCTATTTGACGGCAAATGACTAAACTAACTGAATGATTGAACACACTGGGTTGAAAATAAATAAAACAATACAAAAATGATGAGTACAAATAAATATTTTTTCTATAAGGATCATTTCTAAAAGCAATAATACCTGAAATTAAAAATAGTGTAATTAATATTACTGGTAAACTTGCAGATGTTATAAGCTGCAAGTAAATCATGTTCAATCCCGTTTTTAAATAAAGCTAATAGAAAAAACACTAAAAAGAATAAAGTATTTATGTTGTCGGATTAGCTATTATATCAACTGAAATAGAAAAAATATTTGGTATTCTTAATTAAAATGTTGTTATTACTACTATTATTTAAAAATAGTTTATTATTTACTTAATAAGCACTGAATTATCCATTATTTCTTTCTTTTTCTGGTTTTTAATGATTCTTATACCTTAAACAAGTTTATTTAACACACTGTCAGCGCTTATCTTTGCAAATAGAATCTTTTAGTAAAAAATATAAATTATTTATAAATTTGTTTGATGATATCAATTACATAAAAAGCCATTAGCGAAAGAATCTTAAGCGAATTTATGAAGGGCTTTCCGCAATTATCACACTCATAATCACTAATATTTGAATAATTATTTTTTATATCACAGTTCTCGCAAAGTGGGCCTAAATGAGATTGAGAACAAGTATTATTTCCTTTACCTCCTAAACAATTGTTTGGGGCATTGATGCACTCAATTATTTCATCTGTTTAATCATTTATTCTCCAAAAGCCTTAGTTGATATTTAAAATATCACCTCCTTCGCATTTAGCAAAATCACTACATTTTTAGCATTATATTGATGTATTGTTTAAACTAGGATATACTAATGAATATCTTTTATTTATTTATTTAATTATTATTTTATCAACAAATTAAAAATTTTTATAGATTTTACGTTCCTTGCTTGCATTTCTGGCATGAATAATATATTTTTGATTAGTTTTGTGTTTTATCAAGAAATTTTCCATATACTTCTCCCCTTTAGCAAGGCCTTAATTGAATCTATAAAATAATTTTGTAAGGATTATTTCCTTTTGATAGAATACCATTTATTGTTAAATTTAAAAAAATAGATGTCCCAGGTTCGCCTATTACTACTATATTACTGAGGTTATATAAATTGCTAAATTAAAATGATCTTTAGGAGCTCACTAATACAAAAGTGATGTTATTCATTGTCTCTGCTTTATTAATGTTTAGCTATAAGTCCTATTTTTATGACTAAGCTAGTTGTAGATATGTATTGTCTAGTATTCTACCACTTTCATCTATCAGTTCAAATATTATACTTGGTAATTTCTATCCACTAACTTAATTTTTTATTTTATAAACCTTTTCTCCAGAATTCAACCAATAAGAGCTATAATTAAACATATTTTAGCTTAATTTTGAGTTCAAGGATAATTCTTTTGGCTAAGAAAAGTAATCTTCTCCAAATGGGCTTTCTAAATTTTTTAATAATTTAAAAAATTAAATAAATAATTATACATTTTTTAATAATTAATCACTTGCAATATTTTAGGAAACATAAGATTCAGGACTTATATAAGGCTTTTTCCCAATATAGTAGATACCACCACCAAATTAACTGACTGAGTTTTTTGTGATAATAGAATTATTAATATATGCTAGACTTTGATTTCTTAATGGTTAGCTTTAAAACTCTAAATGCAATCCTCCTCCTAACTCAGCATAATTTTAAAATATCGAACTATCCAATATTGATAAATAATATTAGTTTTTATCATTAATAAATGAAATTCCTCCTCCATATCCTTTTTATGCATAATTATCTTTTATCGTAGTATTTGATATTTATAAATTTTGATTCAATCCTAAAACACTTAGAGCCCCACCGTTTCCATAACAAAGGTTTTTAATAAAATTGCAATCATTTATGATACCTCCAGAATTTTCTAAAAGCATAGCACCACCTAAGCAAGATTCATGAGTGCAACTAGAGTTGTAAATTAATAATTTTTATAGATTTATTTAAGATTAGCTAATTATAATTGCACTAAATTTAGTAGATATTTAAAGATTTATGCTTGTTTGCATCATCCTGTTGGAAATTTACTAAAACCTAATTTTTTTGTTATAATTAAAAAATGAAATATCATGAATTAAATTTACACTAAATTTTTTATGATTGTTTAAGATATCTATAGAGATGATTAAATAATTTTGATAAAACCTGATTAAACAAATTAGCATAAATTAAATTCAGCTTTATTTATTTTAATATTGCTATTAGTTTCTGCATTTAAAAATACTGGATTTTATTAGGAAATACTGTAACTATTTTAGATTGCGCTATGGTCTTAAACATTTATCAGTTCACCAGTAAAATAGCTTTAATAGAGATAAATGTACTCTCCTAAAAAATAAAGTTAATTAAAACTTTATGTTAAAGAAAAGCTTATATTTTAAGAATTAGGATTATTAGTTAGTGAAGTATGATTATAAAGATTGATGTTAGTGTTTTATGAAAATATGAAACCTCCTTACTAGGCATATACATGAGAAGTAATACAATCTTGAAATATAATTTATGGTAGAATCATATTAAAGTCTTTAACTTGTAAAGAATACATAGGATAAGTTATATAGACACATCCTCCATACTACGATAGGATGTTACTAAATGTACACTTATTAAAGTTTATTTGTGTTTTATTTAAAGCTTATCTGATATAAACAGCTGCTCCTTTTTAGAGGGCAACCAGATTTTAAAATTTACAATTAAAAAAAGTGATATTAGCATTTTCAGTATTTGGATTGATAGATATTGCAGCACCATATTGAGCTAAGTTATTTGTGAAAATAGTCTCTGTTACTGTTAAATAATTAGTAAAGGTCTATAAAAAGCCACCTTAAAAACTATTCTGAGCATTATCATTCCCTTTAAAACATGATGAATTTATATTTATCTTCTAAGCTTAAATATAAATTATTGCCTAAATTTAAAATAATTAAGATTTTTTTTTTGAAGAAAAAATTTACTGATGAAGAGTAATTTATTAAATTATAGAATAAAGAATTTAATATTTCAAATTAAGAAAAAGGAGCTTCAATGAGTAAGCAAGAGCTTTATATATTAAATATTGTTTAGGTTCCATAAAAATAAATCCAGTTAAAGACCGTACCAGCTACTTAAATGACCAAATTTTAAGGAGAGTAAATATAAATAGAAGATGTTTATTAATATTAACTATTTGCATAAATATTAATATTTGTAAAATTATTATTTGCTAGTATTATTTATCCTTCTTAGTTACTTTAGACTTTTGATATTTAATTTGTTTGTATTAAAATTATAAAATTATCCTAAATATTTTTATTTAGGAATACGCTGTTTTGCAAAATCAAATTTATGTTTGAAAACTTTTCTATATGCAAGCAGCTATCATCAAATCTATTATTATTCAAATTCGTATTTTTGCAAATATATTAATCAATATAAACTATTTATGCTTTGTTTGATTATATAAATGATATTTAACTATCAATATCTTAAACCAAAGATACATTAATCATTTGCATTGAATTTAAAGCAATTTAATAAAAATTTTAATTTTTAGACTATTAATATTACTTACATTAATTACTATTGTATTAAGTTAAATTGCATGAGTAAATAGAAGAATTTTCGAATTTAGATTAAGAAAGTTAGAAGTTAGAAAAGTTTAAAGATATTTAATTAATCTAATTCAAATCTATTAGTAAACCTTAAATTTAAGAAAATGTATTTAGAAACACGTTTCTAGTTACATTTACTAAGTTGGCACTGAAATACATTGAACTAAGCAACTAATTTATTCCTTATTTATAAAAGAATTTTATTTGAAAAAAGAAAAAAAACATTAACTAAAATATGGTATAAATAATTATCTAATTAATTAAGTAAAAATATTTTAATATTAAATCAAAAAGGAAAATTTAACAAAGTACCTATCATAGAGGTGTCTTATAGTACATTCGAATCAAATAACACATTTTCTAATGATATATTTTGAGCAGATATAAAATATTGAGTGATGAATTACTTGTTTTTTTAAATTTCAATATTATTACCCACGCAAGTAAAATTGGATATTTATAAAGATAAAAGATTTGAAGAGTAGATGTAATTAGTATTCTTAAAATTGTTTCTTGACACAGTAGAATTTGAAATTTATATTTGGTATGACTTTGCTTGAACATATATTAATGGTTGTGAGCTGTAAAAAGTTTAATTTGTAATATCTAAATTCCTAATAATCAGTGATAAAATTTGATAGTTATCGATCTAAGGGACCAAAATATACTAAAAAAACTACTGTTAATTACTTTAAAAATTTTGAGTAAATGTTAAGTTATCAATAATAAAGATTTGAGATTAAATTGATATGAATGGTGAAGTTTTATTTAATATCCAATTAAGATTTTTTAAATAGACCGTTTTGTAATACTTTTAACTAAAAGTGTCTAAACTATCCACGTTTGCTTTATCAGTTGCCTCAAAAAAGTTTTAAATTTTAGAGTCAACTGAAGCTATCTTTAAATTAATGACATTTGAATTTAAATAATTAGTAAAAAAGATTATTTAAGTTAAGTTTATGTATCTGTTTCTCCAATTTAAGGTGCTTTTTTTTTCTATAAGAATATTATAATTAATATTTGTGTTCTACAAAATAGCTGTTAATTATTATAAATTTCCCATTTAAATGTCTAGCAATTCAGATCTTTAAAGGTAAGAACTATTTGTAAATATGCTCAATAAATTACTATTATTTTAATTTAAATAACTTGTGTATTAGCATGTTTAGTTTATACAGCTTTGTGTTAGGCATTTTTTTAAATCGATTCTATTAAATTATATGTAAAAATAATATTTTTAACTTTTAAAGCAAGAAATTAAATATTAAAATTAATTTACATTTAAATATTTGAATAAGGATCTAGTTTAATAATTAAGTAATTCTATTGTAAATAGGTATATACTATTGGAATTTAGGGATGATCAATAGAACTATTTATGTTCATTAGATGATTTAAACTCCAGTTAGTCTAAGAAAAATAATAATTCCTAATTTCATTTCCGAAATTAAAAATTAAAATAGAAAAATCTCTAATATATTAAACCTGATATATAAACGGAAAATTATTTCCTGTTTGCTATGATTAATTTTGATTTTATAAATTTAATACTTGCATATTTAAATTTTATACCCATGATTTATTATACTAAATAAATGTAGTAATCATATTGCTTTTTTCAAATATTTAGTTATTAAATTACAATATCAAATAGTTTGTTTGTTAAATGTAATTTATGGAAGCTAATCGAACAACAGTTATTGATTAGTTATTATTAAAAGAGTTTATTAAATTTTATATTTCCTCCAACTAATAAGTTTTTTGATAAAATTGTATTTTGTTATTTTCATCTATGAAGGGTTTTATGAAAATGATTTATGTTTCAATTAGAATATTAATATTATTTTAATCATCAATGCTTGAACTAAGTAAATTCTAATTGGTGTTAATTGATTACAATAAAGGATTTTAAGATACGAAAACAATTTTGTTTTACAAAATATTAATTGCTATGATCTGCAAAGAAGTTTGATTTACTTATGAAGCAGTTTAATTATTTGATGTTGATTTATATTTACAATAGTCTGAGAAAGCAAAATAACTTGTCTCTAAAATTAGTAGAGCATAACTTTAATTATTTTGTTGATAATTGTAGCAATATAAAATCTAATTAACTGTTAAATTATATGAACTAAGATCAATATCTCCAAATGTAATTTATGATTTGTTTATAAACTAGTATTTAAATTAATTTATAGCAAATACACTTGTATTCTAAGGAATAGTATTTAGGCAACTATTTAAACTTTTTAAAGTATAAACTGCAGGTTAGATTTAATAAGTAGTAAATATCATTTAGCTGTCAAATAAATAATTCTACTCATTAAATGAATTATTAATTGATAACTGTTTCTATGTTACTTAATTATTCTAAAGGTTAATGTTTTAATAATTAAAAACTGTAACATTTTATGTACTGAGTTAATTATTTTTCTTGCTGATAACACCCATAATTCCGCTAGAACTATCAAAAAATGAATTAGCAATTAAAGACATCATCCCTTTTTTTTTTAATATAAATTATTTAAATTTAATTATTTGAGTCTTTTCATTAATATAATAATTTGGAATTAATTTTTTTTTGATAGTTTTTTAAGTAAAAATAATGATATTTTGTTTAAAAACTAAATTAAAATTTAAAGTCAATAAAAAAATTATTTATTTTGTTCTAATAAAACTATCAAATTTATTATTAAATAAATTATAATTTAAATGAACTTTTAATTTATAACCTAAATATTTTTATGTAAAATCTAGACTGACTTTAGATATTAACTATAGCTACGTAGAATTATTTGATAAATAACTCTACAAGTTTAATTTTGAAATTTATCCACTTCCAAAGCCAAGCAGTAAATAACAAGACTAGCCTATGTTAATATATTCTATTGATGTTATTAAATCATCAAATGCTATTTGAATTGATGAATTTAAAAATTAATAATTATTATTAATTAAATCCTATGTTTTATGTAAAATTAAAGTATTGTTCCTTGCAACAAAAGCGGCATAGTAATTACCACTAAACTAAAAATTGTATATTAAAGAAACTGTGTTATTTCCTATTATATATAAAATATTTATATTTTACTTAATTGCTTATTTGATAAATATTTTACCTAATTTAATAGAAGCAATTACATACTTTGTCATTTTTTGAGTTTAAAAAAAGTTATTCGTTTTTGAGAGTTATAAATTATTGAGATCATAAAATACTAAACAATTTGTATAAGTATTATTAACTGGCTTTATTATGGACGCTCCAAGTTGAACTGCTAGGATAGAAGATCCTTATAAATGATTGAATGTTGTTATATTATAATCGCTCTATGAGGAATTCCATATTGAATTTTAAGGAGCTTTTTTAACATCTATATTTGGTAAGCTAATTGCATACATGTAATTGCTTTGAGATATTCCAAAAAGTATGTTGATTGGTTAGGTGTAATCGCTCATGCCTGTAATGTTTTATGCTAATACGAAATTAGTGGGCTGATTTAGTTATGCATTAGGTACATTTGAGTTTACCTTATTAGTAACTAATATAAATTGAGTTAATTAATAAAATTCATAAATCCCATTTATAAATTTTACCTTCATAAAAAAGACTTAAAGTTTAATTTTATGTATAATATAATTATGTTATCCCTTAATCTAAATTAACCTATATAATTATCATGAATTAATCTATTTAAGAAGAAGTTAAATTATTCTGAGCAATCCACTAAGCCTTCACAAAGAATTATGATTGTGCTTTTTATTTTGTTAAATTATATTAAATAAGTTTTGCTTAATGAATTTTAAAACTTACAAAACTCCTAATTCTACTAAGAATGAATAAATATGTTATTTTAGAACACATTAAAATAGAATAATTCAGTACGAGTAATCGCTAAAACATGACCTTCAGAAGTAGAACAAACAGAAATAATACCTTAACTATCAAAAAAGTAAATTCCATCATACTTGTAAATCACATCACCGGTTCTTATATCATTTAATCTTAATCCATTTTAATCGTCTGCAGATATATAGACTGCAGTAGAATTAATATAATTTAACTGAGTGATTTTAGAAAAATGTCCTATTTTTTTAAATTATAAAGTATAAATTATTACACACATACTTGGTTATAAATCTACCTTGTATATTTTTAATGCTAGGACAGTCGATTTGACTTTCTACAAATTCTTACAGCTTAAAAAGAGAGAAAATGTTGAATGAAATTATTAGTATCTTAAGAATGTTCATTTAATTCTATTTATTGGTTAATTATAATTAATCTCAAAATCTATCTTAAAAATTTAAATCAATTATAATTTCAATTACTTCTTGTAGATTGAGGAATTTAATTTACTTTATTATTTATTTGTATTATTTGGGAAGGAAAAAAAAAAATTCATTTTTTTAAAAGGAATTTACTATAATTAAATAAATAAATATGCTTTATTTTTATAGTAGGTCTAAATAAAAATAATACTCACAGTTTAATCAATAATGAATAACCTATTCTTTTAGTAAAGGAAATAAATAATCTAATTTACAAATTTTTTTGTTATATTTTATAATGTATTTATTATAAAAATGTCATAATTTTTCTTAAAATTTATTTAATCTTGTATTTCCCTATTACAAAAAATATATATTCATAATTAAATAAAACTTATATGAAAAAAAAAAAATTTATAGTAACCATCTTAAAAAATAACCAATTATGAAGAAATCAGTTTTACTTATTTAAAAATAGTAGATAGGTAGGTATTCAAAGTAACACATAACACTAAAAGTATAATTGTGTACATTTTATTTTTTGGTTTAATGAAATTGCTTATAATTTATGTTAATATTTTATTACTTTTAACTTTTAAATATATTTTAATATAATTTATTCAAAATTTGATCATATTAAATTTTCATTTGGTTAAATAAGAAATTATGTAAGGGTTATCAATAATGAAATCTATTTATATTATAGATAGCAATTATTTAATTTCAATCATTTCGTTGTAAACATATTTCAAGAAAGTATGCCAACCTATTGAGAAAAAAATTAACAGCAAGATAATTTAAAAGCACAAAAGTATTATCTATATCTGTAATATATTTTGCAAATTTTCACTCATAGTAGAGAGTAGGAAATCTTTAATAACAATAAGAGTTTTATCTAAATTTTATTCCAATAAATCGAATTGCATGAAGGATACAGTTTTTTACCATTTGACGACTTATGCCTATATAACAGAAGTGTTATTCTACATCAAAATATTACCTAAATCTGCAAAAATTTAAAAAAGGTTTTTCATGCCAATTTAAAAACCTTTTGTTAGTATTCCCTACATAACTGTAGAACAGGTAGAAAGCTCAATATTATTATTTTAGTTCATATATTATGGATATTTTCCTAGAGCATAACATAGATTACCATTTACAATCTCATAAAAAAAATTATCATACAAAGCTTGCTATGATTTCTTTTAGTTTAGACTGTCATTGATTACTTGGGTAACATTTTATAACGCTAACGCATTTGATGCTTATAATGTTTTTAATCTTGAAGCATAATATGGTGGATTATATACTTACTTTTAAGGGAGTAGAATATAAACCATATATTTTAAACTTACAGCCATGTTACTTCCTATTTGTGCTCTTAAACTGTAGAGTCCGCCTATTTTTTAAGTTAAATTAGTTATTTAAAAAAACAATTTTTTTAATAAATTACTTAATAATTTGATATTTGTCTATACTTCCGAATTAAATTAGTTTATTAAAATATAATTCACTATAGGTTAAATTATTATTAAGACAAATGCAAATATGCATATAAAGAAAAGTCCAACTTTAAATTTAGGTAATGAGCTTGTGGATGAAATATTTTTCCTTTTTCTCTGGAAGAAATCTTTTTTGTTAATTAAAGCCATCTTAGATTTTGAAAGCTTTGTTCCCTCATTTTAAAAATCTATTGCTAGTTAAATAGAACGGCTCATAGCTCCTAAAGAAGAAGAAGGAATAGTTGCAAATAGTTTAAGGACACTTTAATTTTTATACTAAACAAAGTAATACAAAGGGAAAAGAGCTGAGATCAGAGTGAATGATACTATCAATATTAAGCTCATTAAAGTTTATTACTGATTTTCAACTTAATTTAATATGTTTTATGAATGAAGAGTAATTTGATTTTAAACATATGTCATATTAGTACTAAAATTTATGAAGTTGTCAATATTTTCTTTTTAATAGTACATTAATTCTTTGTTATCAAAATCTTAATTCACAAATAAGTAGCTGTTCACTATCAAGTTTATAAGAAAATGCTAAACTGTTAAGTTGAAGGAAACTTTTTATGAAGGGATATTTTTAAGATTTTGTTCAGGAGGAATAACGGAATCATCAAAATTAAAAACAAAATTCATAATATTTGTGTTAATGTATTAAAAGTATGGTTTATTTGATATATCCTATCTGTAAAAAGTTTTCATAAGATTGAACTCTTCTTTTTAACCTTATATTCCTCTGTTTCTCAATTCTGTAATATAAGTTTTGTTGTATAATGATGAATCTTTGAATCCATCAAATTCAATCAAATCAGCCATAGCTCCGAATGCAATAGTATTAGTAAGTGAAACCCTCATTGTGTTAGCCCAAGGAATTAGTTAAATATCCTCTTTACTTGAGTTGAGCATAGATTAAATTTACAAAAATTCATAAAAAGTAATAATTGCTATAGTAATAATAGCTAAATAACCAAAAATATTTAAGAGAATAATTGATATGTCTTTTTTATTAGACTTTATTAATCTTTATATATTTTTCTTTTACTCATGGTTATGGCTTTAGCTAGTCTTTACTGAACTCACATCTAAAATTCGAGACCTTTGTTCTAATTCTTACTTTATTTTTTCTTCTTCTTACTATGCTGAATTAGAAAAAAAATCTGAAGAGTATCCGTCTTTATCTCTTCTTGCTCCATAGAAGTGAATGTCTTCCTCTTCTAATTGTATTTTTTTGCCAATTAACTTCACATGATCTTATCTTTAATTTTAAGGTTGTGTTTTGTAGTATGAAGTTAAAAACTAAATTTGTTTGCTATTAAGAGATGGCTTTCTTGTTTGTGATATTGCCTAGTTTATTTCTTGATGATGCATAACTGGGAAATCCATTGACACGTTTGAAAAAATATTGTTTACTTATGCTTCCTAAATAACTTTTCCTCTTACATTTTATGCTTTATTGGATCGATCCTTTATTAGATCATAAATACCTTTCTGATTTGGAGATATTATATTTTAATCAGTTTCATATTTACCTTAAAGATGTAGATCTGATTGTGTTTACTTAGTATAATTATTATAGTTGTTTTCTTCAGTTTCCTGATTTTAGTTTTTTTTTGCAGTTGAAGGAAAGTCTTTGAATGTGTCTGTAACAAGTATTTCTTGCTTACTATTTTAATTCAAATTGCTAATAGATTTACCTATTTGAGTACTAATATTTTCATCAACTTTTTAGAAGGAAATTGCTTGCATAATTGAATTAAACTCAGGATAAGCCCCTCCTTATTCGGACATTTGTTTTGCTAAATAGGATTTGTTCAGTTATTATTGCCTATAAGAGATTTATAAGTAATCTTCTTCACCATGCCTAGCTGTATTTATATTACCAATAGAGCCCATTAGAAGAGAAGAAGATTAATTAATCATCATGCTATTATGATTCAAATTGAACTGCGAGTTTTACTCATTTTCTTTTTTTGTTTGTAGAGCTTTTAACATTTATAAATCTGTTTGAAGTTATGGGGCATAATTATTTTCATAATTATCATCTTCATTTGAATTTTTCTTTAAATTGATAAAGTTTTCAATAATTTCATTTTTTTAATTAAACTATTCTTTTTTTTCTGGTATAAAACCTAATTAGTTGTACTATTAAAGGTCCTACCTATTTTATATCCTCTAATTTTATTCATCATCATAGCTTTATCTATTGTTGTCATCCATCTACATACTAAAAACTATAAAATATTAATAATGTTCAATAAAAAAATGAAATAAATTTAATAGCTTACTCTTAAAATCCTCATAAGAATTTATATTTGAGTTTAAGAATTAGAGCTATTCAGCTTTCTACAACATTTCTAACTCCTTAGAAATATCAAAATTTATATTAAGCAAAGCAGAAAATTGATTTTTTAGTAAGTACAGGTTTTCTCTTTGAGCCTCTACACTAAGAATACGCCTTACTTGTTAAATTTCAACTATGTTATAAGACACAAAAGAATTTTTAAAATGATAAAATTTCATTTTGACTGTAAACATATCGAATTAGTCCAAACTGTACTATTATAATTCCTTTTAAAGATTTTAGTATTCTAATTTTTAATATAGTATTGATTATTATGGTTATATTTTTTTCACCAATTAAGTTTGGCTCATTATATTTTATTATGAATCTGTTTTTGGCATAAAAGCAACTGTTTTTACTAAATCTTTGTGAACTTCTTCTTACTTATTGTTACCTTGAACCCAAAGCTTCTCAAAATAATTTAGTAGAGGGATTATACGATTTAGACAAATATTCTATACTTCGCTCTTCTATAAATACTTAGAAAACAGCCTATCGAAAATATTTTATGTTGCCAATTAAATTTAAAAGTTTTTGGTATTAGTCATTATGTAGTAATAGTCTGTTTAAATATTTTTAATATGGCTGGTAATTCCACAATCAGTCTAACCAATACAATCTATTTTGAACTGTAGCGATATAGGTACTCCCCAACCACTGTTATTTCTGGCCAAAAGTAACGAAAAATAATTATTTGCTTGAATTATCTTTTTTTAAATTTAAGGCTAATTATTTTAAACGAGCTTCATAAATTTAGATTTTGTCTCTTCATATTCAGATTGATAAGTGCTATCTGCTTTTTTACTTTCTATTTAAGTTTTCCTCAATGATTATTAAAATTCAGATTAGCTTGAATTTTGTAAATATTGTTAAATCATTTTGTCATGGTACTTGGCTATAAGTGATGGAATAATAAGATTGATACTTTTTCCTAATATATCTTTAATTTATATTCCAAATATATTTTCAAATTTATTTTAAACTCTTTTTACTATGCCTAAATTACTTTAAATCAAAGAAATAAAAACAACACAATTATCTTTGTCAAAAATTGTATTATCAACATTTTGTAAGCATTATAAATTTGCTCTTCCACGATTTGATTTCCTAAATATTCTCCTCTTTTTTTCACCAAAGCCAAGGTGTAAAGCAAAACCTTCCATATAGTATTGAACTTTATGACTATTATAGTGTATATTTCCTAAATTTTGTAAATCTTTTTGCAATTATTCTGTCTTTAATTTTAGCTTAATCGCATTTTTCTTAAATTCAATAAGATCTATATGATCTTCACTTAATATATTTATTACTTTTATCTTCATCACGAGTGATTCATAGTACATCTTTTCTACTCTATTTAATTCTTCATCAAATAATATACCAATAAAATAATTAACATTTTCAATACTCTGATTTCCTGGTTTACTCTATTCTTATTTTAATAAACTTTCTTCATTTTATGCATTACCTAAATATCCAGCAGAATTAAGAGAAATCTTTTTGTTAGTTTGTCTAAAAGTATAATTTATTCCAGAAAATTCAAATTTTTACTTTGCCATTAAAAATATTTCATTTAAAAAGGCAGATTCCCTCAAAGACAGTCGCAAAAGCTAAGTTAACCTAATAATCTCAACATATCCCATAACTTTAGATTGCTCCACTTCAATTAAGAAATAAAAGTAAGTAAAGTAAAACATACTTTTACCAAATCGACTAGCCTTTAAAGAATTTGAACTAATAACTCTAAGATACTAATTCCTAATAAACTATTTGAGAAATTCTTTCCTCTCTTTACCATCTAAAAAGTTTTGTTCAAACTGTTCTTAATTCTATGCCTAATTAAGTAAAATAATTCAAATTCAATTTGACTAATTAAAAAAATAAATAAATCCTACTTGATAATTACAAAAAATACAGTCTGAATTTTCAATACAATTAATTTTATGATCACTGCTCAATTTTTCTAAAATAATTGAATTTTTATTTATCCTGTAATCTTCAAAAGCTATACCAGTTTCTTGATATAAAAATCTTAAGAAGAAATCTAATTCCTAAATTTTCTTAGAAGATTTCACTAATTTATCGCCAAAAAAGTGCAATTTAGAGTATTTAACGTATAAATTTTCGTTTTACTAAGTTAAAATCTTAGTAATTTTATATGAGATAGGGACTAAAGCTAAAATTAATATTGAAAGAGGAAATTATTTATCAATAGCAATACTAATTAGCAAAAGTGCCAAAAGTAGAGTATGGAAGGTAGAAAAAAAAAGATAATAGAATCTTGAAAATTAATTATTATAAAATTGATTGGAGTAGCTATCTATAAATGTGTAAATCGCTAATGATAAACTAAATAGACATTAAAGAGGAGGATCTGAAACAAACTAATTCAGTATTATTAACATAGTTTCTAAAAACTGTAAGACAAAGTCCCATATGAAAGGATTCTTCTTTCCTAAGAAATCTTTTGCAACAAAAGAAAAATCTAAATCATGAATCCTGATACAAAAACCTTTATATTTATCAATTTAATAAATTTAATTTGATTTTACTTAACTTAATTAGAGTTAATTTTTTTAGGAATGAAATTAATTCCTAATTCCACAAAATAATTAATGTAATAAAAAAAAGGTTATAGATTTCATAATTTAATTAATTTGATTCACTCTTTTTCTAACCGCAATTTTAAAGCGTAAACCTACAAGCATACGTATTTGCAGATAAGATTAATCAACTTTACATTTTTACAATCTTAAATGAAAAAAAAAATACAAAATATTCAAAAAGATGAATTAAATGTTTATTACTTATAATTATAGAGAGAGTTAAATTAACTGGCGCTACAGGGTTTCCTTACATTTTAGTAGATGCCACACTTATCATAGGGATGTATATTACATAATTATATGTTTAAACAAAAAAGCTAATTAGTAATTGCAATGTACTATTCGGTGAGTCTGACGAATATTAAGTAACTCGAGCTATAAAAATAAATATAAGCATTGAATTGATACCAATTCCAATCCAATTAAATACACTTTGATTGTTTTCCATTTACTTTATTATATTTAAATCGCCTATATTATTTAAGTTGTAATCAATGAAAGAGAGTTTAACTAATGTCTCATTCTTCAAAATTGGTAATATGTACCAAAATAATCTTATTAAAAGGTAAAAAAAGCTAATAAGCTTAATGCGCTTAAAAGTGTGGATATCTAAGCAAATCTACTTCTCATAATATATCTTAAAATTAATGTATGCTCTCTTAATGATATTCATTTTCCCCCCTAAATCTTTTTTTTCAGTTTACTTAATTGCTAAAACTTTAAAAGCTGATGATAATCTATTTATAAATTAAGAAAAACTAATTACAAATAATTTTTTGCAATATTGTTTTTAATTGCCTAAGGTAATCAATCTCTGAAATCACAACACTAAATCTTTTTATATAAACATTTATAAAAAATTAACAAATAATTCCATCAATTCTATTTACACTTACTTCAATATTCAAATGCTAATTATTTTTCTAGCTCTAAAAACCATAAAAAATGTTAAAATTTATATTAATCCTAATCAAAATTATAATTTAGATGTCTTTTTAAAATCTATTCATTACTGGATTAATTTTTTTTCAACAAAAGAATTTGAATATCTCTTTGTTTTATTTCATAATCATAAATATAAATTGTAACTTAATAATTAATAAATGAACATATGTGAAGTATTTAAAATAATAAAATGAGTAGAAATTTAAATAATTTTAAAAATTAAGTGATATTTGAGCCAAATTAATTAAGATAAACATTTATTATTCTTAGATTCAAAAGATATTTCAATAAACACTACATTAAATAAATAATAAATTTAATTTGATTACAACAAACAACATTTACTATGAAAATTTACAGTCAAATTAAAAATATTTTCATAAATTATTTTCTGGTTATAAATTACTTTCTTAAAAGATATTGCTTTCAGCAAAATCTTAATTTTTAAGAATTTATTCTTCTTACTCTTTTTTATCATTATCATGATCAAAGTTTTTTTAGCATGTGCTTTAAAAATTTCTATTATTTTACAAAGCAAAGGGGCTTTTAGCTTAAAAAGAATTATTTTAAGATTACATCATTTTAATATATGAATCTCCTATATATTTTTAATTATTTAAAATATTGACTCCTTCATTAAGTTATCTATCTGAAATAATATCCATTTCATGGATTTTATCTAAGTTACTTTCTGAGCTACATAAGCTTTTTACTTCATAATTATTGTTTATTAAGGAACTCATTTAAATATTTTTTGGAGATAGTAATTAATTCTTGGAATTAAAGATTTTATAATTATTGTTGGGAGTTTATACTTTTATTAATAAAAAAATTATTTTTAATAAATTTTATAATAAGCTTACCTTAAGAATTGCCTAATGATGGATTCGTCTTAAGTTGATAATTTTTCATGTCTGGTTAGTGAGCATTTCTTTCCTAATGCTTTTTGATAGAATAGGTTATTAATATATCCTAACTTTAAAATATAATGAATGATTTACTGATTTTGCTTTTAATAGCTGTGGAATTTTTTAAACTTAATTATTTTCATCTTTATTTAAATTATTACTGAGCTCTTTTTTATCAGATTATTCATTTTAATTTTCAATGTTATCTTCTATAATTTTTGTTTTTTTCAATTTATTATATATTTAATCTTCAGGAATATGCCCGCTTAATATTGGAAATACTGATTATGGTTCTACTTTTAGCCTACCACTCCATAAGCTTACCAGTTTTTTCTTTTTTAAAAGTTTAATAATAGATCTTAACCATCTTTTTTTGAGGTAATATCTCCTTGATTTAGCAGAAAAAAAGTACTTTCTACAGCAAATAAATTTTACAAAAAATAATTTTAATTTTTCAAACACATCCTTATTCTAATTAATGAAAACTTTGCTTAGTATCCTAAAAGCCCAAAGTATAAAAAATAGATTGATTACAGCAATCAAAAGGATTGCAATTAGCCACCAAAATGGACTCGTTACATTTTGATAAGCGACAAACCCTAAATAAATGGAAATCGCTTAAACAATAGTTTATGTCATATCAACTTTGTTATAGATTTTTTCTTTATAAGGTTTAAAATGAAACAATAAAGCACCATAGCAGCATATAATAAATAATATGAATAGTATCTATAGTTTTTAATAAAATGTAATATTAATTTTTAATTAATTTATTAATAATAAAATTATTTATTTATTTACCTTGTTTGGTATATCATACTCATAGAAAGTTAAACAGCACATGACTAACAGTTTCATATTCATTTTAACGAATTCCCAATATTTAGAATTAGGTTTATATTCTAGAATCATAAACATAAAACTCCTTTTTTCTACAATATATTTTCTTTATTTTGATCTCCAAATTAAGATTAGTAATATAAAGGGAATTAACACTGCAACCACTATGATAATAGGAATTACTAAGCTAAATGACCAGAGTACATAATCTGAAGTGTAACACTCATAAAGAAGACTAAACTGAATATATTTAATCTGACCTAGGTTAATTTTGTAAATAATTTAAAAATACATTTTAATTTAGAACTAATTAATTACCTATTTAACGGCAACTAAGAAGTGTAATTGCATTTTTGAATATGCTTGGTTAAAAATACATCAAGCTATAGCAAAAAGAAGTGTTTAAATAAAATCCTCTTATAAATTTATCACGGTATGATATGAAAGCTGAAGCTGCAAAAATAAGCAAACACACTATAGGAAGAATTACTGCAGAAATCAATTATAAGTAAATCATGCTTATCCCTGTAATTAGTTGAAGCTGGTAAAAGAAGCATTCAAAAGAATAAAGTATTTAAGTTGTAGGGTTAGCTATAACATCTACTGGATTATTGAAAAAAGAAGGAACACTTATCTAAAATGTAGTCAAAACCATGATTATTTAAAAATAACTTAAAATCAACTTTAATAATACAGAAGTATTTTATTCTGTCTCTTCAATTTATTTATCAGATAGGTGTACTCTGATAGAATAATACTTTAATAACTTATCTAGAATTCCATCTACACTAATCTTTGCACTAATAATCTTTTTTTGTAAAAAAATTTATCAAATATTCATAAAAAATGATTGAATAAAATAATAAATAAATAAATAAAAAAATAAATAAATAAATAAATATTTAAATAATACATAGAATAGCATCAGTCCTAAGATTTTCAAAGAATTTTCTACATGATTCCCACAGACACCACATTAAAAGCTACCAGCTGTTGTGTACCCATCATAGATATTGCATGTTTCACAAAGAGGTCCTGTATGACCTTCAGAGCAAGTAGAGTTAGTTAGTCCTCCAAGGCAATTACTTGGAGAATTTACACACTATATTATCTCATCACTTTGATCATTAATCCTCCAATAACCTTTGTCTACATTTATTGAATCATTGCCTGGACATTCAGCGTATTAACTGCATTTATTACATTCTGTAACTGGTTTAGACAAATCTGGATAGGCCAATGAATATCTTAGCAAAATAATATAATATTAATTATTTTGAATTTTTTTTGTAAATTTTACGTTCCTGCTTAACACTCCACACACTTATAGAATATTTATGTTGAATAAGAAGATACTTATGTAACTTATGAAAATATCTCTCCTCTTATGCACTGTCTAAATTAGACTTCTAATATGACTTAATATGTAGAAGTACTTCCTGATGAAATACTGCTAGATTTGAGGATTAAATATACACTAGTCCCTGGAGTACCTGTTAGCAAAAGATTAGAAACATTAAAGTATCCTTAAAAATTAAATGTTGTTTCTGAACTAGATATCAAAAAATTGTTTGATTACTTAGATATATCTAACACAACCTTTGGATTTATTTAATTATAGGAACTGTCAATTATCATATTATTTTCATCAAGTAATTAAAATACTAAATTAGGTAAGCTAACACCGCTCACCTAGTCTTATATCTAATATACTTGATAACCATTAGTATCAATATAAGAAGTATAATTAAAATTTGAGTATTTTTAACTTAAAGTTTGGTTAAGGACTATCTTCTTAGGATACGAGAAAGAATTTTACCCATATGTGCTATCTTTTTTTTTAAAATTAAATTAATGTAAAGAATAAAGAAGAAAAGTTATTATACTTGCTAGATTATTTGAGATAATAGTTTTCTAATCTATATAAGGACTTTAACCCTGATAAAAAATACCACCACCCAATATTTAAGCTGTGTTTCCTTATATTTAAGTATTTACTATGGAAGCAATTTAACTATTATCTTCTTTTGTAGATTGCATTTCAAAATATGCTCCCCCTCCTTAATTAGCAGAATTTTTACTAAAGAAACATGTATCTAATATAAGAGAGTATTCATATTAATCGGTAATAAATGACAAACCTCCTCCAAATCCTTAAGTTGTTTAACTATTAGTAAAATTGCTATTTTTAATAGTGATATTATTGCTAAAATTAATTATTGATAAAGAACCACCATTATTTTGAGCTAAATTTTAGTCAAATATTGTGTTTATTATATTGCCTTATGAATTAAAAATTGCTATAGCCCCTCCACTACACAAACTATTATTACAACTTAGCTATTAAAGAAGAACGCTACTCAAATTAATTGTAGACTGTTATTGAATCATTATTGCACTATACAAAGACTATATGCTTGAGCTGATATCTGTTGTCAAAATTCTTGTGCTATGAGGTACATAGCTCCTAATTATTTATTCAAATTTAATTTTAATGATTAAATAATCCAAAAAAATTATCAAAATATTTACAAAAATTGAATTTCTTATAATATTTAAAGTTAATTTTTGAAAAGTGATGAATATTTTAAAAAATTTACTGGCTATGAGTTATGTTAGTTTATGTCATATTGAGAATTGATTACTATATTAGAATCATTGCTGAACTGTAATAAATGCAATTAATAATCTAAGAATTTATAATATTGACAGTACTAGATGAGACAGCTTTCATAATCAAAGTTGAACCATCATTTGAAATTTTTTAATTATTGATTTAAAAGCCAGAGAGATTTAGCATAGAAATTGATGCTATACTAGACTGTAAACTAATAAATTCTCCTATGTTTTACATATATTAGATGTAATTTAATACATATGTGTCAAAGGTTTGAAGGTTTGGGTTATTTTAGATTGATCTTAAATCATTTATTTATAAATTAGAATTTTAAACATAAGCTAATCCTCCTTATATTGAGAATAAGTTTTAAGCGATACAGTTATTTAATATTGCAATAGGAAAGACGCTTTGGAAGCTTAAAATATTTTTAGAAGATACTGTGAACTATAAATAAATTCCTCCTTAAGAAGATAGCAGATTCGTAAAGATACAACTATTAAATTACAAAGTAGTTAAATTAAGAGCTTAACTAATATAAACAGCAGCTCCGTTTGAAGCTGCTATCATGTTTTGAAATATGCATGAACTGAACTAGAAATTTGCCTAGGCAGAGATTGGTACAATTGTAAAACCACTTCCCTACTATGCGATGCTATTTGTGAAATTCGATTAAGAAACATTAAAGTTATTAGATTGTATTTCTATGTATCCTCCTTAATAAATTGCTTACTTTAGATTGTAGTTATTATTTGAAAAGGTTGTATTAAATATTTAACCATTTAGAACATTCAAATAAAAAGCAGCCTGCGTATTTTAATTTAGAGAAAAAAAAACATTAATAAATAATTTATAATGAAATTTAATGATTTACTTATGATGAATAAGAAATCAAATTTTATATTGTAGAGTTTTTAATTTAAAAACTTGAAAATGGAGATACTAATGTTAAGGATGAGCCAGAGCTTTAAAAAAGTTTCTATGGAGTCGTAAATGTAATATCATTAAATGTAACATTTTAAAATATAATTTACATATTTTAATACGACTAGATAGCGACAACTGATGATTAGTAATAGGAACTTAGCGTCTATAATGTTAATGTAATAAATTGTGCATTTTAAAATGTAATATAACCATTAGGTTATTGTTAATTTAATAGAGATGAGGTGGAAGTAATCCTTATTAAAAAATTATTTTATAAATTTTTATTTTAAATAACACTTTAATTAATTTAAAGCTATAATTGTGTATGTTCCTAAAATATTAAGCAAGAAGAGTCAATATTTTAACTGTTAAAAATCGTATTTCTACATTAGTAATCTGTAATACTAACTATATTACATTTTATACAGATTAATTAAGTAAAGCGGTTATCAATAGTATAAACTGTCTAAAATAAAACTGATTATATATTCGAAAATGCTAATTACTAAAAGAAGGATAAGTATTTATCTATGCTAAAAGAGGAGCAACCATCTATTTAATACTAAGTGTTGTTACAAGGAAGGACTTTTGATCCACTAAAAGTAGAACTTGTTACAATTAAAGTTGAAATATTGTTTAAATCTGATGTTTGCCCATCAAATATCAAAACTGCAATCGTTTAATCAGCCATTAAGTGGATATTATTTTAAAAATTGAAAGTGACCAAAGAAGCCTAAAAAAGTTGATTATACTAACTTAATCCTAAAAAATATTATTAATTTAACTTTAAAAAACTCTATTCAATTAAATATTACCAATCAGAGTTAAATTTTCTAAAATGTTAGAAGTTACAGTCATTTAATTTAATTAGAGATTTTAACCGCTGATGAAATACCTTGAAGGGCTTACATATTATTGGAGTGTAATTACATTACTTAATAAACTAAAACCATCTATTTAAAGGTATATATTTAAAGCAGATACTATAAAGCAAGTTTAATAAAAAAAATTATTCTAAACTGTTATGTTTTATAGTATAAGAGTATTTTAATCATAATTTATATAAAAGTAGCTTCCTGAATTATTAAAATACTATTTTTATATTGTCGTATCCTTATAAAGAATATTTCCAAAAGATTAGGCAACAACATAATAAGGAATTGGATTAGAGCTTTTTTAAAATGTATATATTATATAAGCAATTTAACAAAAAATATCTACCTATTATTTATAAGAAGTGTGTTACTCATTATAAGATTAGGACTCTTAACTTAAAAGAAGCTAGCAATATTATTTTATGTCAGAATAACATTTTTAAATTAAACATGTAAGTAAGTTTAAATTACCCATAGTTAATTTAAAGTAATGTTAAAAGCAGAATATGTATTCTGAGGGATTGATTAAGTGTAATCAACAGATTAAATGTTGAGATTCAAGCTCAATTTTTATATGTAGTTTGATACAATAGAATTACTTGTATCTAATAAATAATACTATTAATTCAAAATAATCAAGCTTCCTTGTTAAACATAAATATTATAATTTATATTTGTATTAGTAAGGAAAAGCATAGTGTTAATTAAACTCCACTTTGATTATACTAATGCTTCTTATCTTAAAGCATAACCTGAACTATCACTTTTAAAGTAATCTGACATGCTAGCACTGTTTGGCTATTAATTTAAATAATTTCTAATTTCACATATACTATTAAAACATTAGTTTGATTCGCAATCATTTAAATTAATTCTATTTAATTTTTAATAAAAATATAATGTAAAATCTTAATTAAATTAATCATCATTTAAGAACTTAAAATTAATTTTTATACATATAAAATTTCTAAAAATAATTACATTTAAAAAAGAGAAGACTCCTCAACGATAAATAAATTTGTGGTAGATAATGTTACTAAAAAATTAAAAAAGGCTGCTGAAGATGATTTATCAATTGCAAGTTATAATTGCAAGCTAAAATTTGATAAATTATAAGAATAAATTTTCAAATTCGTATTGACTTTAAGTATTAGCAGAGAGGTAGCTTGTTTGTATAACAATGAGCTAACTTAATAAGGATTAGTATCATTAGCATTTTATGAGTAAATTACTTAATTCATAGTTAATTTTATATTTGTTGACCATGTTGCAGAATAGCTCATCAATGATGTATAAATATAATTAGTATCATCATTCAAGTTAAATTAAACAAGTAACTAATTTAAAGTTGGAATGAAAAAAAAACTTAGTATGTTATTAATTGCTGATTTTATTGATGGATTAAAAGTTTAGGCTTGCTATTAGATTTAACTACTTAGGATTTAAAATTAGTTTACATTCATAACTCCATTATTTATATAAGGCTTAATAAAAAACAATTAGTTATTGAAAATTAAAACTAAATTAGCATTAGTGTCAGAGATGAAATCAATATAGCCAGATATACTTTACATTTAGAGAAGAGGGTTTGGTGATTAGTATTAAAGATTACCTTCGGGATCATAAATATATAAGTATAAATTTAATGTTTGCTATTATAAAATCCTACCTCCGGGTGGTTTTGTAGGATTTCCCGAATTATTAAGACAGTAGTTAGCAAAATCAAGTTATTAAACATCAAAAACAAATGCTATATAATGATTATTGCCTATGCTGAAAGATAATTAGTCTATAATTTGATTTACATAATAATTTTAAGAGGAAAAATCTAATGAAAAAGAATGTTTTTATGATTTTATATTTGTAAAATATAATTAAATTTAGGCAACTTAAACAGATACAGTTTATTAGTTTGCTGTAGGACATGCACCATTAATTTTTTATTAATATTATGAGGCTTTAGAACCTATAATAAAAACGCTTTAAGTAGAGCTAATGGCTAATGGAGTAATTGTTACAGTAGTATTAAATTAAAGCTATGAAACTTAACTCACAGAAGTACTTAAATTAATTGTTGAATAACTAAAACTTATATTTTATCTTGTTTGTTAAAGAGTACCAAATAGTGTCAGCATTTTATCAGTATCATTATAAGAACCATCGGTTATTGCAGAGGTCAAGCCTATATAAAATTTAATGAAAAATTAATCTAATGTTAAATCGATATCTAAATAATATTATAGCTATACCTGAAGAATACTATTAAAAGTTATATAAAGATACATTAACAATTGAAGGAGTAGAGTTAGCTGCAGATGATATTGAAGAAGAAAAATCAAAGGAAATAATATTCCCATTAGTAAAAGCAACGAGGATGTAAGATAAATCTTATATTAAGATTGGTGATATCATTTATATAGCTAATTAAAAAGTTATTTCAGTTGCTCCAGATAAGTTATAATTATTGCTAATTAAGTCATTTATATTAAATATAGACATATACTGTGTATAAACAAAGGCTATATAAAATTATTTATTGTATTAGATATTTCTAATCTATTTGATTAAATTACTAGGACCTATAAAAAAAGAAAATTAGAATCAATATTAAATAGATTTTAAGATTACTTATTGATATAACAGCTGAAGGAGTAGATATCATTTTTTAAAGAGAATAGTCATAACTAGAAATACCAGCTTATAAATTTAGTAGATCAAAAAAAACTAGTGTGTTTTATTAATAATTAGGTTAGGTAGGTAGCGAAGGACCATTAGATTATGATTATCCAAACATTATAGCAATTATTGTTGTATTTTATAAATGATTAAATGCATCTACAGGAAAAATTAAATGTGTTCCTTACCAATATCCTGCACTTATCGTATTACTAGAAATTGAATTAGACAAATCACACCCATAAATCAGATTTGATGAAGATATTCCTATAAGAACTTGCCTTTTTTGACTATTATTTAAAATTCCTGATGCATCTTAAATTATTTAAAACTATGACGGTTAATCTGACGTTCCTTATGGCTGTGTTTAGTAATTTTGCACAGTAACTGTTATAATAAAAATATAGGATAGAATTATTATTAAATACTTGAATTTAATTAGTCAACAAAGGTTTAACAAATTTACTTTAGAAAGAAATGCTGTATTGATAATTAGAGTTTATATAACTGAGAGAAGTAATTCCATATTGAGTATCAGCTTGTAGAGTTATCAAATAGAAAGAAAGGCTACTAGAGTTTATGTATTATTTTAAAACGCTCGCAAGAATTAATATTTACTGTTTTTCTATTATTAATGAAAAAAAATTGGCTATTATTTATATTTTTTAGGTTTACATGCATTTGTTGTTATTGAAGAGTCCAACAAGGTTTTGCCTGAATACACATTAAATAATTTATACTCTATTTAAGATATTACAAGAATATCTCCGCTTTAATTTGATGCGATAGACTGAATTCCTTAAGAATCTGTTGTATAACCATTTTGATAAAATATATTTTAACCAGTCTTAGCGTTACTGATTAGAAATAATCCTTAAGAATCACCAGAAGCAAAAAATATTGTATTTGGTATGTAATTCATTGCCTATACATTAGCTGAATGACCTAATTTATTAATCAATTAAAAAATATTCAAGTATATCAGTTGTGTATGTTTTAATATATTATTTAACCTACCAGCTTAATTTAAAAATGTTGGGCATTAAATTGATGACGATGGAAAGGTAATTGATTTGATAGTCTGTATTATCGCAATTAAGCATATAAAAATTTTCATTTTTAAATAGCCTTTAAATCTTTTTACGTTTTTTTTATGCAAATATCGAAGGTGCTTTTTTTTATATACCAACTGATTAATCTTATTTTTAATTAAGAATTCTTTAATTTAAAAAAAATAGATGTGTAATTTTTATAGATGTTTAAAATCAAAAAATAAAAAAGACTATTATTGATTCTAATAATATTTTAGAATTGTGTTAAAGTTAAATTTCTATCATTTTATAAGTAATAAATTCACGTTCTTAATTAATTTAAATAATATTTTTTTAAAATTTAAAATCAAACAAAATTAAATGGTAAATAGATGATAAATTGTCAATATTGATGAAAGCTGATAATCAATTAGTTCGAATTTTAAAATGTTTTGAAAAAATAAGAATACAAGGTTTTTATGTAAGTAAAACTTACAAAATTAAAAATAATAATAATTTATCTGATTATTACTCTATTCTTTTATTAGAATAAAATAAAAATGATATTTATCAACCCATAGTCTAGTTAGTATCCAAGCAATATTTAGCGGTAAATATATGTAATAAGAATTAATTAGAAAAGCTTTTATTGAAATTTCATAATCTCATCAAGCTTTTCATAAAACTAATTTCTCAAGAATACAATTTAAAATAAAAGATATTTGTTGGTTTATTTCAAAAGTTTAATAAATGATATAAATACAAGACAAAGTTTTGCAGTTTAAGGGTTAGAATTACAAAGGAAATATTTCCTGTGCTGGTATTTAAGAACTCATTTGCGAATTTGGGTAAATAAAAAATAATATTGAAAAATACTTTAATTACATAAAATATTATAAAATAATAGAGGTGCAAATGATTTTTATGGTAGTTTAGATGTATTTTTAACAGTTTTTAAGGATTTAAACGAAGTTGAAATCTTATCTATAAATTTATGGTAGCGAATCAATTAAAAATAGAAACTGAAATTTTATATTTTGATAAAAATTAGGAATTGCGGATTGAATACTTTTGAAAATATGCTGCCATAATTCTTAAACATGTTTCCTAATCTCAAAGATTTCAAATTGAGCGTGTGGTAAATAAAAGTAAATCAAATATATTATGATTAATACAAATATTAAAAAAAGGTCATGCAGCTTAGGAGATTAAGGGTTAACAGAAGTGGCTGAATATCTGAAAAACCTAAAAACCATCACATAATTGTATTTCGATTTTAGGTAAAATTAGATTTGGAAACGCAAGATAGATTTTGAAAATTTATGTTATTTATTTTGTAAAATTTTTAATTAGATGGAACTAAGTTAAAGATAAGGGTTTTATATCTTTATCATAAGCATTAGGCTAATTAACTTAGTTATAGTCACTTTAGATTGATGGATCGTAAATATTTATTAATTTTTTCCATCAGAATTTAAAAATATTGTTTAAAAGCAATAATCTAATTACTCATAAGGCAATGCAGGAGCTTGCTACAGGACTAGCTAAGTTGCAAGAATTAAAAAACTTTGATTTAATTTTTGAGTATAAATTATTTTTAGATATAAATTAAAAAAACTAATTCTAATTATGCTTAGATCAAATGAAATGCAGTCTATTGGAATTAAGCATTTATCAGAAGGAGTTAAATAGTGCAAAAAATTGACTGACATAAGCTTGAATTTTAGGTAAAATTCAGTTAATTTAAAGAATGATTTTGTTATTATCTAAACATATAAAAGAAACAACATTATCAAAGACGATGAAACTCTCAGAAAAGCATGTAAGGCTTTGTCTATGTGCAGCTAGCTAGTCAACTCTAAATTCGATTTTCTGTATTAAAATTGGAAGAAAAAAATTTTTAATTATAATATTTTTAATAAATAGTATCAAAAGAAGAAGACATTATTTTAGACAGTAAGACTAACCAAAGGCTAAAGAAGGCCTTTATAAAAATGAGCTATTTAAATTACAAAGAACAGTCTTACTAGAAATTGAGACAGAAAAAAATGAAAACGAATGAGCAACCTCATTTTAATAAAATTATATTCTATTTTTAAAATTATAAATTTTAGGATTATTATTTGTGATGTTCATGTTGTAAATTGGTCCTTTATTTGAGATAATAAAAAAATAATTTGGTGCTTTTAATAATCTACTGAAATTAATGAATAACTCAAAATTTTAGTTGATTGTTTGATCTCTTTTCTTATTTTATTGAAGTTTAATAGAAGAAAAGTACAAAATACCAAAAGTTAAAAAATAATGTTAACAAGTAGAACAGTAATTTGTAGTTATTAATACAAACTAATTACTATCTATATACATATTTAGATAGCTTATTAAAAGTAATTAGCTTGTTTTTACTATCTTGCATTGAAATTCTTTTATAATTAAAAATATTGAGTAAATTGTGTATGTTATCCTTTGAAAGTTAATCAAAATCAATAGAAAACTATCTAAAAATATAAATAAAATCAATCAACTTCACTTGATAAAGCATAATTTATAACAAATTTCAAAATCATTAGTAAAAATAAAAAGAAATAATATAAATAAGAATGAATTCAGCCTTGGATGAACTTAAAGAGTAAGTTACTGAGTTTGGAAAGAAAGCAACAGCTATCAATGAAATGAACAGTAAATTAAAAATATATTAGCAGCTGCTTTAAGCTTTAAAATTTATATCTATCTTTCTGTCTAAAGTAGATTTTTTATTTTGAAAAGATGAATTCATTTATAAGGGAAAGCCTCTCCTGCAAAATTTAGACACTGTAATTGATAATATACTTACAATTAATAAGTTTATTCATATTTAATTTAAAAAAATAAAATTTAGTTACTTAATGAGGTTTTTGATATTTCATCATAGATAAACTAACAATTCAAAAATCTTAAGTAGTAAATAATGAATCCTTAAACAACTAAGTAGAAAAGACAAGAATATGATACTATGCAATTAGATTTTTTTAAGGTATCTGCATATAATTTAAAGAAGAAAATGTCTCATTTTTTATTTTAAAACAGTATATAGATTTAGTTTAGGATATACAAACTAAAATTATAGAGAGAAAAAAAGAAAACTTAAAAAGTTATAACAAGAGCATCCATCATAGGTAAAGATCTTAAATCTCGGGTTTGAGATCTTAAATGTCTCTAGGAACAAATAATAATTTAGGAGAATCTAAATTTAAAGATAAATCCTTCACAACAGCTTAAAATGAAAAATCAGAGAGTTTTATTAGATTTAGCAATTAGAATAGCAGCTCTACTCCAAATAATCGCTTGATGTACTAAGAAAGTGGTGGTTCTAGTATGCTTTATGAAGATAGTTAAAACAATTCTGATTTAGATTTGAGTGGTGACCCTTAGTAAGATTTAGAAAAATTGTAAAAGTTAGCTGAATCTACAGAATCCCAAATAAATGGTAATTTGGATTACAAAAATTAGATAAATTATTCATAAATTAATAATTTTATAAAATAGATTAAATATCAAAAATTAACATCTTAAAAGATATCTAAGCTATGATAAAGAGAGAATAGGAATTAAGAGATCAAGAAATTGATGAAGAAAAGAAAAAATAAAACTCATAATCATCAAATTCTTCAGCTAGTAGCTTGAATATTTTAGCTTATAATCCAAAGCAAACTTCATAAAAAGGATAATAAAGCACTTCAAATAATTTAACAACAGTCAATAATCAAAGCACAGTTGTTATAGTAAATCCAAATTCGGATACAATATATGTGAAGATGAATGATAACAGTAGTAGCTAGGTTTCAGATAGAGGCACTTCTTATGAATAATCTAAAAAGAAAAAATATATTATATTGATAATAATAGCTCTTTTGATAATTATTGGAGTAGGAGTAGGTGTTGGAATAGCATTAAGTTGAATACTTAAGAAAAATCAAGTAAATTACAAAAAAAACTATTAATTAATTAATGAAAATATAAAAATATAAAAAAATAAATTAATTTTATTAAAAAAGACTTAAAATAAATATTTATATAAATTTTAAAAAATTAATAAAAAAATAAACAAACAGCAGGATATAATTTAAACTAAATAATCAATTATTTCCTTTATTGTCCGTCCATTTAAATATATTTATCAAATTTTGTACATAGTATAAAGATATTATTAAAAATTTTATCTAATTTCAGTTTTTTTTTTTCAAATAAGCAAAGTCATTTTTAAATTTATTTTATTTATATCATTTTTAGTTTTTTATTTTTATTTTTATAAAAATAATCAATTTGATTGCAAGTATTTTTTAAAAGCTTCTTTCAAAAACAAAATGAATCAATTTTTTAATTAAAAAAACTTTAATTAAAGTAATTTGGATAATTTAGATTTAAAATATTTTACAAAATTTTTTTTAGCTACAATAAGTAAAATTGAGTAAATTAAATTCTAAAATTTTGATTAAATATAGTTCTTTTTTCAAATTTTAACTTATACCAGTAAAAAATTGTTGAATTTGTACATTTAAATCTTCGTTCTAAATATGAAAATATCACTTAAAATGAATTTAATACTAAAAAGTCTTTTAAAAATAAATATTCATACAATTTACTATTATCTTTTTAAAATTAATTTACTTTGCAAAGTCCATTAACATCTTTATATCAGAAAAACAAACAACACCAGTATTTTTATTTAATTGAAATAAAGCTATAAAGTTATTAATCAAGCTAATTTATTTAGTTATAAAGTTAGTTTTTAAATAGTTATTATGAAAAAATTATTAGGTTTTTATAGATTCTGCACTTCTAAATCTGCCACTACAAGAAATAACGATATTTAGTAATTGCTAAATAACAATAAAGTATGGTCAGATTAAGTACTAAAGATGAATCCTGATTTCTTTCCAAGTTTATCTCAATAATAAACTCCAAAATTTTTATGGATAGGGTGTGTTGACAGCAGAGTTTCTCCAGAAAGACTTACAGGAATGCTTCCTGGTTAATTATTTGTATAAAGGAATGTAGGAAATTAAGTTATACATACAGATTTGAACTGCTTATCTGTTGTTTAATATGCAGTAGATGTTTTGAAAGTAAAGCATATTATTGTGTGTGGGCATTATAATTGCTCTAGCATTAAAATTGCAATAACTAACTAATAAGTTGGATTAATAAATAATTGGATACTACATATAAGAGATTATTACTTAAAGCATTAGAAATATATTGACTAATTTGAAGGTAACATAAAGTGGGATAAGTTAGTTGAAATAAATATTGTTGAACAAGTTTTTAATTTAGGTATATCAACTATTGTTTAAAATGCTTGGTAGAAAGGACAATTAGTATACATCCATGGATGGGTTTATGGCGTATAAGATGGGCTTGTCAGAGATTTAAACATATCCTCGTGCTCTCTTTAATAGCTTAAAACTAATTATGATAAATATTTGGATTAAATCAAATAATAAGCAAAAGAGTGCAAGGAAGATCAACTCATTAAATAAAATGAATCAAATTGAATTTAAAAAAGCATTACTATTTATTTTTATATTGATTCTTGTTATTTGCATAAATGTAAAATTAAATTTAAAACGTTAAATATTCATTTTTTTTTTAGTAATGTTCCAGTAAAATTATATTTCACTTAATTTTTTTTTCACAATGACAAAAACATTCTTATTTATTGGTTAATGACTTGTATATTAAAATTTAAGAGAAATTAATCAAATTATTTCTATTTTAAACTCTTTTTAAATAAGTTTTTTTAAATATTTTTTTGGTACTTTTAAAAATATTTAAATTTTAGTTAATTTACAAATAAACATGCAAGCTATTTTTATATAACTACTGTTTTTAAAATAATTTATTTAACTATTTTAACTGTCTCTCAAAACAAAAATATGTTTTTCAGTTTGAATTACTGATAAATAATTGAATTTAAAAAAAAATTTCTTTAAAAAGAGTTTATTTTTAAAAAATATTTACAATTTTTTGATATCATTCTTTGAAATTTAAAACCAATCAAAAACAAATAAATTCTATCATTTTAAATCTCTTAACATCATTAAAATATGTTTTTTTTATGCTAATAAACTCTTTAAGTAAATACTATGTAACAATAAGAAAGGTATGTTTTCTAATTATGATTTCACAAATAGATTAAGTAAAATGATTAAGATGATCAAATAATTAAGAATTCAAAATATTTTGCAAGCATTTCCATCATTTTTACCTTCTATTTATTTCCCATCTAATTGATCTTATGGTTGAGGTTGTTCAATATTACGATACTAAAATCTCTATTAATTCTATGCCTTTTGTAAACTAGTAACACTATTTTCACTTTTAATTGATACTTTTGATGTATTGTTTTCTTCCATATTATTTACTTTTAAGGAATTAATTCCTATTATAAATCCTTAAGGATCTTTAAATTATTTTTCCATAATAACTTTATCATCACTTGCTATAGATATACTAGACAAATTCAGATTTTGAATTTTAGAAGCATTTAATCCTTAAATAGTTTGATTATTTGCATCAAATTAATAATTTTAATCTATTTGGGCTATTCCCTATTGTGTTTATCTTTAATAAGTATTTTAATGTCTAATTGGTTAGCTTTAGCTTGAGAGTTGCTAGTTTGATGAAGCAGCTGTAGTGGAAGATGCAGGTTAAAATTTTTTATTAAGTACATAATAATTATCATCATCATCAATCTGGTGATCTTTTATTTTGTAATTTACTTAGTCAGCAGTTTAAAATTAGTTAAAGTTTCTTTTATAAACATCATACTAAATTTAAGATTCCTCTTGATTATCAATTTTTTTTACATTTTAGTTGTATTAATAGTATTTTACATTATTTAACACTTTGTAATTATCCCCATCATCATAATCGAAATTCAATTCATATTAATTTACTTTACTTTAATAATTTTTATTTAAATTAGCCATTTCATTTTCTTAAATAGCCCTTTATTATAACAGCAAAAGTTCTTATTATCTTTGATATTCTAATTGTAATAAACGTTGTCTTTCTAGTTCATCTTTTTCAAATTACAACTATCTCTGCCTTTTGGCTCTTTTCACCCTTTCTTCTTCCTCTAACTCTTCTTGTGTTTTGTAAAGGTTTTTGATAATTATTAATTCAGAATTTAATATTGTAATTAACTAAGACAGATATGAATTTTAGATATTTAAGCTTAGCAGTTTTTTAGTTAATTATTATATCAATTCAATAATTTTAATGTTGATTTAACCCTCTATCATCTAATACTATCTACTTAGCTCTTCTTCATTCATATATGGTAAATTTCCTTCAAATATTTTCCAGTACTCTTTAAAATTACTTTTGAAACCTCCAAATTTCATTTCCAAAAGATTTAAATCCATAGTTTTTATTATTAAACTCTTGTATTCATCCTCTTCAAAAATAAAAAATACTTTGCCCTTTGTTCCATCAGGTATTAAATCTATAAAAATATTTTTTAAATATAGTTAAATAAATTAATAAATTGAATTAATAATTTACGCTAATAAAGTTATTTCTTTTCATGATTTAAGAATTTGTTAAATCTTATAAGATAAAGCTAGTAAAGAGTATTAGGAAGATAATAAGAAAACATCTCTATCAAAAAATACAAAAACTATTTTTATTTTTATCAAATAAGTAATTAACAATCTTTAAGAATTGATCAGTAGAAATTATATCCAACAATTAAATAAATAAATAAATTAGTTAATTTATGATTTACCCCAAAATGTATGTCAAAATGCATTTGATATTCTCCATCAACAATAACTCTCCATTAATCTATTTTTCCATAATTTAGCATATATGCTTATACTATTATAAAACATCTACTAAAAACAGCATAAATTTCAGCTTTTTTATATTTTTAAAAGTCAATTCTTGAAGGGTTGATTACTATGACTGGCCTCTAACTTTCATCTCTACCCTCAATATAAATAACTCCTGCTTTCTATTTAGTTTAAATAGACTTTTGTTTATAATTAAATATTAGTTATTTACCAGCATTTCTAAGCATCCTTTACTCAATCTTAATCCTACGAATTGATCAAGCCAATTGAAATATCCTTGAATATTCTTTATATTTAATTTACATTAAACATATCATCAAAATAGTTAATTTTATTTTACCTATTCTGTCTTTTAGAAATTGTTATAGTTTGCTTTTAAAAAATCATCTAACAAAAATGGAAGCATAGCTCTAATTTAAATTTTAATGTTCATAAAACTTATGTTGAAAAAAATGTATAATTAACCTATATCTGAATAAACTTGTTTGCGATTTGATAAATTTATTTATATTATTATGATCCTCTAAGCTTGCTTCTCCTAATAAAAAATGTAATGAATGATTATTTCCAAACATAGTTTATGTAAATATATTTCATTTTGTTAGGTAATTTAATTACTCTTCATAGGGATTACTTCTAGATCATAATCAGTAAGACTTAAATACAAGTAGTCATCCTCAAAGGGTTTAAATTAAATAGTTCCTCTCCCCTAATATAAAAACATCTTAGATATTTTTCTTTTTAATCTAAAGTTTATGTTTTTATTCGTTTTTAGATTTAATTAAATTTTCAATAGAAAATTAATCACTTTGCTAATTAATTAAATTTAGGTAAAAAATAATATTTAATCCAAAATAAAAAATATATTACACAGGGGTTGGGGTTGGGGTTGGGGTT